>CAOKZL010002747.1:0-159956 GCA_948472985.1 Iguana delicatissima | reverse complement strand
ATCATATGAAAGACGGAGCAAGCTTGCTTTCTGCTGCTCCAGAGACTAGGACGCTGTGGAGCAACGCCTTCAGGAAAAGAGATTCCACCTAAAGATTAGGAAGAGCTTCCTGGGGATAAGAGCAGTTTGCCAGTGGAATGTGCTGCTGCCTGGGACTGTGGTGGCGTCTCTTTCTTTGGAAGCTCTTAAACTGAAGCGGGATGGGCGTCTGTCAAAGGGAGTGCTTTGATTGTGTGCTCTCTTCCAACCCTACTCTTGGCTGCACACGTTCTGGTTTACCCGTGTGAAATACCGGAGGGTAGTTTTGCGTGTGGTTCAGTGTTCTGAGAGTTGGACTAAGGCCATTTCCGCCGGCCGGCCCCTCCCCAAACTGCAAACCCCAGGATTCCAGAGGATGTTGCAAGTGGAATCCTCGCGCCATAACAGTCCAGTGCGGAAACAGTCCGTGACACTGGGGGACTAGGGTCGAGGCTCACTGGTTGATCTTGGGCAAGTGACCCTCCCTCAACCTCAGGGGAAGGCAAACCACCCCTGAACAAATCCTGCCCCAAAACACCTGTGATAGTGTTGCCTTAGGGTTGCCGTGAGTTGGAAACCACGGGAAGGCACACAAGAGCAGCAAGTGTGAGCCGCTGGGGGAGGGGGCTGCAGGGGGGCTCCACAAGGAAGCAGGCGCAGCCAGGAACCGCAGGGGCTCGGCGGCTTTGGCACTTCTGCTCTGAGCCGCCCTGAGGAAGAGGCCCCGACTTCCCTCCTGCGGCTTCTGCTTGGTGGAGATTAGCACTCAGCTCGGAAAGCTTGACCGGCAGCAGGAAACGCCCGGCTGGCCATCCCCTGTGCTGTGGGGTTGCCCGCGTGGCTCTTTCTTGCTCTCTTTTCTCTCTCATTCTCTCTGTGCCTGTTCAAGGCAGCCTTTTCGTGGGTTCTTAGGCCACTTCCGCACTACACTCTTATAGCGCAATTATTCCACTTTCTACCTCCTATGGAATCCTGGGGTTTGCAGTTTCGGGACGGCCCTTCCCGAAACTTGCAAACCCCAGGATTCCATAGAATGTTTCAAGTAGAATAATAGTGCTATAACAGTCTAGTGCGGAAATGGCCTTAGAGTCACTGGTCTTGCCCAACTTGCAAAATTGATGGGGATTTTAAAAGACAGAGCAGTGGTGCTTAACCTTTCCTTTACCACGGACCCCTTTTAAATATCTTTTGTTGCTGAGGACCACCAAGATTTAACTACAGGAGGCTTATGGCTGTTATGTGCAGTAGCAAGAAATTTCGCACGCTTTCTCTCAGCGTCATTCACTGGCATGTTCCTACCACTTGCAAACATAGCAAGTGCTGAGTACATTTTTTTTTTTTTGCGATCAAACCACTTCGTTGCTTTTGAACAGATTGAGATATTGTAATGAAAATTTGTACAAATGGTGTCTGTCAATGGCCAAAGACTCGTGCTCTTTGAAACCAATGTGTCAGTCTCTGGCCATTTCCACACTACACTGTTAAAGTGCTATTATTCCATTTTCAACATCCCATGGAATCCTGGGATTTGCAGTTTAGGGAGGGTGATTTAGAATTCTCAGCCTGAGAGCTCTTTGGCATCAGGAAACTAGAAACCCCAGAATTCCACAGGATGGCGAAAGTGGAATAATAGCAGTGTAGTGCAGAAATGGCCTCTGTCTGTCCACCAGCTAACCAACCTTCCTTCCTTCCTTCCTCCCTTCCTTCCCTTCCCTTCCTCCCTTCCTCCCTTCCTTCCCTCCTTCCTAGTCTAGCCATTTCCGCACTAGACTTTTATAGCACTATGATTCCACTTTCAACATCCTATGGAATCCTGGGGTTTGCAGTTTCTGGAGGGGCCGCCTGGCCCCTCCCAAAACTGCAAACCCCAGGATTCCATAGGATGTTGAAAGTGGAATCATAGTGCTATAAAAGTCTAGTGCGGAAATGGCTTCTATTTTAACTGTAAAAGCTCATCCCATTTCTTCAAACCTTCATAGACCCCCTGTGAGGACGTTGTGGCCCCCAGGGGTCCATGGACCCCAAGTTAAGAACAGCTGAGATAGATCCATTGTAGATGTTTTGACTGACCATTTGTGGATATTTTTTGAGCAATAAGAAATCTAATGGTTTAATCATCTGTGGTTATGATGTTTTGTAATTCTAGTACATTGAATTTGCTTAGATTTGTCATGGAAGAATAAGACATGGCATAGGAATCAATTTTTCTTTACATTATAGTCAGTATGGGGGCTAGAGTTCCTTTAAGAGTTCCTATAGGGTTTAATGGAAAGGATTGTGCTATTACGTTTTAGTGTTAGTCTGGTATGAATTAATTTAGTTTACTTTTAGTCCTCGTTATACATGTGCAATGTTTGTGTGCGCATGGTTTGTTTCATTTCCCCTATTCATCCTTCTTAGTTTTAGTTCTTCTCTTTTCTTTTCCTGTGGTTATGGATTGCTTTGCTTGTGTCTTTTGCTAAAACTAGTAAACATCGACTCTCGCCACCAAGGAAACGTTCATAAAACTGACCCCCAGCCCCTGGCCCACGGCCCCACCCCACAGCCAGCCAGCCCCCCCTTGGGCAAGAGGGCCACTTGCTCAGGTGGGCTCAGTCCTTTTGTCATGCTAGTCGCCGCCCCCCTCCTGCATTTCAACACACAACACCCCCCCCATCTAAGCATGCATGCCACACACTTCTTGAAGAATTAGTTGTGGTTTTGGAGGGAAGGAGGAAGGAAGGAAGGATGAAAGCTGTGGTTGTGTTGCCTTCAAGCTGTTGCCAAGTTATGGGAACTTTAAGGTGAGCCTATGACAGGGGTTTTCTTGGCAAGGTTTGTTCAGAGTGTGCCCCCCCGAGGAGGCTGAGAGAGTGTGACTTGCCCAGATCACCCGGTGGGTTTACATGGCCCAATGGGGATTCAAGAGCTCCCAAAATAAGAATTCTGCCTCTGTGCAATTGAACATTTTTTTTAAATATTTTTATTAAGGTTTAAGATGAAAAAAAAAAAACTTCCCCACTTCCAATTTTTTTTCTTTTTTCCAGTTGAGTCTGTTTGTTAGCATTCCATTCATACATAATTTCTATTTAGCAACTGAACATTTTAATGCAATGCAAATTTCTAGCATTGCAGAGAGTAAGACACTGAAAAACATTAGCATGTAGACCTCTTCTATTTGTTGTTTCGGGATTCCCTTGGTCGCTTTGACTGCCTCTTTACTTTGGGTGCATAAACTGTATTTCTAAAGGCTCAACAGAAGTTTGAAGTTACCGCAAATGCTAGAAATGTGGAGACGGAGGGCAGATTTAAATTGGGGAGGCAGATGTTTTATTTGAAGGGGCAGTGCCCTCATCGCCTCCCTCCCAAATAGTTATGTCCCTGCTGTGACTTCAGTCCTCCCGAAAAGTTTAAATCCTCTGCTAGAAGGCAAACCATCCTCCCCTTCATGAGGATGGGAAAGTCAGCTGCAAATTCTCTGTAAGGAAATGAGCTTGCTTTCTTTTCCTTCCTTCCTTCCTTTCTGATAGTGGTCCTGCCCTCATCCTCTGGGAATTTCCCACAAGGATTGCATGTCAGATTCTGGCCTGACAAGTATTTTCTATTTTGGAAGGCCTTCTTGAATAAGCTGAAGTTTTCCACAAGTTTTGCTGTCTTCCAGTTTCTCAAGGGGCAGTGCTGATCTCGCCGTGGTTTTACAACTGAATTAAAAAGTTTTTAAAAAAAGATTAGAAATCTTTTTGTCAGGTTAGCTGTTGTTGTTGTTGTTGTTGTTGTTATTGTTTTTAAACAATGCATGTTTATACTTCCAAGTCATCTTGTGGGCCTCCTACAAACCAAAGGAATGTAAATGTTTCCTTCTTGTGTTCTAGAAAGCAAGAACAAATAATTTCAAAGTTTTCTCTCTGCTGGGTGAGATGACAATAGTTTGTTTGCATTTATTTATTTATTTTTAAATGACTATTCATATTTCAGCCCATTTTTATGAAAAAATACAACTTGTTCCGTGTGTGGAAAAATTAAATTTTGCTCAGAAAACTGTACATCGTGTGCAAAATGTACTGCTTCCTGAACAAAGTGGCTGTTTCGTGTTCCAAAACCAAGTGGCTTGCACAAAAACAAGTTCCTTTGTTTGAACGATTTATTTAAACAAAACAAAACAATAGTTCCATGTGAAAAATCAGAGGGCAGTTGTCCATTTTCTCAGCAATGTTTCTTGTTATATTCAGACACTCTTTCTCTCTGGGTAGAAAAAAAAAATTCAGTAAAATTAAGTAAGCGAATTCAGCACTGACAAGAGATATCAGAGTAGACAATATTCATTTCCGCACGATGTTGCTATAGCACTATAGCAGCGGGTTGTTACTGGTCCAGAAGCCATGCTTTCACATAACATCATCATTATCCAGCTGCTCTCCCATCCCCAGCATCGCCAAATTACCATATTCCATTTCCGGGGAAAAATCCAGTGGTGGAGCTTGGAGTGTGGGGATGGGGAGTGGGAGGGGGTGCTGTCAAGGTTGGAGACCCCAGCGGATAGCAGGGTCCCACCGGGAGGAGCCAAAGCCAGCAATTACTCATAGGCAGTCCATTTACCTAAGCCAGAACAACAAGCGAAAGCCGTAGCCGGAGTCCAAAATCCAGGGCTCAGGAGCCAAGAGATCAATCCAAGGTAGCAGGAGCCGGGTGCTGGAAGCAAGGAACAGGCAAGGGGAGGGCTTGCAGAGAGCTTGCCACAAGCAAAGGAAGGCTTCCAGGCGGGCAGTTCTATACCCCAAGGCACAGGTGTGGCTAGTCACCGCTTCTTGAATTTAATCAAGGAAGCCTCCCTTTGCGCAGCTCTCTTGAGTCTCCGCCTTGTTTGTGGGCTGATTGACGCAGGCGCCAGGGCATCTTCGGGATCACAGCTGGATCCGCTGCCCTAAAGGATCCGGCAGAGGGACGTCCGCGCCTGCTTGGTCCACGGCAGCAAGGGGAGCTCCTGAGCTGCAGGACTCACCTCCAGCCGGAGCCACCGGGACCAGCGGCTGCTGCTCGTCCTCAGCAGCTCTGACGGGGGCTTCCGTTATCCCAGGTGGGGCTACAGCACGAGGGGCGTGGCCACTGTGCATGGGGCGTGGCCAGGGCGCTAAAGGGCTATGGGCTAGGACGCCCCAAAAACGTTGCTGCCCGGAGTGAACCGCCTCCCTCCCGTCCCTACGCAACTGGAAAAATCAGCGCTTCAGTCCTGTTAGCAGCCATTGTACGGTTCCAGCACTTGCCAGCGCTTCCTCTTATGGCAGATCGCGGGCTGTGGGCGTGCCCAGCTCATCCCTCTCTCAGCAACCCCCATGACGTGGTCACTTCCCATCACCTCTCCCTGTTTATTTTAAAAGTTACAAAAACTCTCCAATTAAATTTCCCAGCGAACGCTGAAATATATTTGTTAAATATGTTGGATACTAAATATTTCAAAAAGAATTCATTGCGGGAAATGATGATTTATATGGCAGTGGAATGTGCTGCCACGGAGTGTGGTGGAGTCTCCTTCTTTGGAGGTTTTTAAGCGGGGGCTGGATGGCCATCTGTCGGGAGGGCTTTGAGGGTGTTCCTGCATGGCAGAACGGGGTTGGACTGGATGGCCCCTGGGGTCTCTTCCAACTCTACAGTTCTCTGATTCTATGATTCTATGGTCACAGCAGCCAGATTGGCATTTGCACAAAGATGGAAACAAAAAGAAGCTCCAGACATTGAGGAACAGTTGCGGAAGTTATATGATTTATATGAATTAGATAAATTGACATCTATATTATCAGATAAATCTAAAAAACAATTTAATGAAGAATGGAATCTAATCTCCCCTCTTTGGGAATCCAAATGGGGAAAACAGCTAAAACGATTGGGTTGAAATTAAAAGACTGAAGCTAAGATTAAAAGTCAGAACCACTCATAAATAATGTAATTAAAGGGGAAAAAATTTGGATTTTGAAACTTTGAGAGGTAAGAATCTTTTGAAATAACTGTAAAATATCTAGCTGAGGTAGAGGTTTATATTGGTAAATTTTGTTGGTCATGAGATAGATAAGCTATAACGGACTACGAAATAAGTACAAATAAGGGAAGATTACTAAGTAGGTATTTATATTTTATTTCACTGTAGTCTATTTCAATATACTTCAACATATATTTATATCTTATTTTATATCACTGAAATTATGCTGTAAATGAAGATTTGATTATGCATCACATTTCTGTCTTTTATTTTCTATTAATATTTTGTCTTTATTATTATTGTATTGAAATCGGCTCTTTTTATGTTTATGGATATATCATTTGTTTAAAGTTCCATATATGTGTGTGTGTGTGTGTGTGTGTACACATACATACATATACATATATATACAAATATATTTTCTTTTAACTTTTGTTTTTTTCTTTTTATTAATAAAAAGAATTAAAAAAAAGTCTCCTTTGAGTCCAAACTTTTTATTTTTTTAAAATACATTTTTAAACAGTATAGGGCAAAAGTGCAATAGTGTACTGGCATGTCATGCTGTTGCAACGTTGCTGCATTAGTACAGCATCCCCAAAAAACAAAATCCCCACCAAACCAGGGGTGGTGGGGCAGGGTGAGGGCAGGGCAGCCAAGGACTCCGTAATTCAGAAGGAACGCCGGAGGCAACACTGCTACCCATCCGCTTAAGGGGGAAGGGTGCGGAAAGGAGCGTCCCCACCCCAACTGCATTGCACAAATCGCGATGCCGCCATTATAACGGTACAACGTACTAACAGCCTCTAGTGCGGGAAGGATGGATGGTCAAGAAGGATGTCGACAAGCTGGAGCATGTCCAGTGGAGGGCAACCAAAATGGTGAAGGGCCTGGAAGCCATGAAGCCCTGTGAGGAGTGGCTTAGGGAGCTGGGTATGTTTAGTCTGCAGAAGAAAAGGTTAAGGGGGGACATGATAGCCATGTTTAAATATTTGAAGGGATGCCATATGGAGGATGGGGCAAGCCTGTTTTTGCTGCTCCAGAGACTAGGACAAGGAGCAATGGATTCAAGCTGCAGGAAAGGAGATTCCACCTGAACCTCAGGAAGCACTTCCTGATGGTCAGAGCTGTCCGGCAGTGGAATATGTGGTTGCCTTCATGGAATGTGGTGGACTCTCCTCCTTCTTTGGAGGTTTTTAAGCAGAGGCTGAAAAGCCATCTGTTGGGAGTGCTTTCCTGAAAAGCAGGGGGTTGGACTCGATGGCCCCTGGGGTCTCTTCCAATTCTATGATTCTGTGATAAAGGGCCTCAGAATACTGAGTATTTGTATTGCTTTTCACTTACACAGCCCTAAAAGGCTTGGGGCAGGATATCTGAACATGAGCCTGCCCAAAATTTGAGATCCTCCGTGGAGGCCCTGTTGTGTGTCCCACCGTTTCATGAGGCTACATGGCCGGATAGGTGTGACAGGGCCTTTTCGGCAGCAGCCCCTCAACTATGGAACTGCTTCCCAGAGGAAGTCCGGCTGGCTCCACTCCTTTTGAACTTCCAGCAGGCAGCTTAAGACCGCAGGATTTCACGTGTTCTTCCAGTTCTTAAAATAAGTTAAAGTGGGATAACAGCACTATAACTGTGTACAGCGCGCCCTTGTATATGCCAAGGTTCAGTTCCAGGAGCCCTTGTGTGAAACAAAAGAAGTGAACGTCTGTTACATGGATGCAACATGCATGCGGGCACATGTCTGTCACATCCATTGACCACAATGGACGCAACACTTCATACAACCTTGGATTCCTGTATGCACAGGTTGCACCACAAGAGGGTGAACTCTAGTGTGATAAGGCTGTTGTAGTCTTGTCACACTATATTGTTATAGCACTATGATTCCACTTTTAACTGCCGTGGCAACATCTTATGGAATCCTGGGATTTGCAGTTTAGGGCAGGGCCTCTAGAACTCTCAGCCAGAGGGCTCTTGGGCCTCAGTGAACTACAAACCCCAGAATTCCATAGGATGTTGCCATATGGAATAATAGTGCTATAACTGTAGTAGGAAAGACTGCTCTGGATGTTGACCTGCACAGGTTTTTAAACCTCTTCTAAAAATGAATAGTGTAGGCTGTTTTTAAATATTTTTAGCTGCTGTACCTCGTCTCAGGAGATGTGGAATGCTGTTAGGTGACAAGTAAGTCCTTTAAATAAAACCAAATGAACCAGACTGGCTGCTCGTCTGACCCAGGGCACTGTGGCCGGACTCCAGGCTCAGTTTCAGAACACTGACACTGTTGTTCCACTTGTCTGGCTAGTTCCCCCCCCCCCATAAAACTTCCTTATGCTCAGTTGTATTTTTTTTTGGGTTGGGGACAGATCGGGGGACTAATCAGCACCCAGTTATGGAAACTCCTTCTTGCTCAAGCTGGGTGGAGAGAGCAGGAAGAACAGGCTGAAGGACCACGGAAATGCAGAATGGTCCCAGGCACTGGGTAACTCTTAACCTGCAAAGCGTATTCTGAAACCGCAGCTCCTCATCCTAGTGGAGAGCCACTACAAGGTGTTGTAAATTGTGCAACTGTTTTTTTCTCTCTCTTGAATTGCATGCACAAAAGTTATGGGAATGCAAAACGGAAAATTCCACGAACATAAAGGGGTGAGTTTCACGCATTCCTACATCCAAGCAGGAGTCTGCTCAGCACGTGGAGTTGGCTCTGTGACTAATTCACCACTTTTGTAGGACTGTCTTGAGCCCTGAGATCCTCAAAGGAGGCAATTGTCTCATGACCTTCACAGGCAGATTGGAAGGGAATATGGGAAACAGGGCCTTCTCAGTGGCCGCTCCCAGGCTCTGAAGCTACTTCCTTAGCTACGGATGCTAGGAGGGCTTCCTGTTCTTCCATCAGGAAGTGATAACTCTTCTGTCTGGCAAGCTCTTAAGAACTGATTGCAAGGAGTTCTTTAAACAGTGTTTCGTTCCACTGTTTTTTCCCTTTTGCCTTTTTAGTGCACTTGTTTTAAATGATTTTAGTTTTTTAGATAGTTTGCAAATTTAAGAATAACTGTATGTTTTTACTTGGGTGTTTGTGCCTTTATGTTTGCTTCTTTTTCGTAGGCTGTCTTCAATCCCACCTTTGGGCAAAAGCATGGATATATACAAACAAACAACAGTAACAGATTCCAACTAATAAACAGAAAATCATTTGCCAGACATAAAGAAAAATAAGGCTTGGGTTATAATCATGGGGCATATTTGAAATATCCAGGCCTATAACAACTGAGATTCAGTGACTCTGGCAAAAGGAACCACTGTGGTTCCATTGGTGAGACGTGCTCCGGGTGAAATCCCAAATAGATTGAGAAAACACTGGAATGAAATTACCATGAATGAGATCACAACAGAATGACTGCAACAGGTAACACTACTTGGAAGAGGCCACATCTGTATCTGATGAGACTTCAGTGTTTCCTAGATCCTTGGGCGGCATCTGAATTAATGGTCCAAAACTCCAGGCAGTAACATCTACTAGATTTTGAAACCATCTAGCTCCATCAAAAAAGCTATTGTATCTAGGTCAAGGAAAGTAATAGCACCACTCTATTCTGTTTTGGGCAGACTCCACCTAGAATCCTGTGACCAGTTCTGGGCACAACAGTTCAGGAAGGGTATGGACAAGTTGGAACATGTCCAGAGAAGAGCGACCAAAACAGTAGAAGGCCGGGAAACCATGAAGCCCTCTGAGAAGCAGCTTAGGAAACTGGGAATGTTTAGCCTAGAGAAGAGAAGGTTAAGAGGTGACGTGGTAACTATGTTTAAATATCTGAGGGCTGCCATACAGAAGATGTCTTCTGCTGCTCCAGAGGCTAGGACATGGAGCAATGCTTCAAACGACAGGAAAAGAGATTCCACCTAAACCTTAGGAAGAAATTCCTGATGGCAAGGGCTCTTTGACAGTGTAGAATATACTTCTGCCTGGGAGTATGGTGGAGTTTCCTTCTCTGGAGGTGGTGAAAGAGAAGCTGGCTGGCCATCTGTCAGGACTGCTTTGATCGTGTCTTCCTGTATGGCAGAAGGGGGTTGGACTGGATGGCCCTTGGGGTCTCCTCCAACTCTAGGATGCTATGAGTTCTTAGTCTGACCAAGCCTTGGCTCATTTGCCTAGGAAGGAAGGGAGACCCTAGGATGCCTTTGTGAGGACCTGAGGACAGTGAAACCAGCCAGTGTTCCTGTTTCATCAAAGCATCTCTCTCCTTTTTGGCTTGAGATTACCCCTCCTTCCTTGTTTCAAGAGAGACAAACATTTATTTTTTCATTTTATTTACTGAACCCTCCAGTTCTTGCAGTTTGGCTTCAGCTCAAAAATTCTCACTCAACATTAATGTTATCAGAGACCCAACAAACCTTTTGCACAACCAACAGCAGAAATGATCATTTTACAAGGGGTTTTACAAAACACCTTCCCTCTCGCTGTTTTCAGAAGGCAAGCAGGCTGGACTGAGATGACTTGGCTGCACTTCTGGAATTAACCCATTTCAAGAGAGAAAAATGAAGGGTGGAGGGATTCTTGTCCAGCCTGCTCTGGTCTCTATGAAATTTCTCTGCAGTTTAAGAAGCAGTAGCTCCAACAGTGAATCAGCTGAGGCACTCCAGGCTGGTTTTAATTCTTTCCATCTCATGGAGGAAGCTGTAAAACTGGGGCAGCGTCAACTCTGATGAAAGGAAAACATCATCATCATCACCAGCACCACCACTAAACTTACTACAGGTTGAGTATCCCTTATCTGGAAATCCCCAAACCTCCAAAACCTGAAATCCCCAAACCTCCAAAACCTGAAACTTTTTGCTGCCAGCCACCCGTTTCTGCCTTCAAGGCGGCAGTTGAGGTTCTTCTGCTCATTGGGCTCTCAGATGCTAGCTCCCACTCCACCTTCATGTCCCAACACAACATAAGTAGTGAACAAATGAGCTGTGAAGCTGGAAAGAAACACAAGGATCTGCGAAGTGGTGGGAATCCACACACAGGGGTTGGTGCAAAAGTGGTGGCTGCAGCGCTTCTGGAGATCTGAATGTGCAATACAGGTACAGTGGCCCCTCCGCATTCGTGAGGGTGCAGGGCCCTTATAAAAGTGGAAATATCATGAACGACTCTCCCCATGTTCCCCTCCCATTCCCTCACCTTTTGCACTGGCACGCACGCCTGCCTTCCCTGTGTTGGATCCAGAGGTAAGAGAGAGAAAGAGGGGAGCAAGAAGCAATGTGCTATCTTCCTCCCCGCACCCTATTCCCTTACCTTTGGCCCGGCCTTCTTTCTCCACACCGGCAAAACACAAGGGAATGGGAAGAGGAAAATTGCAGGGTGGACAGCTCCCGGCGGGGGGCTGCTCTGCCTGGAGACCCCGCATCCAGCAGGCTGTTGGACTCGATGCTTCACAAAGCCTCTTTTGGCGCAGATCATTTTGGCACAATTTTGTGAGGACTTTAACTTGAAAACTGCCCCAGGAGATTTTGGAAATCTAAAACCCCATGCCTTGCTAAGAACCCCAAACAAAACAATTCCAACCCCCATGCCTCTAAATTGCTCTCTGGAAGGTATTTTGGCAGGTTTTGGGGCACAACTGAGCCATTTTAGATCTAGAAGAAGCCTTAAAAAAAAGAAAAAGCAACAGCTAGTGAACAGACATCGCTGCAGGATGACTTCCTGTTCTAGAAAAAGGCCTCTCCTGGGCCTAAAATGTCCAAGAGGGCAAAAAGGGGGTGAAAATGTCCCCTCTAAGTCTAGGCAATGAAACACTGACCTCTGAATTAGTTGAACAAAAGAAAGAAAGAAAGAAAGAAAGAAAGAAAGAAAGACACAAACAAACACACAAACAAACACACAAACAAACAAACAGGTCTAAGGCATTTTTCTGGAGACACAATTTCCTCCTTCCTGGGGATGCAGTTTCCCTCTTAAAATTTGCAATTTGGGTTCACTTACCCATGTACACAGGCTCCATTCGATTTCCTTTATTAACCACCAATTTCAGCTGGAAACAAATCAGATTTAAAAAATTATTCAGTCTGAGCAAAGGAAATGGGACTCACTAAAAGTTAAAAGATCTCACTTCTGGAAACAGAAAATCCAGATTGTTTGCTACAAACATTTCAGGAGCTGGCAGATGTGACAACCGGAAGGAGGCTTTGGTTCTAGATTGTCTCCCAACCGAAGTCAGAGAGTCAGGTTGCCACAGAGGAAAGCTGACAGGGCCCCTGTGCCTTTAATGGTTGTAGAAGAGGGAATTTCAGCAGGTGTTGCTTGTCATGCAATCAGGTAACAAGCAAGACCTGCTGAAATTGCCTTTCTCTGCAACTTTTAAAGGCACAGGAGCCCTTGCCTGCTTTCACTGTGGCAACCCTAGCCAATGGCCAACTGTGCAGCCAGAAAGGGGAGGCTTGGATCCAGGGGGAAAAATGAGAGAGAGGCAAGGTGGGAGGAACAAGGCTAGGAATTGCAGAGAAGGGCAGGGGTCCATTTAAAAGAGAAATCCCTCTTATTTTTTAAAAGATAAACCAACAGAAAACTTCCTGAAAGTCTGGAAACTGTTTATGGATTTTTTGAGCAAAAAGAAACCTAGCAATGTAATAATCTGTGCTTATCATTACTAGTAATTCTAGTAAGCTGAATTTAGTTATATCTGAATTTAGTTATATATGGTTGCTGGCTATGTTTAGCTTGATAAAGAGAAGGCACGATAGCTGTCTTTAAATATTGTCATGTAGACGGAGCAAGCTTGTTTTCTGCTGCTGCAGAGAATAGGAAGCAATGGTTTAAAACTGCAGAGGGAGCCTGTCTAAATATTAGAATGAACTTTCTGACAATAAGAGCTGTTCAACAGTGGAACAGACTGCCATTAAAGTGGTGGAGGCTGGATGTAATCTCTCAGAAGTGTTCTAGTTGTGTGTTCCTGAATGACAGGGTTTGAACCAGACCACCCTTGCCGTCCCTTCCCATACTATGATTATATGATTTTTTCAATTATTTTCCCTTTCAGCTACTCACAGCAAAGCACAACATTTCAAGAGAGCCCATTGTCTCCAAAGCCCTCTGAATCTTAGCTAGCTCTCCCACTTCCACAGCTCAGAAATGTTAAACCTGTTGCTACCATGAGGAACTTGGCTTTGGGAATAAAAACTAAACCAGATTCTCAAAATGCTGAATGAGGCCCCAAGAGCCGTTTCCTTGCTTCCCAGCCATGACCCCTGTATACACGCCACCCTTTCCCAGCCTGTGCCAAGGCCAGCAGCTGATTTTTTGGCCACAATCTCCATCTGCTGCATCTCCCCAATTCTTCTCCATTGTTAAAAGGGTGACTCACCTGCAAGAAGATGCTACCCACTTTCCCCAGCTCACTGCTTCCAGCCGTAACTGTTGGAGAAGGAGAAAAGCAACGTGAGGCACGCAAGGCTGGTGCAGAGGGCAAAGTACCAGGGAAGGGTGCTCCTTGCCTAGATACCAAGGCAGGTCTCAGGACAAAACCACTCACCCCCAAACTTCCATTCCATGTCCATGAGCTGGTTGATCATCAGGGTCTGTCCCACAGCCAGGCGTGAGAGGGTGGGAGCGCTTTTCTTCCACTATGACAAAGCAACAGTTCCAAAACATTATTCATAGAATCCTAGAGTTGGAAGAGACCTCAAGGGCCATCCAGTCCAACCCCATACACACAAAATATCCCCAAAAGCATTCCCAAAAGATGGTCATCCAGCCTTACTTTAAAAACCTCCAAAGGAGATTCCGCCACACTCCAAGGCAGCAGCATATTCCACTGTTGAATTCCTCTCACTGTCAGGAAGGTCTTCCTAATGTTTAAATGGAAACTTTTTTCCTGAAGTGTGAAGCCATTGCTCCATGTCCTAGGCTCTGGACAAGCAGGAAACAAGCTTGCTCAATCTTCCATACAACATCCTTCTGGATACTTAAACATGGCTATCAAGTCACCTCTTAATCTTCTCTTCTCCAGGTTAAACACAGCCAGCTCCCTAAGTTGCTCCTTATAGGGCTTCATGGTTTCCAGGCCATCCAGCATTTTGGTCGCCCTCCTCTGGACATGTTCCAGCTTGTCAATATCCTTCTTGAATTGTGATGCCCAGAACTGGACACTGGATTCCAGATGAGAATACAGTATTCATATGGCCATTTCATCTAGCGCTGACTTGATTGAAATCAAACTGTTTTAATTTAAGTTCTTAGGACTATGGTTTTTTTTTTAACTGTCAGTTTTAATACTTTGCTTTTCATTCTCTGTTTCAGTAATGCCCTAGTAAAAGCAAAACTAAGGTTTGATCTGGCCATGTAATCAACTTAGCATTTTGTTCCACCATCAACCAATTTTGCACATCAGATTTCTTTTAAGATCTATCAGACACCCTTCTAAAGGCCCTTGTGAGATGAACTATACAAGCCTGAATTAAAGTACAATCAGGGCACGCTGCCATGCAGATCCTCTCCCGTGCTAGCTCTCAATGGGATGAATGAGGGGAAGAGGATGCTGTATTTTTACCCTGACCCTGCATACAGAAAACTAGCAGATCAGGAGGAAGGCAAGGCTGAAAGACTGTACCTCCCTCTATGACCCTGCTTGATTTGTAATATCCTTGGCGAGTGAGTTCTCTTTGTCCTGCCACCAACACAGGCCAGTTTAGTGAAAATGGGTGAGACAGGGCCATTCTTGTTGGCTGCTCCCAGGCAGTGGAACTCCCTCCCACAAGAGGCTAAACGAGACCTCTGTGTTCTCTCCTTCTAGCAGCAAGCAAAGACCTCCTCATTCAGACAGGCTTTCCTCGTTAACTGGTTGTAGCAAAAGGGTATTTTTAAGGGAGTTTCTGGATTCTCATCTTCCTCTGTTTCAAATGTTTTTACAGCTATTTTCAATTAGTGTTTCTAATAGGATTGCTTACTTGTCTGCTAAATTTCATACTATAAATTGCTTTAGTTGTATTTTAACCAGTCTCAACGAGTGACTGGGCAGCTCAGAAATTGCATCCTAAAAAACCAATGCAATTCTAGGCTACATCAGTAGGAGGATGGTTTCTAGGCTGAGGGAAATAATAGTCCCACTCCATGCTGCATTGGTCAGGCTCTACCAGGGATGCTGCATCTGGCTCTGGGCACCACAATTCAAGAAGGATATTGACAAGCTGGAACGTGTCCAGAGGAGGGCGACCGAAATGGTATAGGCTAGCCATGTTTAAACATTTGAAGGAATGTCATATGAGAGATGGACCAAGCTTGTTTTCTACTGCTTCAGGGACTAGGACACTGAGCAGTGGCTTCCAACTACAGGAAAAGAAATTTCATCTAAATATTAGGAGGAACGAGGGCAAGAGCAGTTCAAGAGTGGAACATGCTGCTGCCTCAGAGTGTGGAGGAGTCTCTTTCTTTGGAGGTTTTTGAAGAGAGGTTGGACGGCAATCTGTGGCTTTGCTTCTGTATTTTTTGCATGGCAGAAGGCGGTTGGACCGAATGATCTCTTCCAACTCTATGATTCTCTGGTCTCCGCCCACAGTTTTAAATTCCAGAGTGAAAGGCATGCAACCAGTACCTGTTCTTCGAAATAGCTGGCCTTCTCCTCGCTCAGCCCTGTGGGAGAAACCCGACACAGTTAAACAGGAGAATGGACTGTGGACACCACCAGAAAGACTGGAGTCACATGAAAGGGACCTACCCAGGGTGATAAGATCTGCTCGGACCTGCTCTGCCGACAGAGCCCTCTTCAGGGCACCTGGAACAAACATTGTGTAAAAGAGAAAGGGGTCAGCCGGAGGGAGCAAAGCCGCCCCACTGCAAAGCATCGCTACTGTGCAGAACAAAACCAAAAGAGCAAACAAGGTGAGCAAGGTAATACGCTGAATGGAGCACACAAAGGGGCAGGGCACAAAATAAACAGCAGACTGAAAACCAGAATGAGCAAAAGGCGACCGCTGTGAAAGGGTTTGCACAATCAAATCTGGGAAGCAAGAGGCAATCTGGATGTTTGGCCCTTTTTCATGAGCAGGCAATTTACACGTGTGCATTGAGGTTTCTGCAGTTTTATATCGAACAGTATTTATATTACATTGGATTCACAGTGTGCTAGGCGTTACTAACTGGAGTTGGTACCAGCTGGAGAGTTACCAACTGGAGAAATTGTGTATTGTTCCAAATTCTTAAATTGATTTTCTTTGTACAAAGAAAATCAATTTAAGAATTTGGAACAATACACAATTTACAATAATCAACAAACTAAAAGCATGCAAAACCCCTGAGCAAATCAAACAGGCTGAAAATGTTGGGACGATTTTAGGCAACGTAGATGTACATGTTGGAAGACATCAATTAAGCCTCATAAGCTTCAATAAAAGGCTGTATTCAAACTTGGCGCAAAAATGAAGTCGGTATTAAGATCAATCAGACCTGTGAGGGGAGAGCCTTCCATAGCAGAGAAGGCCCTCTCTTATGTCTTCATGCAGGGCAGTTTTCTTAACCTGTTCTTTACTGGGGAACCCCTGGAAATTGAATTTTTTGCTGGAGACCCACAAGACTGTACTCAAGATTTAAATATTTAAATTTAGATTTAAATATTCAAATATTTGTTATATTTACAGCTTCTGGAGACTGGGATTCCAATCTCTGCTCAGACACTGGATGATCTTGGGCAAGTCACATTTTCTTAGCCTCAGAGGAAGGCACAGGCAAAGCCCCTCTGAACAATTCTTGGCAAAAAACAAACAAACCAACCCTATGGCAGGTTGACTTTAGGGTTGCCATAACTCAGAAGTGACTTGAAGGCACACAACAATAAAGTGCTGTTGACATGAAGAGGTTCTTTCCTGCCAGCATGTCTCTCCCCTTTGAAAACTGACTTATGGTGACCCTAAGGTGAACCTATCATGGGGGTTTTCTTGGCGAGATTTGTTGCCTTGCCTTTCTCTGAGGCTGAGTGAGTGCGACTTAAACTGAGGTCACCCAGAGGCTTTCCATGGCCAAATGGGGTTCAAACCCTGCTCTCTAGACTCACAGTTTGGGCGCACGTGCACGCCTGCTGCCATGTCCCTTGTGCCAGGGACGTGACAGCGGAGTATGTTTGTGCCTGCCCAAACTGCTCCCTTGTTTGCAAATGAGGGAGCAGTTTCAGCACCCACAACCCCTCGCCACTGCTCACGTTCCTGTTGTTCTTTGCAGACCCCTGTGAGGGCTTCCATGGACCCCCAGGGGTCCCCGAACCCCAGGTTTAGAACCACTGGTGCAGGATATTGCTCCCGTTGCTGAGACTCAGAGAAGGGCTCCTCTAAGAGATCTCAATCCCAACTGTACACTGAGACACATTTTTGAATTCATGGTGGTAAACAAAAGGAAACTCCCCTTTGCCTGCCCTGGACCCAATGCTGTCTGCTTCCACTGTGCATCTCTTGGCTCCAGCCATCTTTTGGGAAGAAGAGAGTTCTCTTTTTAGCCAGCATTTCTCTCTTTGGCTGGCTTTGGACCATGAATCAACACTTCCAAAAGCCTCATGAGCTGAGACTCACCATTTGGCACCAAGAGGAGGCTTTTGACGATGTTCTTCAAGGGACCCAGGCTGATTTTATTTGCGGCTGCGAATTCAGAGAGCTGAGCCAGAAACCTTTCGATCTGCAATGGAAGAGAAGCAGAAGCAATGTGATCCCCTCTACAGACTCACTTCTTTCATCCAAAAGGAGCAGACTGTTCTTCAAGCTATTCAGATCTGTATTGTGGTCCCCATTTTTTCTTAGGCCATATCCACACTAGCCTGTTACAGTGCTATTATTCCACTTTCAATGTCCTATGGAATCCTGGGGTTTGCAGTTTACCCCTCCCTAAACTGCAAATCCCAGGATTCCATAGGATGTTGAAAGTGGAATAATAGCACTATAACAGGCTAGTGCGGAAATGGCCTTACTGTTTTTTCTTTACTGTTTTTTTTTCTTACCTTGCCAAGCATTGTTATCTTTTCTAGTGAGTCATGTCTTCTCATAACACAGTATCAATATTATTTTAAAAAACTATAGAACAAGTCCCTAAAGAAAATACAGACATTTCAAAGATTGAGGTTGCAAGCAGGGGCTTATCTCATTTTCTCTCATGGCGGTAATATTGTGCTAATAACTGTGAATTATGGCTAGTAATATTAAAATCCTCACCTCTTATAAATACATAGTTAGAGTAGTCAGAGTTGTATTCCCTAATGTTATCTGACATACATTCCTGTAGACAACTTATTACCTCTTTAGGTTCTTGCAGGAATCGGAAAACCACTTCAGTTAGAGCGGAGAATTGCTGGGAAAAGACAGAGTAATTAAATGTCAACCACATAATATTTGCCAGGGATTTCTTCCTCCTCTCTTACTCATTCTATAAACGGGAAAATCTGGAAAAACTTGGATTGCAACTCCTAGAATCTCCCCAGCCGCTTAAGGTATTTTGGGAGTCATAGTTCGACCCACAACAATTTTTCCTTTTTACAAAGCAAAATCCCTACTTTTTACGAAAGCCAACAATCTTGAATATTTCTCTCCAGTCCTCTAAGCGTTTAGCGTTCAGCTGGGTGCATCTATAAGGAAAGTGGTGTATCGTGCTCACTGAAGCCATTTCCGCACTAGGCTGCTATAGCGCTATGATTCCACTTTCAACATCCTATGGAATCCTGGGGTTTGCAGTTTCGGGAGGGGCCGGCCGGATGTTGAAAGTGGAATCATAGCGCTATAACAGCCTAGTGCAGAAATGGCCTGAGTTCCTGCAGCAGCTCTTGTGCCACAGGAGGATGCCAGAGCACCAAAGAACCTGGTGAAAGATCACGGAGTGGTGATTCCACGCCCCTTCCTAAAGTGACTGGAATGGAACCCTAGGGAGGAAGCAGATGGGGTTTCTCCTGCCATCATCAATACTACAGCAACAGGGACTCCAAAACAGAAAGATGGAGCAAGGCCAGATTAAGGTGGTTCGGCCCCCTTAAGCAGTTCCAAAAAGACAGCCCCCTTTGTGAGCGTGTGTGAAATATTTTAGGAGCTATTCTAGGCAGTGAAATGTAATCACTTCATCCATCAATCCTTTGTTGTTGTGGTGAGCCTTGAAGTCCTTTCTGACCTACGGCATCCCTAAGGCAAACCTATCACAGGGGTTTTCTTGGCAAGATTTGTTCCAGGGATGGCAGTCTTTGCCTATTCTGCATTGGTTAGGCCTCATGTGGCTATTCTGCATTGGTCAGACCTCATTTGGAATACTGTGTCCAGTTCTGGGCACCTCAATTCAAAAAGGATATTGACAAGCTGGAACATGTCCAGAGGAGGCTACCAAAATGGTGAAGGGTCTGGAAGCCATGAAGCGGCTTAGGGAGCTGGGGATGTTTAGCCTGCAGAAGAGAGGGTTAAGAGGGGACAGGATAGACATGTTTAAATATTTGAAGGGATGTCATGTTGAGGAGGGAGCGAGTGGGCTTGTTCTCTGCCGCTCCAGAGACTAGGACAAGGAGCAATGGATTCAAGCTGCAGGAAAGGAGATTCCACTTAAACACCAGGAAGAACTTCCTGATGGTCAGAGCTGTCCAGCAGTGGAATCTGCTGCTGCTTCCATGGAGTGTGGTGGAGCCTCCTCCTCCTTTGGAGGTTTTTAAGCAGAGGCTGGAGGGCCATCTGTTGGGAATGCTTTGATGTGGGTTCCTGCATGGCTGAAGGGGGTTGGACTGGATGGGCCCTGGGGTCTCTTCCAACTCTAGGATTCTATGATTCTTCTGAGGCTGAGAGAGTGTGACTTGCTCAGGGTTTCCATGGCTGAGTGGAGATTCAAACCCTGTTCTGCAAAGTCCTAGTGCAACACTCAGACAATGAGATCGCGCTCGTTCTCTATCAATCCTTATGAAATGCAAAAGACAGCAGCATCAACACGTTTCACAGATGAACCCATTTTTGCCCTTTCAACTTCAGTGAGATTCACACCTTGACCCTGCACATTTTTACTAAGTTACTCCACACACAGAGCAGAAAAACCAGGAGATTCAGGAAGTGGCTGTGGCAGGAGAGGAACAAAACTACACCTTTCCCCCTTCAGTGCAGGCCACCACTAGACAGGGAGGGATCCCGACCAGTTGCCACAGCTGAAGCACTGACAACCTGGTCCTGGGAGAGAGACACACATGGGCTGTTTCCTGCTCGACGCTGGAGAAAATGTAACTTCCATGAGATACCACATTGCCTGGGAAATGTATTATCAGAGCCCAGCTTATTAATTTAGGATCTGGGTGAATTCACGTTGCGCAGTTACGGCACTCTGATACCACTTTAATCACCATGGCTCCATCCTATGTAATCCTGGGATATGTAGTTTGGCGAGGCCCATTATTTATAATACAGTCCTTCCCTGTGCTATAGAACTCTCCTGCTACCCCAAGTACCTCAAGCAAATGACAAATCCCAGGATTCCATAGGATCCAAGGGGGATCCAGTTCCTCTAATTGTGCAATGGGGATGTGTCCCATGACAGCACAAGCAAGAACCATCAAACCACTACAGTGGGGCGAGGCAAGTGAACTCCGTCCCCAACAATGGAAGGAAATGTGGCTGGCATTTGGCTAGCAAGAGTCTGAGGAAAAAGGGGAGATAGTCTCCCAGTGATCAATGGACAGTTTTATTTTTCATTTCAGAACACACCCAATGCATTTCAGCTATGCATATGTTTCAGTGGCCTTCTTCAGGGGCTACATAAAACCAAACACAAACAGATATGCCAACTGGAAAATCCAAAGAACATGTATTTGTACCATAATACCATACCATAATATCTTCATACCATACCATAACATCTACATAAAGCATCGTTAATACGTTTCAGTTTTTATATATTGCTTACCAACGCGCCCTTTCAATTTTTAATCTGACATTTCTCTTTGGTTTTGTAAGCTGCCTGGAATCCCATTTGGTAGAAAGGCAGAATGTAAATCCAATAAACAAATTTGTATTTGCTTTTATGTATTGTGCCTGAAGAGGGCTACTGAAATATTGTACACATGCTAAAATCTGCCAGGCTTCTTCTAAAATAAAAGCAATACAATCCCACCCACGGGGCACTTGGGGCCTTTCTGCACTGCACTGTTAGCAGTGCTATGATTCCACTTTCAACCTCCTATGGAATCCTGGGTCTGCCGTTGAGGGAGAGGCACTGAGAATTCTCAGCCAGAAAGCTCTTTGGCATCAGGAAACTACAAACCCTAGAATTGCACAGGTTGAAAGTGGAGTGGAAATGCCCTAAGGTTCCAACCACCCGTAGTGCACAGTAGATGTGGCTTTGAGCAACTGTATTCTCTCGCGCAGGCTGGGCGAGGTCAGCTCATGCTGGAGAGGCAGGTAAGGCAGTTTCTCTCTCGGGGCCTTTCCGCACTGTGCTGTTCCGGTCCTATCGTTCCCCTTTCGACCTCCTGTGGCGTGCTGAGGCTTGTAGTTTCCGGAGGCCCAAGAGCTCCCTGGCTGAGGATTCCAAAGGCCCTCCCCTAACCTCTAAGCCGCCGGACTCCATCGGGGGTTGAAAGTGGAGTAACAGCATTACAACGGTGTAGTGCAGAAAGGCCCTGAGACTGTTAAAGGCTCCTCCCCAAACTGCAAGCCCCGGGATCCCCATGGAGCTTGACAGTGGAACAACAGCCCTACAAGTGCGCAGTGCGGGAAGGCCCTCGGAGGCGCGTCCCCCGTTTCGCCCTTGAACGCTGGCCAACCTTCGCCTCTCCCGGCCGGTTAGCAGGGCCGGCGTGCGGGTGGCGGCAACTACAGCGGGGAGAGCCAGCTGGCCTTGCCCTCGACAGCCCCGGGGGATTCTGACCCGCAGACCCGGGGGGCGAGCGCCGGGAAAGGCGGCCCTCTCTCCAAGGCTCTGCCTCCGCCGCGAAGCCACGGAGGGCGCTGGAGACGGGAGGGGGCCGCCTTTCCCCTGGGGAAGGCGGGCGGGGCGAGCCCAGCCGCCGCGGGGGCGAGGGAGGGAGGAAAGCGGGCGCGCGGGCGGCGCCCTCCTGGCCGGGCGCCCTCGTGCGCCCTGGGCGCACGGCGAGGGGAGCCCCGCGGCGGCGGCGGCGGCGGCGGCGGCGGCGTTGGGCACCTGGGCGCTCAGCTGGTTGAGCTGCTGCATGTCGGCCGGGAGCGCCTCCGGCACCGGCTCCCGGGTGAAGTTGAGCAGCCCCATCACGGCTCCCCGGCCCGCCCCGTCCTCCGGCCCCTCGGCGCCGCCTCGCCCCCGCCCCCGCCCCGCCCCGCGCCGCGCCGCGCCGCCCCGCGCCGCCTGAAGATCCGCCGCGGCACTTTCGCCGCGCCGGCCCTGGCTGGAGGAGGGGGCGGCCGCTCCGCTTGGCCTCGCTGCTTGCTTTGCGTCTCTGCTTACGGGTAGTTTTCTTCTTGCACGGTGAACCGCTTTGGGTCCCAAGGCTGGGGAAAAGCGGGGTATAAATTCTAATGGAGTCCCACGGTTGGGAAAAGGCGGGGTATGAATCCCACTCACGTCCTAGTTTGGGGAGAATCGGGGTATAAATCCCACTGGAGCCCCAAATAGGGAGAAAGCGGGGTATAAATCCCACTGGAGCCCCAAGTTAGGAAAAGGCAGGGTATAAATCCCACTGGAATCCCGAGGTTGGGAAAAAGGGGGGTATAAATCCCACTCACGTCCTAGTTTGGGGAGAATCGGGGTATAAATCCCACTGGAGCCCCAAGTTAGGAAAAGGCAGGGTATAAATCCCACTGGAATCCCGAGGTTGGGAAAAAGGGGGGTATAAATCCCACTCACGTCCTAGTTTGGGGAGAATCGGGGTATAAATCCCACTGGAGCCCCAAGTTAGAAAAAAGCAGGGTATAAATCCCACTCGCGTCCCAGTTTGGGGAAAATTGGAATATAAATCCCACTGGAGTCCTAGTTTGGGGAAAATCAGGATATAAATCCCACTGGAGTCCCAAGTTAGAAAAAAGCAGGGTATAAATCCCACTCGCATCCCGGTTTGGGGAAAATCGGAATATAAATCCCACTAGAGCCCCAAATAGGGAGAAAGCGGGGTATAAATCCCACTGGAGCCCCAAGTTAGGAAAAGGCAGGGTATAAATCCCACTGGAGTCCCGAGGTTGGGAAAAAGTGGGGTATAAATCCCTCTCACGTCCTAGTTTGGGGAAAATCAGGATATAAATCCCACTGGAGTCCCAAGTTAGAAAAAAGCAGGGTATAAATCCCACTTGTGTCCCAGTTTGGGGAAAATCGGAATATAAATCCCAGTAGAGTCCCAAATTGGGAGAAAGCGGGGTATAAATCCCACTGTAATCCCAAATTTGGGGGAAAGGGGGACATAAATCCCACTTGAGCCCCAAATCTGGGAAAAAGCTGGATATGAATCCCACTGGAGTCCTGATTTGGGGAAAAAGCAGGATATAAATCCCAGTCGTGTCCCAGTTTGGGGAAAAATTGGCATTATTATTTAATAATATTATTTATAATATTATAATATATTTTATAATTATATTATTATTGTTTAATAATAACAATAGTAAATTCCTTTTCCTTTTTCCTTGCTGGGAGATGTTTTACGTGCCACGGCCCTGATCTTGTGCCAGTGCTTACTTGCAAGGAAGCCCCTCCAACTCACCAAGTAGTATCAGCATAGTGTACCATGTAGCATTTTCTTTTCTTTATTCGGAACTTAGTGAGCAGTCGGCCTCTTGACTTCCTTCCGAGTAAGCCTGCTGAAAGGCAGCAGAGGCTAGTTCCTTTGGGACAAGATAAGAGGGTGGGTTGTGTTTTGCGTATTGTATGTGTGTGGAGGTGTGTGTGTGTGTTTGCGCGCGCTGTGGCTGCTGGGGTTACCTGCCTCCTACTCTAGAGGAGTCTGAAAGGACTGGTTGGGCTGGATCAGACCTGTGCACCCGCATCTCTGGCCATTTCCGCACTACAGTCTGATAGTGCGATTATTCCACTTTCAACATCCTACAGAATCCTGGGGTTTGCAGTTTTGGGAGGGGCCGAGCGAACCCCAGGATTCCATAGGATGTTGAAAGTGGAATAATCGCACTATCAGACTGTAGTGCGGAAATGGCTTCTGTCTAGATACCTTCCAATCTGTCAGGCTTTTTTATTTTATGATTATTTATTTGACTTAAAATACCACTTTTCTCCCAGAACTGGGATGCTAGGTGGCTTGCGACATAATTAAAACAGGTTCTAGTTAAAAACTGCACAATAAATAACACTCACTGAAATACTAGTTAAGTTATGTAAGTTATTAAAACACTAATGAAAATAATTTTTAAAACTCCATACCTATAAGTCATCAGCAAAATTTTCAAAAAAAGTCCTGTCTGAACCCCATCATCCCCAACCAGTATGACCAATGTGAATTGTAGTTGCAGTGGGAGTGGGCTGGGATTCAACTGTTGCTCAAAAGCAAAGGCTGGAGAGGTTACCTTTTGGACTACAGCTCCCAGACTCCCCAAGCCAGCACAGCCCTGACTTTTTTTGGCTCCTAAGGTGTATGAGTGCCTTCTGAACACCGAGAATCCCAATCAAGTGTGGTCTAAAGCATTGCGCAGCAACTGTTCTGGCTGGGGATTCTGGGAACTGCAGTGCAAAATGGCGTCCAAGCTCTTTCAGTAGGTATAGTGCAAAGGGGAAGTTCTTTCTAGCCATCATGTCTCTGCCCTATGGAAAACACACACACACACACACACACACACACAAATACACACAGACACAGAGGCGCACTCTATATATTCCCATTGCTGGGAGTGTGCGATAGAGGGCGCAGTCGCACTGAGGCCGTGTTTGTGAGCTTCCCAGAACCAACTGAATGGTTCCTGGTTGAGAAGATTGCTGATAGACAGCAAGGCCATTTCCGCACTACACTCTTATAGCGCGATTATTCCACTTTCAGCCTCCTATGGAACCCTGCAGTTTGCCTTCCTAAATTGCAAACCCTAGAATTCCATAGGAGGTTGAAAGTGGAATAATCATGCTGTAAGTGTAGTGCGGAAATGGCCAGATTTGGCCTTTGGTCTCATCCAACATACCTATGTTTAAATATTTGGAAGGATATCTTACGGAGGATGGAGCAAGTCTGTTTTCTGCTCTTCCAAAGGTGAGGGGCGTATCCGCACTACACAGTTACAGTGTTATTATTCCACTTTCAACCTCCTATGGAATCCTGGGATTTGCAGGTTAGGGAGGGGCATTGAGAATTCTCCGCCAGAGACCTCTTTGGCCCCAGGAAACTACAAACCCCAGGATTCCACAGAGGTTGAAAGTGGAATAATGGCACTATAACAGAGTAGGGCGGAAATGGCCTACGACATGGAGCGATGGCTTCAGACTTCAGGAAAAGAGATTCCACCTAAACCTTATGAAGAACTTCCTGAGGGTAAGATCAGTTGGATAGTGGAATCTGCTGCCGCCTCCGTGGAGTATGGTGGAGTCTCCTTTGGAGGTTTTTAAACAGAGATTGGATGGCCATCTGTCAGGAATACTTCGATTGAATACTTTGATTGCATGGCAGAACAGGGTTGGACTGGATGGTCCCTGGGGTCTCTTCCCACTCCACAGTCCTGATTCTATGATTCTCATGTTTTGATGTTAATTTCCTAAATCTTTTTTTAAAGCTTTCCAAGTTGGTGGCCGTCCCTGTATCTTATGGCAGTGGATTCTGTTGTTTAACTCTGCACTGTATGAACAAGTCCTTTCTAAACAGGAAATGAAATCAGTGCATTCTCTCTGTTGTGAATCTTCTTCCACGCAGTGTCAGGGGATGGGGATTCTAACACTCAATCTTATCCCACCCAGCCTGCACCGCTAGTGACCCACAACCTTTTGTCTCTGTTCACTTTTTTCAACTTGTGCCTAATTCTATACACTTATCTCCCTGCCCATTATTTACTCATCGCTGACAGACAAATTCAAAAGGGCAGCACCTAATTTTTAAAAAAACCCAACTAAATAGAAAAATTAAAAACAAACAACAACACTATATAATGACACATAAAACTACAAATACATGAGAATACATAATAATAAAATACATAATAGTACAAAACAATACAGAGCAGCCACTCATTCTGGCTATTCTTTGGTCAGACCTCGCCTGGAATCCAGTGCCCAGTTCTCGGCACAACTGTTCAGGAAGGATTTCAACAATGAAGGCTGCTGAGTTAGCACAAATTGTTGAACCAAGCTGGGTTCCAAAGGATCATAGAATCCTAGAATCCTACAGTTGGAAGAGACCACAAGGGCCAAATCCAGTCCAACCCTCGTCTGCCATGCTGGAATATACCATCCAAGCCCTCCCTTTGACAGATGGCCATCCAGCCTCTCTTTAAAACCCTCCAAAAGAGAAGACTCCATCACACTCCCAGGCAGCAGCGTATTCCACTGTCAACTGCTCTTACGATCAAGAAATTCCTCCTAATGTTTAGGAGGAATCTCTTTGCCTGAAGTTTGACTCCATTGTTCTGTGTCGTAGGGCCTTTCCACACTACACTGTTATAGTGCTCCTATTCCACTTTCAACCTCCTGTGGAATCCTGGGGTTTGTAGTGTCCTGAGGCCAAAGAGCTGCCCAGCTAAGAAGTCTAAATGCCTCTCCCTAAACTGCAAGCCTCAGGATTCCATAGGATGTTGAATAGCACTATAACAGTGTAGTGTGGAAATAGCCAGGGATTCTGAGTGTGCTTCTACTGAAGAAGAAAATGTCCTGTCTCCTTGCAGATTCTCCGATGCACACACTAGAAATAAGTCAGAGTTTCCCCCGGGCTGATGCATGTTGATCTTCATACACAGTTTGAGAATGCTTTATTGTCAGATTATGGCAGCCGTTCACCTACCAGGAGCCGTTGGGCACAGGCTGCTTTCTCCCCTTGGCCCTGTTGCACTGCACACATGTAGCCCAATCTGGCACAGATTTCAGAAGTGGCAGTGAAGCACCTTGTTGAGGTATTTTCAAGTTACTAGGCATTCGTGGCCACCCAGCCTCTGTTCAACGACCTCCAAAGAAGGAGGCTCCATCAAGCTCCACTGAGGCAGCAACATATTTCACTGTCATACTGTCAGACATTTTTTCCTAAAGTTTAGGTGGAATCTCTTCTCCTGAAGTTTGGAAAAGCCAATGAAAGATTTTTGGAAATATGGAAACAACTTATGGGGTTATTGAGCAATAAGGGATCTAACAATACATTAATCCGTTGTTACAGTCACTAGCAGAGAGCCCGTGAGGGTTAGTTTTTTGAGCACAAGGCTATGACCTTGGAGACCAGAGTTCAATTCCCTGCCCGGAACCCATCTGAGTGACTTTGGGCCCATCGCACACTCTCAGACTCCAAAAAGCTCTGTGATAGTTTTGCCTTAGGGTCTCCATAAGTCGGAAATGACATAAAGGCACACAATAACAACAATGGACACTTGTAATTCCAGTAGGATTACTTAGCGGGATCTGTACTTTTTCCTTTCTTCCTCTCATTATCATTTGGTAATGGAGAGTTTCATAGCCCTCTCACATTTTAGTAAGTTAGTAAGGCCTTTGACAAAGGTCCGCATGACATTCTTGCAAAGAAACTAGTAAAATGCAGGCTGGACAGGGCTACTGTTAGGTGGATTGGTAATTGGTTGACCGACCAAAACCAAAGGGTGCTCCTCACCAGTGGCTGCGTTTTATCCTGGAGAGAAGTGACTTGTGGGGTGCCACAGGGTTCTGTCCTGGGCCCAGGGCTGCTATTCAACATCTTCGTCAATGACTTGGATGAAGGAGCGGAGGGCATGCTGATCAAATTTGCAGATGCTACCTCCCAAATTGGGAGGGGTTGCTAATATACCAGAGGACAGGATCAAAATTCAGAATGACCTTGACAGATTGGAGAGCTGGGCCAAAGCTAACAAACTGAATTTCAATAGAGAGAAAGGTAAGGTCCTACACTTAGGCAGAAAAAATGGAATGCACAAATATAGGATGGGGGACGTGTGGCTGGATAGCAGTACGTGTGAAAAGGATCTAGGAGTCTTGGTAGATCACAAGCTGAACATGAGTCAGCAGTGTGACGCGGCAGCCAAGAAAGCCAATGCAATCCTTGGTTGCATCAATAGGAGTATGGTGTCTAGATTGAGGGAGGTGATGGTACCACTCTATTCTGCATTGGTTAGGCCTCATTTGGAATCCTGTGTCCCGTTCTGGGCACCTCAATTCAAGAAGGATATCTACAAGCTGGAGCGTGTCCAGAGGAGTGCGACCAAAATGGTGAAGGGTCTGGAAGCCTTGCCCTATGAAGAATGCCTTAGGGAGCTGGGGATGTTTAGTCTGCAGAAGAGAAGGTTAAGAGGGGACATGATAGCAATGTTTAAATATTTGTCGAAGAGGGAGCGGGCTTATTTTCCACTGCTCCAGAGACTCGGACAAGGAGCAATGGATTCAAGCTGCAGGAAAAGAGGTTCTACCTGAAGCTCAGGAAGAGCTTCCTGAGGATCAGAGCTGTCCGGTATATGGTATATAGTGGTATATGCTGCCTCAGTGGAGTGTGGTGATACCCCCAAGGTCACCCAGTGGGTTTCCATGGCTGAGCAGGGCCTCAAACCCTGGTCTCCGGAGTCACCATCAAAGGCTCAAACCACTATGACATGCTGGCTTTCAGCATGGAGCTACACTTATAGCATCTAAAATCTTAGAGTTGGATAAGAACCATCTGGTCCAAACCCTTGACATGCAGGAGTGCACAACTACCATGTTCCTGACAGAAGGCCACCCAGCCTCTGTTTAAAACCTCCAAAGAAGGGGGCTCCACCACACTCCACTGAGGCAGCATATTCCACTGCCGGACAGCTCTGACCGTCAGGAAGTTCTTCCTCCCATTTGGGTGGACTCTCCGTGTAGTTTGAAGCCATTGTTCCTTAGTGTCCTAGTCTCTGGAGCAGCGGAAAACAAGCTTGCTTCATCTTCAATATGACATGCCTTCAAATATTTACACATAGCTACCATGTCCCTTCTTCACCTTCTCTTCTCCAGGCTTAAAATACCCAGCTTCCCAAGCCTGTCCTCATAGGGCTTTGTGGTTTCCAGGCCTTCTACCATTTTGGTCCCCCTCCTCTGGACTCCTTCCAGCTCTTCCATATCCTTCTTGAATTGTGGTGCCCAGAACTGGACCCAGGATTCCAGCTGGGGTCTGACCAAAGCCGATTAAAGTGATACTATTACTTCCCTTGACCTAGGCACTCTGCTCCTATATTGAGGGAGCCTAGAAAGCCACAGCTTAGGCATCCCTGAGAGGTCTCCATCCAACCTCTGTTTAAAAACCTCCAATGAACCAGAGTCTTTTGTGGCAACCTGTTCCACTGTCAAACAGCTTATCCTGGCCAGAGGTTCATTCTAATTTTTATCCAGAATCTCCTTCCTCATTAGGAAGAACTGCCTGGCAGTAAGAGCTCTTCCTCAGTGGAACCTTGGAAGGATGTTTTAAAGATACCATTGGGAGGAAATTGCATGTAGGAGTCCATTGGGGAACAACCAGGACTCAGGGGAATAGCTATGGTAGCAGGAAAAAAAGAAGCCATTTCCCTACCAAATACAAATTCTGACCACAATGGAATATTTCTTCATTCCCCAAATTTCTAGCATTGTGGAGAGGGAGACATCAAAAACCTCTCCCTTCCAGAGCGTCTCTGTTCGCTGTGTTCTCATTCCCTTGGTATCACTGTGTGGGTGTGTCTGTGCTTTCAAGTGGCCTGTCAATTTATGGAAACTCCATTAATTTCACAGGGTGCCTTTTTGAGTGCCTAAACTGTATTTCTGAATGCTCACCTGTAAGCTTTAAGTTACTATAATGCTAGAAATTTGGACACTGAAGCAATTTTTTAGGCTCGGGGGATTTTTAGGCAGCAAGGTCCTAATTTTGTCTCCCCTGTAACTACACTACTGAGCCAACCATCTGTGAAATAAATGCAGATAAAGGAAAGGGAGCCAAAAAAAGGCTGACTGCAAGGAAGGATGAATCTGGAAGTTTGGTCCACCTTGCACCCGGCTATGTCTGCACGTTGATGATGAGCAGAGACCGGAGGAATGGCCTGGATATTGCACATTGAAATGGGGGAGGATTTCTCCCGCAATCTTTACATATTCAAATCTCCCTTTTGTCAGGGATGATCCTGCCGGAAATCACCCTCTGAAAGGCCTTGGTGGGGTTGTGATTTGAATATCAATCCGGAGCCCAATGGGGCCATTTCTGGTAAGGAAGTGGGAATGAAGAGGGTAAGCAAAGCAACCTTAAGTCTTTTGCAAGGAAGGAGAATTTTTTTCCCATCTAAGCCTGGAAGAAACAAAAGCAGGTCTTCCCACCCCACCCCCAAGGCTTCTCCTGCAGCCCAAAATGATTGGGAGCACGAAGCAGAAACTGGAGATTTTGTGTCGAGAGTCTCGTGGGGGGAATCAGTAATCGGTGCTGCAGAGTGACCTTGAGCTCAGCATTGTGAAGCAAAACAAATAATTGTTAGGCAAAATAAATAATTGTTAAGCAAAATAAATACGCCAGCAATTAAAGCCAAGGCAGCCAAGGAATTATCTGAAAAAAGAGAGGGTCTTAAATATCTTGAACAGCGATTGCCTTGAAGAAGCCTTCTTGACCCTGCAAGGGAGATGGAGAAACTCCAGCCGCTCAGAGGCCAGACAGGGAGGCTTCTGCTCTGAAACAAGCAAGGCCTGTTTGACCAAATCTTCCCACCCTGCACTCCCAAATCAGCTCACCGCTGCTCGGGGAGCAAAATAACACAGGAACAGTTTGTCCAGCCTGTAGCTCAAAGGTCTTCATTTTTGAAATTGATATTCTGCCTTTCTGCCAATAAGTGGCCTAAGGCAGCTCAGAGCACAAATTGGAAAAAAAAATGCAACTAAAATAATTCTTAATGTCCTCTTTAAAATACTGGCGATGTTTAAAAAAAGGGTTAACGTTTATAATATAAGAAACTCTTTTGCATTGAGTCTGTGGAAGGCATCTGTAACTTTTCCTTCTTTTTGGCTATGATGAGCTTTGCTTGAGTCAATTTGTGCCTATTATTACACTTTAGTCTCAGAGCCTGGAGAAGAAAAGATTAAGAGGTTTAGTCTCAGAGCTCATATAAAGTCTGAGGCTGTTATGTGCCCAAGGTCACCCAACAGCTTTCCATGGCTGAGCGGGGAATCGAACTCTAGGCCATTTCCACACTATGTGGTTATAGTGCTATTATTCCACTTTCAACATCCTATGGAATCCTGGGGTTTGCAGTTTAGGGAGGGGCCTCAAAGGCCACAAAATCAAAGGTCCCTCCCTAAACTGCAAACTCCAGGCTTCCATAGGATGTTGAAAGTGGAATAATAGCACTATATCCATATAGTGTGGAAATGGCCCTAGTCTCCTTGACCGTAGTCCAATACTGCAATACTCAAACCACTACACTATGCTGGCTCCCCTAAATGGTACTTGCTCTCCTGTAAGTATGCATAGGATCCTCACCATTGCATGCATACTTCCACATGGGTGAACACCATGTGGGATTTTGTTCTGTGAATGGATTTTCATAAAAAAAAATTTTTGCATCAATTTAAATAGATTTGCATAGGATGCAGCCACCTCATGGCAGAGGTCTCATAAATCTATGTGTCCCATGATCAGATCAGAACAAAATGAATTTCAACAGAGGGAAATGTAAAGTCCTACACTTAGGCAGAAAACATGGAAATCACAAATATAGGATGGGGGACACATGGCTAGATAACAGTACGTGTGAAAGGGATCTAGGAATATTGGGGGAGCACAAGCTGAATGTGAGTCAGCAGTGTGTTATGCGGCAGCCAAGAAAACCACCGCGATTCTTGGTTGCATCAATAGGAGGATGGTGTCTCGATCGAGGGAGGTAATGGTACCACTCTATTCTGCACTGGTTGGACCTCAGAACCTCAATCCAAAAAGGATATCGACAAGCTGGAGTGTGTCCAGAGGAAGGAGACCAGAATGGTGAATGGTTGGGAAGCCATGAAGCCCTATGAGGAGCATCTTAGGGAGCTGGGTATGTTTAGTCTGCAGAAGAGAAGGTCAAGAGGGGACATGATGGCCATGTTTAAATATTTGAAGAGAGGTCTTGCTGAGGAGGGAGTGGGCTTGTTTTCCGCTGCTCCAGAGACTAGGACAAGGAGTAACAGATTCAAGCTGCAGGAAAGGAGATTCCACTTGAACCTCGGGAAGAACTTCTTGGCGGTCAGAGCTGTCCGGCGGTGGAATCTGCTGCCTCCATGGAATGTGGTGGAATCTCCTTCTTTGGAGGTTTTTAAGCAGAGGCTGGATGGCCATCTGTCAAAGTGCTTTGATGTGTGTCCCTGCATGGCTGAATGGGGTTGGACTGGATGGCCCCTGGGGTCTCTTCCAACTCTATGACTCTATAATTTTATTATGACTCAGAGCAGGTCTTCCATATTTTACATAGACATGGAAGGTTCTGGTAGTGTTGTCAGGATCTGGGTAGAAAGATCGAAATCTCTTCCATGAATGACAGATGGTTTGCAGTCCAAGTCTAAGGAGGTAGTTTAGCAATCAATAAAGCATGCAAAGGACAGAGAGCACAGAAGACACAAAACATTTGTGGAACTCGCTGCTACAAGATGTACTGATGGCTACTCACTGATGATTTTAAAAGGGGTTCAGAAAAAAATCATGGAACTAGAGGAGGAAGAAGAGAAGGAAATGGTGGTGGTGGTGATGGTGGTGATGATGATGATGATGATGATGATGAAAGAAGGAGGTGAAGTTCATCTGTTGATGGAACAACATGATAGGTATATGGAGCAACCAGAAGTGGAGGAGTGCTGGTTACTGGCCATGCATCCCTGGGGGAGTGAGAGATGGTACCCTCCATGTTCTTGTGGGCTTCCCAGAACTAGCTGGTTGGCTACTGTAGGAAGCAGGATGCTGGACTAATTGGAATTCTCCGGCCTTCTGATCTAATCTAGCCTCTGGTCTTCTGATGATCTTCAGACACAAGTCGGGTAGAAACTTGTGGCTAGGACCTCCTGGCTTGTGATCTTTGGTCACTAAATTCTTTAAGTCAGTGCTGCTCAAGTCTCCCACATCAGATAGTCTGAGAAGGACTGCATTTAGGCCATTTCTGCCCTACGCTGTTCTAGTGATATTATTCCGTTTTTAACATATCATGTGGAACATGTAGTCTGAGGCCAAAGAGCTCTCTGGCTGAGAATTCTAAGGGCCCCTCCCTAAACTGCAAATTCCAGGATTCCACAGGAGGTTGAAAGTGTCTGGATGTGATAATAGTCCTAATATCTGTGGGTATCAAAACTGCAAACAGTAAGAAGACATAAGAGATTATGCACAGACTGCATACATACTCCAGAGGTTTCACCTGGATGGCATCACACGGGCATCACACAGCCTGCTTCCTAGACAGACAAAATTACAAATTACCCTGTCTCCAGATTCCCTGGGCAATAGCGCTATGGCCAAAACTCAATCCTAGGGAAGGCAAGGAGACAACAGCCATTTCTGCACTAGACTGTTATAGTGCTATAATTCCCCTTTCAACCTCCTGTGGAATTCTGGGGTTTGTCGTTTCCTGAGGCCAAAGAGCCCTCTGGCTGAGAATTCTAAACACCCCTCCCTGAACTGCAAGCCCCAGGATTCCAAAGGATGCTAAAAGTGGAATAATAGCGCTATAACAAGTGTTGTGCGGAAATGGCCCAAGTTCCTCATCAATCAACAATCCCCAGGATTACGCAGGATCCTGCTATAATTTTATAGTGCCGATTTTCTGCTATATCCAGGGGTAACAGTGCAGTGTGGACAGACTCTGTCAGCCTCCGATCCAGTGCTTCTCTTTGGGCAAGGCACCTGCCACAAGGAGAAAGACGGGATTTCATTTGCTTTCCTTTTGCCTGTAGGCAAAAGACTAATTTTTTATTCCAACAGGGTTTTGAAAATAAGGTTTTTCAAGGAAGTTCTTTTTAACAGCGTGCTGTATTGTTTTAACTGAATTGCTTTTAATGGCTTCTTAACATTTTAATTGTATGCTTTAAATTGTTCTTAGTGTTGTTAATAGCTTAATGTTACTTTAATGGCAATCTTTATTTTATTTTTTTAAACTGTGTTATTTTCATTTGTGAGCCTGCCTTGAGTCCTTGTTTTGAGAAAAAAGGCCAGCATAAATAAAGGTGGTGGTGGGGATGGTGATCATCATCTGAATGAAATCTCCATAGATAGGATCACAGGAGCCTTGTTTGGAAAGGGACATTGCTTGGACTGTGACACATTACATTTTTGAATAGAATCCAAATGACTGATGGTAGAAAACCACACGAAGTAGCACCTTAGTGTGAAATGAAGGCTGTTTCTGCACTAGATAGTTATAGTGCTATTATTCCGCTTTCAATATCCTTTGGAATCCTGGGGTTTGCAGTCAAGGCCCCTCCCTAAACTGCAAACCCCAGGGTTCCATAAGATGTTGAAAGTGGAATAATAGCACTACAATAATCTAGTGTGGAAATGGCCCAAGACTGAGTATAATGCCATCTTGATATTTATATCTCTGCATTGATTACCTGCTCCTTCTAGGAGTCAATACAAGCTGCTTGTTTTAACATTCAAAGCCCTCCACAACCTCGCTTTCCCTTATCTTTCATCCTTTGTTTCTTTTTCCAGTCTGCTCAAGATCTGCGTTCTAGGAATTCTTGGTTTCTTGCCCAACCAAGAGTTTCCTCTTCCTTAGCTTGGCTTCATCTTTTTTCACTCGCTGCTCCATGTGCTGGGAATTGCCTCCCTAAATAGTTGTGCACTCCTCCTCCCTTGTTTCAGTTGGTCCTCCACATTTCCAGATTTCACTTTCATGGATTTGATTATATGCGAGTTTCTCCAATGCATGGGGCCCCCCACCTCAAGTGCTTCTTTTCCAAGGGACCCTTCCCTCTCAGCAGCATCAATCACACCGTGCAGCCCCTTAAAAACCCACCTCTGGTCCTCTTCGTCCCCCACCAGCCACCACCTGGCCAGCTAAGGAGGGGTCACAGCCCCATTTCTCAGTACCAGAGATCCTCTCCCGATGTCCCCACACCCCCAAGGAAGCAGATGGATGGGAGAGAAGAAGGACACCATGCCAACCTACACCCTTTTCCTCTCCTTTCTCTGACAATGGGCCTTTCTGTTACAGTGCTATTATTCCGCTTTCAGCATCCTTGGCGGAATTCTGGGGTTTGTAGTTTCCTGAGGCCAAAAAGCTCTCTGGCTGAGAATGCTAAATGCCCTTCCCTGAACTGCAAATCTCAGGATTCCATAGGAGGTTGCAAGTGGAATAAGAGTACTATAACGGTCTAGTGTGGAAATGGCCATCAAATCCTAGAGTTGGATGAGCCCATGAGGGCCATCCAGTCCAACCCCATTCCGCCATGCTGGAAGACACAGTCAAAGCATTCCTGACAGATGATGGCCATCCAGCCTCTGTTTAAAATGCTCCAGAGAAGGAGACTTCACCACACTCCCAAGCAGCAATGTATTTCACGGTGGAACTGCTCTTATTTTTCCTAATGTTTAGATGGGATCTCTTTTCCTGGATGTTGAATCCATTGCTCCATAGTGTCCTAGTCTCTGGAGCAGCAGAAAATCAGCTTGCTCCATCTTCTGTATGACAGTCCTTCCAGTATTTGAATACGGTGATCCTGTCACCTCTTAACCCTCCTCTTCTCCAGAACTGCCTGTACTCTGCAGCAGAGGCACTAATGCAGAAGAAGGAGCAAGCTCTCCTTCTGCTGCTCCGGAAGGCAGGACCCAACAGGTGATGTCCAGTTATGAGAAAGGAGCTTCCAACTAAACACAAGGTGCCGTGTGCTGGCCTAAGCACTGCTTGACATTGGAGCAGACTCCAGCAGAAGGTGGTGGTGGAGTCTTCTCTGGGGATTTTTCAATAGAGAAGGGATGGCCGTTTCTCTAAAGTCCTTAGCTGTGGGTTCCTCCACTGCGACTAGACAGCCTTTCGGGTCTCTTCCAACTCTCTCTTTCTTGACTGAGAAGGCAAGTGGGCCTGTAACGTACTAGCCAGGAGAGTTGTCTGTGTACTTACAATGATAACATATCTCCAAAATTTAGGGTCCCAAAAGGTAGGAGAAGATGCAACTGTCTTCTGCTTGTGAGCTTCCCAGAGACATTCTGGCCAGCTCCAGAGGGCTGGCCTTGGGGTCCTTGGGGTGCAGAAGAGGTTCTTGTGTATTAGCAGGCAGCACTGAAAGGGCTGCTCTCTGCTTAGCTGCACTGAAGGAGAAATGTGAAATGACACTGTCCACACGCGGGCAAGGTTCACCAAGGCTTTTTGTGAACCTCAACAACTGCAGATTCTGAGAGGATTGGGACCATCCTTGGAGGTCTTCTTAAGGCACAGAGGATGCTCAAGGGACAATTTGGGCTGAAGAATGCTTCTTTTCCCTCACTGATATGTTTAAAAGCACTGCTTTGACCTTGCGGGTGGCTTGTGGCCCTTTACCTGCTCCCCAGTGTCTTTTTCTCATCCTGGTTTGCAGACCCCAGAAGGGCCTCTCCATGGGTCTCTTTGAGAACTGAAGAGAGCAACCATGGGGTAGTGGTTTGACTGCTGGATGAGGACTCTGTGAAAGCAGGGTTTGAATCCCATTTGGCCATGGAAACCCAGTGGCTGGCTGTGGGCAGGTCATAGTCTTCTCAGAGCTGGGGATGTTTAGCCTGGAGAAGAGAAGGTTAAGAGGTGGCATGATAGCTATGTTTAAATAGCTGAAAGGATGTCATGTGGAAGACGGAGCAATCTTGTTTTCTGCTGCTCCAGAGACTTGGACACTATGGAGCAATGGCTTCACACTTCAGGAAGAGAGATTTCTCCTAAACATGATACGATCTTCAATATGACCTTGACAGATTGGAGAGCTGGGCCAAAGCTAACAAAATGAATTCCAACAGAGAGAAATGTAGGGTCCTGCACTTGGGCAGAATAAATGAAAGTCACAAGTATAGGATGGGGGACGTGTGGCTGGATAGCAGTACATGTGAAAAGGATCTCGGAGTCTTGGTGGACCACAAGCTGAACATGAGTCAGCAGTGTGATGGGGCAGCCAAGAGAGCCAATGTGATTCTTGGTTGCATCAATAGGAGTCTGGTGTCTAGATCGAGGGAGGTAATGGTACCACTCTATTCTGCATTGGTTAGGCCTCATTTGGAATACAGTGTCCAGTTCTGGGCACCTCAGTTCAAGAAGGATGTCAACAAGCTGGAGCGTGTCCAGAGGAGGGCGACCAAAATGGGGGAGGGTCTGGAAGCCATGAAGCTCTATGAGGAACGGCTTAGGGAGCTGGGGATGTTTAATCTGCAGAAGAGAAGGTGTAAGAGGGGACCTGATAGCCATGTTTAAATGTTTGAAGCAATGTCATGTTGAGGGGGGAGCAGGCTTGTTCTCTGCCACTCCAGAGACTAGGACAAGCAGCAATGGATTCAAGCTACAGGAAAGGAGATTCCACTGGAACCTCAGGAGGAACTTCCTGATGGTCAGAGCTATCTGGCAGTGGAATCTGCTGCCTCCATGGAGTGTGGTGGAGTCTCCTTCTTTTTTTGGAAGTTTTTAAACAGACGCTGGATGGCCATCTGTTGGGAATGCTTTGATGGGTGTTCCTGCATAGCAGGGGTTGGACTGGATGGCCCCGGGGGTCTCTTCCAACTCTAGGATTCTATGAGGAAGAACTTCCCAAGGGGAAGAGCAGTTGGACACTGGAATCTGCTGCTGCCTGGGAGCATGGCGGAGTCTCCTTCTTTGGAGGTTTTTAAAGAGAAGCTGGATGGCCCTCTGTCAAAGGGAGGGCTGGGATGGTGTCTTCCTGCCTGCCAGAAGGGGGTGGGACCTGGATGGCCCTGGGCGTCTCTTTCAGCTCTATGACTTCTTTAGCTAATAAGGCCCCACCCCACCCGGGAAAGGAGGGGGCCAGAGGGGAGCAGGGAGCCCCCTTTCCCTGGCCTTCTGCACCCATTAACCTTCACTCATTTCTCTCTCACGCCCTCCTCCACCCCCCTGCTTAGCCTTTGCTCTGCCGGGGTCCCCCGTCAGGAGAAAAGTGGGGTATTAAATAATTCTGATTAATCAACAACTATAAATAATTCTTTACCAATCATAGTATTAGCATAGAATAAGTATATTTACAATATAATTTATAATTATAATTAATTAATAATTAATTTATAATTTATAATTCATAGTGTTAAGGAATTAATTAATTTTGGGCAGAGATTCCCACTGTCATCTGAGTGGCCTTTCCTGTTATGGGGTGAGGACAGAATAAGTTGGAGGGCCTGCAAGGTCAGTGCTGGGGGCAGGGAGTAGCGCTTCAACTACTTGACCATTAAGTCACCTTGGATGCGACAGCCCTGCAAGGTAGGCTGCTGCTCTTTACAGAAAAGGGGAGACAAGGGGGCAGCCTTTTCTTCTATCCCTGTGGCCATTTCCACACTAGACTGTTATAGTGCTATTATTCCACTTTCCCCTATTATTCCATAGTGCTATTATTCCATCCCTCCCTAAACTGCAAACCCCAGGATTCCATAGGGTGTTGACAGTGGAATCATAGCAGTACAAGAGTCTAGTAAGGAAATGGTCTGGGTCTTTTGCAGTAAATCAGGGAGTATTTCTGAAGTCAAATGTCAGTAAGGACCGATGGGGAAAGGGCATCAGCCCAAACTAAGCCCCTGGAAAGGCACTTGGTGGAAACCTAGGAGTGATCCTGTGAGCAGAACACTTCTAGGAATGTAGAGATCTGTCTGCTTAGTTTCGCTGAGGTTCTCCTTTTCTCCAGCGGCAAGCCCATTCCAGCCGAGGTCCACACGAGCCTTTGTTTTCCGTACACGGAAGTTTGTGTGATATTTCCCTGCATGCTTTGACAAAATAGGTGCTTGTCTGTGTTTTTTCAATGGAGGTGTTTGGGTATGCACTTTTCACATGAGCACCTTTCCCACAAAGAGGTAACTGCTGCTGTTTTTTCACAGAGCGCATCACGAGTCTGGGAATGTGTAGGTTTCCGATGTCATTCAGGGCTCTGTGAGGTGAGCATTAAAATGGGGACTCGGTTTCCCCCTTTTGCTTTTTGGCTCAGAGCAACCCCCTGGGCAGTAACTATGCTCAGAGGGATGTGTGTGTGCATCCGTGCCTGGCTTCAAGTTCCCTGTCCACTCATGGCCACCCCTGAATTCCATAGGGTTTTCTTATACAAGGAATACTCAAAGGTGGTTTTACCCGTTCCTGCCTTTGACATACAGGCCATTTCCGCCCTACACTCTTATAGTGCGATTATTCCACTTTCAGCATCCTATGGAATCCTGGGGTTTGTGGCCCCTCCTGAAACTGCAAACCCCAGGATTGCATAGGATGCTGAAAGTGGAATAATTGCGCTATACGAGTGTTGTGCGGAAACGGCCATAGCCTCCCACAGCTGGTATTCCTTGGAGGTCTCCCATCCAAGGACTAACCAGGACTGCCTCTACTTAGCCCATTTCTGTACTGCGCTGTTCCACCTTCAACCCCCTGTGGAATCCTGGGGTTTGCAGTTAGGAGGCTGCCAGTGGACTCGCAGCGCTAGGGCAGCCTGGCGCGGAAACGGCCTTGGCGTGCAACCTCCGCGGGGCCCCGGGGCCCGCCAGGTGTCTCGGCCCTGTGCCAAAATATTGCGCCCGCGGGCGCTTTCAGGTCGCCGACGAATTTCAGGAGGCTTTCCGGGGCCAGGAGTCCTGGCAGAGGGGGTTCGGTGCCAGTTCCCGCCGCTGAAGCAGAGCCTGCAGCGCCTGGGGTTGGGGGCGGTCTCCCACCCAAGGACTCGCCGGGACCGACCTGGCTCAGCCTCCGGGGTCAGAGGGGGCCTGCTGCCTGGGGAGCCTTTGGGCGGCGCCTCTTCGGACCCCCCCCAAAAGCAAAGCCCGCCGCGCCCGCCGGAGCGGCGCCCCCTTCACCTGGAGATCCGCCCCCGGCCCAGGAAGCGGGGAGGAGGGGGCGGGGGCGCGGAGGGGGGCCCGGGCCGGGGGCGTGGCCGGGGGCGTGGCCTCCCCGCCCGCCCGCCCGCCCGCCCCGCTGGTGCCTGCCCCGGCGGAGGGCGCGCGGGAGCTGCCGGCCCGGCCCGACCCGTCCCGTCCCGTCCCGCGGCGCGCCAGGGTTGAACCCGCCCAAGGAAGCGGCGTTCGGGCTTTGCCAGTTTCCGATTCCAGACCCGGGAAAAGAGCCGGAGCCGAGAGCGGCGGGGGAGAGGCTGCCTTCGCCGCCGCCGCCGCCGCCGCCGCGCCGCAGGAGGAGGAGGAGGAGGAGGAGGAGGAGGCGGAGGAGGAGAGGCGGCGGTGCGGAGGTGAGCGGGCGCCCTTCGGGGGCTGGGCTCGGGGGTCTCGCGCGCCCTGCCGGGGAGCGGGCTCGGGGCCGCGGGGCCGCCCCTCCGTCCGCTTCGGCCCCCGCCTCCCCGGGCCCCCGCGGCCCGGGAGCGAGCCCCTCCGGCCGGCCGGCCGTCGGCCCCAGGACCGGGCCCCTGCGGGCGCTTGCTGCCCGGGGACCCCGGCGGGCCCCTCCCGGTCCCGCTGGCCTCCGAGGAGGGATGGCTCGGCAGGAGGCGCGGGAGCGCTGTCGCGCCCGGGCGGGGAGGGACTCCCCTCGCGGCCGGGCTGCCGGCCGGGGTGGTTGGCCGGCCGGCTCCGCCACGACAGCCCTGCCGGGTAGGACGCCGTTCCCTGCGCAGAAGGGGCGGGCACTAGCCAGGTAGAGTGCTAGGAGTCCAGGGCAAAGGCAGCCAGAGGATGTTGAAAGCGGATTCATAGCACCGTAACAGCCTAGTGCCGAAATGGTCCTGGTTGCAGGCAACCTCATCCCTTCCTTAACATTTTTGTCTAGCCTTATTTGGTTCCTCCCCCCGTTGACCCTCACAACAACCCTGTGAGGTGGGTCAGCTAGAGAGGAAGAGATGCTGCCTAGTGAATTCCGTGGCACCATGCGGTCTAGAATCCTGATCTTCCGAGTCTCAGGCAACACTCCAAAAGTCCCAGTGGTTCTCGGCCTTTGCTGCTCCAGATGGCTTGGACTCAAGTTCCCAGAATCCCCAAGGGGTGGCCCTGCTGGCTGAGGCTTTTGGGAGCTGAAGTTCAAAACATCTGGAGGAGCGAAGTCGGAGCCCCCCTGAACTGCCTCCAGAAAAGCTTCTGCTAGAAATTTCTTCCCTGTTAGGATGGGGCCCACCCACACTCCTCCATGGTAGCGCTGTGATTTCACTTTAACTGCCATGGCCGCGTCCTGCGGGATTTGTAGTTTGGTCAGGCGCTTGTGCTCTCTGGGTGGGGATTCCAGAATGCCGCCAACTAAACTGCAAAGCCCAGCATTCCCTAGGATGCAGCTGAAGTGGAATCATTGTGCTGTAATTGTGGACTGTGGCAAAGCTCTTGGTCTCCAAGTCGCTACCGGATTCCTTTCTGCCTTTTGCAGCCCTCCCCAGCTTTCGTTTCAATGGCCTCTCCAGAAACAATCTTGGCTACTCCATAAACAACAAAAAAGGGAGAGAGAGAGAGACTAATTTCTTGTTAATCCTTGACATCAAAACCAACAAAGCACCTTTGTGGCATGTCAAAGGCAAACAGATTTATTGTGGCCCAGCCTTTTGTGAACTGACCCGCCTTTCCAGCAGTTGCAATAAATCTGTTCGCCTCTAAGGTCCCACAAGACTTTTTCTTACAAAGAAAGGAGAGCCGGCCGGCACCGTGTGCATATGTGTGTGTGTGCCTTCAAGTTGCCCATGGGCTTAGGGAGACCCCGTGAATTTCATTGGCTGTACTTTATTTAAAAAGTGTATCTGCTTTTGACACACTATAACGTTGCAAAAGTCTTAACTTCCTTAAGTGTGTGATGCAGGCGGCCACAGAGGGATGCAGCTTGCGATGGGGAGGCAAAAACAAAGACCTTGGTCCCATAAATAAATAAGAATTTGGCCCTTCCCATTGTATTTTTTTTTTCAATTCCCAAATTTCTAGCATTGTAGTAACTTAAACCTATCAGTTCAGCATTTAGATGTAGAGTTTAGGCATCCAAAGGAACAGTGCAGGCAAAGTGATGAACAGAATACAAGCACAGCAAATATATCTAGTAATTTGGAGATGGAATTTCATTGGAGGGGCAGAATTATTTGAGGGGGGCAGTGCCCTCATTTTGCCCCTCTCCTGGCTGTACCCATGCTGCCCACTGGTATTTTTACTGCCACTTCCCAACCTTGATTTGGGTTATTTGTCACACCAGGAATGCGTCCAACTTTCGGACTATGATTCCTATTATCCCCACGTGGCATAATCGTTGGCTGATGGTGTTCTGGGACATCCAGAACTTTTGGTTTCTCACCGTGGGAAGAAACTCAAGAGCAGAATGGATCCTATTCAGAAAGACTGAGCACTGTCCTTAAATCTTTTTCCTCCGAGCATTCCCATGCAGTGAGTGACTTGAGAAATTTATGCACTTGGGTGGAATATGTGGCATTCACACGCTGGAACTTGCAGCATATGTATCATTAGTGATGTATTACAGAATAATTAATAACAAAACAATAATTAACAACAGCATTGTAAGCAACCAATAAGTAGATTTAGAGCCATCACAGTGTTCTTGGGGTCATATTCTCCTTTGCTCTTAAATGTGGATTGGTTCATTTTGGAATACTTTTAGCCACATATTTACTCACCGCTGGGTAGCTAAGACAGATCTGGTGTCTTTTTAGGCGAAACAGGCACAGAGGAAGGTAAGTGTGGCTCTCCAGATCTTATTGGACTGCAGGTTCCATCATTCCTTGCCAGTTTAGCCAGTGACGAGGAATGCTAGGAGTTGCAGTCCAACACGGTTTGGAGGGCCTTATCATTCCTGCTCCTGTATTGCTGCCTGAGCTCCTTCTCCCTTCCAGTTCAAAGTGCCACCCACTTTCTCTGAAGACACAGGAGTTTTCTAACTTATTCTTCTAAGACAGTGGTTCTCAACCTGTGGGTCCCCAGATGTTTGTGGACTTCAGCTCCCAGAAGCCCTGAGCATTGACCGTAGTGGCTGGGGCTTCTGGGACCTGAAGTCCACAAACATCTGGGGACCCACAGGTTGAGAACCACTGTTCTAAGATGAAGGTTGGTGGAGGCTCTGAGTTCTCTTATGAGACCCAAGATAGAAGCCTGAGAGGAATGGAGGTGAGCATGCTGATGCTTAAAGCAGGGGGAGTGGGAATGTCCTTTACTGCAGAGTGATGGTGGACCGACAAGATTCAAAAACACTTTCTGTCTGCCTCCCATACAGCCCTTAGTTCAAAATATGCCCCCATTGAAATTAAGCTGCTGAGCAGAGTCTTGCCCTGGATCAAGAAATAAGTGGTGGGCATGGAAAGTTGTCCCAAAGTGATTTGTTTTGTCAGTAAAGATTCTTTTGTTGTTGTTGTTGTTGTTGTTGTTGTTGTTGTTGTTGTTGTGTGACTTTCCAACTTACAGCAGCCCTAAAGGCGAACCTGTCCTGTGTTTTCCTTGGCAGAATTTGTTCAGAGGGGTTTTGTCTTTGCTTTCCATTGAGGCTGAGAGAGTATGACTTGCCCAGTGTCGTCCAATGTGTTTCCATGGCCAAGCAGGGATTTGAGCCCTGATCTTCCAGGGTGCTAGTCCCAACACTCAATCCAAATACACCACACTGCCTCTCTGTATGTGTGTGAATGTGCCTTCAAGTTAGATGCCAGCTTCTTACAGCAGCCCCATGATTTTCCAAGGTTTTTCCACACTGTTGCCATTTCCGCACTAGCCTGTTCTAGTGCCGAGTGGCCCCTCTCGAAACTGCAAACCCCAGGATTCCATTCCATTGAAAGTGGAATAATAGCGCTATAACAATTCAGTGCGGAAGGGGTCTCTGCTGTCTCTGTTGACCCTGGGGAAAATCCAATGGGGCCTTCTCTGCATTCCCACCCTTGTTTTGCAAGATGCTTCGCATTCATTCATCTGAGCAATTGCTCTTAATGTTCTGTGAATGGAGAGGAAGGGGGGATGTCTGCAAAACAATGGAAAAGTCTGATTTAAAACTGACCAGGCTGCATGGAGGAGTTCAAAGGACAGAGCTGCGTCACATGCTGGGGTCCTTGATAGGCTAGCTGTTTGCACATGGCTTGTGTGATTCTGCTGCATTAAGCTTTTTTTAAACACGATGGCAGCCCAGGGGCTTGCAACAGAGTTGTTACAGTTCTGCAGTTTAGATTATAATGAGGGAAGGAAACGGAGAGGAAGGGACTTGTACGCTGCTTGCAAGAATGTCTCTCCTCTTCCCAGCCTTTTAAGTGTTCTGGCTGTGGTGGGACTTGAGTGAGAACTTTTCAGTTTTTGTGGGATCTGTGATTGATTTCAGTTATATCCCTTATGATACCTGCGTCAGCTTGCAGTATAAGCTAAGACCAAACAGAGTTAAAACAATGGGTCGTACGAAAGTTAAAAAGCAATTAAAGAAGGAACCATGTTTTTAAAAAATGAATGTGAAACATTTACAAAGGCAATTAGGACATAACACAATGCTGATAACAATACAGCGTATGTGTGTGTTTGACCCTTCAAGTTGCTTGTTAACTTACGGCAATCCCATGAATTTCCTAGAGTTTTCTTAGGGAAGGAATACGCAGAGGGTGTTCTGCCAAGTTCTTCCTCGGAAATATAGCTTACAGCACCAGGTATTCACTGGCAGTCTTCCATGCTGCCTGGCTTCCAAGATCAGACAGGATCTGGTGCCTTTAGGATATTTTGGCAACATAATACATCCTGCTTAAGAGACCTTCTTCATTGGCCAATTAACAGTCAGAGGCCTTGCTAAATAAGGTCTTTGGCCATTTCTGCACTAGCCTGTTACAGCGCGATGATTCTGCTTTCAACATCCTATGGAATCCTGCGGTTTGCAGTTTCAGGAGGGGCCGGCCAACTGCAAACCCCAGGATTCCATAGGATGTTGCAAGTGGAATCACAGCGCAATAGCAGCCTCGTGTGGAAATGGCCTTTGCCTGCTGGTGGAAGGAGAGGAGAGAAGGGCCCAACTGAACCTCCATGGGAGGGAATTCCATACCTTTGGGGCATCAGCCAAGAAGGCCCTCTCATGTGTCACCACCAGCTGTAACTCTGACAGTGATGAAACTGGGAGAAAGTCCTTTCTGAAGATCTCAAAACCTGGGTAGTGGCGATAATCAGCGCTTTGAATTTGATGCGCCTTGTGCAGCTCAAAACGCAGCAGGTATGACTCCATGCTGCAGCTTGGTTAGCATCTCCTGTGGTCATAACTGGATCGCTCTGCTCTTAAGGCTACCAGGGCACTTGACTGATAGTGGCATACGGGCACTCCATCTGTGCAACAGCAGCAATAATAAGAACTTGCTTTTGAGACCTTGGGGGAAGTTGTGTGATGCTGCTGCAGGGAGTGTGGCACATTCGGATGTATTGCTGGCGGCCCTGGCAAAACAAATGACCCTGAGGTCCTGTCCCATTGTAAGTGTTTCACGCCCTGCACGTGAGTGGGATGATGCAATCTGCACTCTTGCAGAAAGCTTAAGAAAGTGGGATTGTCTTTGTGGGGGGAGAGCAGAATCGGCCTGTGGAGTGACTTCACACAAAGAGCATGTTGCCAGCACCAGATGCTCCACACAGCATGGTTTGTGGCAGTTTGATACCTCTTTAACTGTCATGGCTTCACCCTATGGAATCCTGGGATTTGTAGTTTGGACAGGGACCTAGAATGCTCTGTTACAGGTCACTACATTAGCCAGTTCCAGCAGTATGGACTGGCATCGCTCCACTGATGACCACTTTGAATAGCATTGACCTAAGGCTACTGTCCACTCTCCCAAAAGGGCTTGGTGATCCCCCTTTCCCATTTTTGGACTTAATTGCTTTGCAGTTGCTTAGCAGTGTCATATAAATACTCTAAAGATCCCAGATCCCATCTGAGCTCGGAAACTAAGGAAAATCAGCCCTTATTGCTCCTCGGATGGGAGACCACCAATAATTACCAAGTGCTATAGGCTAGATTTCAGAGGGAGGAACTGGCAAAAACCCCTCCGAGTATTCCTTGCCTAAGAAAACCTTATCAAATTAACGCGGTTGCTGTAAACTGGCAGGCAACGTGAAAGCACATAGAAATGTGCACACATCACTGCATGAAGATGAGGCCTGTTTTAATCTGGAAAGTTTTTCCTAGTCCTTTTTAAAATGGTGGCCAGCACTGCCTGTGACAGTGTTGGGCTCTGCTTAACTATGCTTAACTGCTTAACATAGCTCTGCTGTGTTGGGCTCTGCTTAACTTGAGATCCTCATCTCTCCTTGGAGATCCATTTGCGTGGAAAAAGCATGTGTCTCCTGTAGATAGCAGCTGTGGTCAGGGGCTTCGGAGCCATTTGTGCACCAGGGGAAGGAAGTGGAGGGTTTTTCTTCCTTTTCTCCACATGCTAAGCTGCACAGCAGAAGTTTCCTGTCCCGCCTGGGACCTTCTGCTGCCAGTGAGAAACTGAAGCTGTGAAATTGAAGGGGGCGAACAAGGGGGAAGTGGGAGGCCTGGGGAAGGAATGGAGCCCCATCCTCTGTTAGAAACATGCTTGCCACGGGTAGGTGGGACGTTGTTGTCAGTAAGCCTGGGTAGCAGTGAGGCTGGGGAAGAATTGGACGGAGAAGATCACAGAAAGGATTTAGGGTCTCACGTGATGCTTTTATACAGAGGGCTTCTTGTTGTGCACAAGTCGTTTCTGGCTTATGGTGGCCCTGTCACAGGGTTTTCACGGCAGCGTTTGTTTAAAGTGGGTTTGCCTTCTTGTTCCTCTGAGGTTGAGAGGATGACTTGCCCAAAGTCATTCAGTAGCTTTCTGTGACTGAGTTGGGATTCAAACCCTGTTCTCCAGACTCCAAGGCCATTTCAGTACTAGGCTGTTGTAGCGCTATTATTCCACTTTCAACGTCCAGGATTCCATAGGATGTTGAAAGTGGAATAATAGCACTATAACAAGCTAGAGCGGAAATGGCCCTAGTCCAACTCTAAAATCACCATACTTTCTGATAAAGACATAAAGACATCAGATGTGGGTTGGGGCCGAGCCGTGCTTAACACAACATAGAGCTACATCTCAGGAATCTGCTTTGAAAATCACATTTTTTCATATGTGCTGGTCATGCCCTGAAGCTAAAAGATATTGGAAAAGCATTCAAAAGAAAATATTGGAAATATTACAAATTAATATTCCTTTGCACCCTGAAATATTTCTTTTAAATATGTTACATCAAATAGAAGAAGAGCATATTAGATATTGGAGAATAATACTATATATGGTATCAAATGCAAGGATTACTTATGCAAAGTACTGGAAGCGTGAACATATACCTGATATCGAGGAATGGGATGTTAAACTATCAGAAATGATAATGATGGATGATTTGACAATGGCACTTAAGGGTGAAACAAGAGGGAAAAATAGGGAAGAACTGAAACCAATTAAAGAATACATACAAAGAAAATGGGCGATTCAGAAAGAAACATGAAAAGAATGAAAACAAGCAAAGATATGGCAAGTCATAGAAAAAGGGAAATGATCTATTTATTTATCTATTTATGTAGATTAAGATAGAAGATCAATACAAGAACAAGAAATAGAAATAGAATTAGATGTTGGATAGGTATATAAATTTATAAGTATATACGTATATAAATTTGATTGTATATATTTCTTTGCTTTCTGGTTCTTATATATTTATAAAAAGAAATAATGATTATTTGTAAATATTGTTTGTTATCACTTTAATAAAAATAATTTTTTTTAAAAAAGAAAATCATAGGGGGGTCATGCTTCAGAAGGCAGTGCTTCTGAGCATGTGCTGAGCTCCTCTATCACTAAGTCACTGTAAGGAGAAATCCCACCGAGTTGGGGTCATGGGCTGCTGTGGGGCGGCCGATGAAAGTCTGGCTTATCGGTCCAGAAATTTGAGCTTTAAGTCACAAATTTAACTTGGCTCCAGAGCAAACTCTATGTTCAGAATTATTACTGACTTACCTGATTTAAAAAAAAACAAAAATCTCTCTGGCCTTTGCAATGGAGAAATAGTTGTGGGCTAGGACCTCTTAAACCTTAGGGCTGTCTGAGCTCTTGGGCAGTGCTGTGTGTTTAGGTGGGCATAGCCATAGAGGGTCCCACCGCAATCCTCCCAAGCCTCAGAACACAGATGGGGTCCCATCTAGCCCCTCCTTGCCACCTTTCCACTCTGCTTTCTTTTCAGTGGCCCCGGTGATGGTGAGCTTTTATAATGGGATGAAGAGTCTGAAAAAAGCCGAGGAATGTGGTGATAGTGATTATTATTTTTTTCTCTTTTTAAAAGAGATATAATATTTACTAATTTAAATAGAAGGTACAAAAAATGAGAAAAAGAAACGAACTGCACATAAGGAATATGCGTATATGTCTGAAACTAAACTAAACAAAGACTGAGACATATGAACAAACCTATTACTAAAAGAATCCATGGCTGTTTCTGCACTGGACTGTTATAGCGCTATGACTCCACTTGCAACATCCTATGGAATCCCGGGGTTTGCAGTTTCGGGAGGGGCCGGCTGGCCCCTCCCGAAACTGCAAACCCCAGGATTCCATAGGATGTTGCAAGTGGAATCATAGTGCTATAACAGTCCAGTGCAGAAATGACCCATCTGTTACACTAAATGCATCCTAACTACACTGGCATGTAAAAAAACTCTGACCTCTCTGTACCAACTGTAATGAAAAAGAAAAATTGATCAATATCCTGTGTCTTACCCTGCCATTACAGATCTAAATATATTCAACTTACTAGAATTCTCAGCAATCATATCCACAGATTATTACATTGCTAAAAAATAACTCCATTAAAAGAAAACATCTTAAGTTGGTCTGTCTTTTAAAATCTATGTTAATTTTGCAATTTCGGCAAGAGTTTAATATACAATCATAGAATCCTAGAGTTGAAAGAGACCCCAGAGGCCATCCAGTCCAACCCCCTTTATGCAGGAACACCCTCAAAGCACTCCCTACAGATGGCCATCCAGCCTCTACTTTAAAACCTCCAAAGAAGGAGACTCCATCACACTTCCAGGAAGCGTCTTCCATTGTTGAGTGGCGCTTACTTTCAGGAAGTTCTTCCTGATTTTTAGGTGAAATCAGGAATAACAGTCCATTTTCAGGTTTGGGCAAATGGCATTCTTGCAGATGGTGGTGGTTTTTTATTCATTTGTAACCTGCATCCTTCCCAGAATTGGAACTTCAGGCACCTTAGAAAAAGGAAAACAGATAGATAAAAACGCATACAAAGATATAATTGCAAACATGCAGGAAGTTGTTGTTGAAATGCGAATTATCTGTAAAATTAAAATGGGAGAGCTAGCGTGGTGGAGTGCTTTGAGTGCTTTGAGCATTGGACTACAGCTCTGGAGACCAGAGTTCATGACACAGCTGTGGAAACCCGCTGGATGACTTTGGGCAAGTCACACTCTCTCAGGCTCAGGGGAAGGCAAAGGCAAATCCCCTCTGAACAAATATTTTGCTGAGAAAACCCTGTGATAGGTTCACTTTAGGCTCACCGTGGCCATTTCCGCACTAGACTGTTATAGTGCTATTATTCCACTTTCAACATCCTATGGAATCCTGGGGTTTGCGGTTCCAGGAGGGGCCACCTGGCCCCTCCCGGAACCACAAACCCCAGGATTCCATAGGATGTTGAAAGTGGAATAATAGCACTATAACAGTCCAGTGTGGAAATGGCCTGTGAGTCAGAAGCAATTTCAGCTTTTTTTGGATTTAGGAATATCTTCATTTGCATGTGCATAAAATACAGCCCTACTTGATCAACATCTGTACCCTGCCTGCACTAGCCAAGAGAGGGACAGTGAGGAAGCACTCTCCTTGTGGAGGGCATTTGAAGCCTGGGACCGGCCACCAAGAAGACCCTGTTTCATATTCCTTGCAGATGGTGGGACTGAGAGAATGGCTTCCCCCAAAGATCTGATTGCCTGGACAGGCTCATGTAGGGAGATACAGCCCTTCACCTAGTTTGGACCCAACCTGTATGGGGCTTTAAAAGTCACAACTTTGAATTCTACCACAAAGCAAATTGGTAGCCAGTGGTGGTGTCGCCACAAGTGAGTGTGCTCGGGCAGGAGAAGAGATGGTGGTGGAGAAATAGGAAGACGAAGGACTGTGGGACAGAGTCCCCTCTCCCCGCCATGTCACTCTTTGATTGGAAGAGGAAAATATCAGGAGAGCTGGGCAGGATGAGGCCAAAGGTCTGTCTAGCCTGTCTGCCTGGTTTCCCAATGGCTGAATCCTCCAGGAAAGGAAAACGAGAGCAGTAGCACCTTCTACTTGTCTTCTCCAGCAAGCAGTTTTGAAAGCTTCTGTGATCATATGCAGCTGTGATAAGCAATAGCCATGGATGCTAGCCCCTTCTTCTATGTTGTTGTCCAATTTGTCCCTCTTAAAGCCATTCCACTTGGCAGCCACCACTACATCTTAGTAGACAACAAACTAAACATGAGTCATGCAGCAGCTAAAAAAGCCAGTGTGATTCTAAGCTGCATCAATAGGAGTAGAATGTCTAGGTCAAAGGAAGTGATAGTACCGCTCTATTCTGCTTTGATCTGACCCGACCTGGAATATGGTGTCCAGTTCTGGATGCTGCGGTTCAGAAAGCATATTGGCAAACTGGAACGTGTCCAGAAGACGGGGACCAAAATGGTAGAAGGCCTGGGAACCATGGAGTCCTGTGAAGAGTGGCTTAGCGATCTGGGTATGCTTGGCTTGGAGAAGAGAAGGTTAAGAAGCTGCACGATATCAAATGTTTTCAATATTTTAAGGGATGTCATATGGAAGATGGAGCAAGCTTATGTTCTGTTGCTCCAGAGACTTGGACATAATGGAGCAATGGCTTCAAACTTCAGGAAGAGAGACTCCAGCTAAACAACAGGAAGAACTTTCTAACAATAAGAGCGGTTCGACCGTGGAATATGCTGTTGCCTCAATGGATTGTGGTGGAATCTCCTTCCTTGGAAGTTTTTAAACAGCAGCTGGATGGCCCTCTAGCAGAGGAATGCTTTGATGGTGTCTTCCTGCCTGGCAGAATGGGGTTGGACTGGATGGCTTTTGGGGTCTCCTCCAACTCTGTGGCTCTATGATTCTACATCATGTGGCAGTGAGTTCCATGATTTAAATACCTGCTTCATGAAGGCATGATTTCTTGGCTTTCCCACAGTGTTTTCAGTTGGATGGCCTCAGTCGTTTCCAGCATGGTCATAGAGGGAGCCCGCTTTCTCCATAAGAACTAGGAAATTCAGAATCCGGGTGGTGGTGGGTGGGAATCATGCGGCCCTGCAGATGTTGTGGAACTGGAACTGCCAGCTTTCCTTACCACTGGTTGCAGTCCGGCAAAATCTGGAGTGCTGCATGATTCCCAACCTTGCCAGAAACACCAGAAGTTAGTTTCTTCCTCCTCACTCATCTCTATATAGTGTATATGTGTATATACTGCACCTCTATCGTTTCACTGTTTAGATGCTTTTTAACAACTAGGAGTAACAACAGCTCAGGCATACCAAAATTCTTTAAATAAATATTGAATTTTGGGATTGTTTTGAGGAGTTTTTGAAGATCATATTAATGTATTTTTAAAAATGCTTTTCTAAAAAAAATCTCTGAATTGTTTTAATTGTTTTTATTTATTGCCCCAGAAGCCCCTGTGGGCTGGGAGGTGATGCAGAAATACTTTAAATAAATAAATAATGTAAAGCCTACCTTTTCCTCAAAATGAGGACTTGAAGCAGCTTACAAAATTAAAACAAATACAGGTGAGAGCGCATACACAGACCCGCCTGCTAGCTTGGTAGGTAGACATCCAGCTGCCCAATATAATGGTGGAATAAATGTTTAGTTATATTGTTTTGGAAAAGTCACTTTTGGAGTTTGAAAATCGCAGAATTCAGAATGTTTGTGGATTTTGGCTGGAGGATGTGGAAAGATATAATCCAGAAGAGTGACTGTTCTAGGCTGTGCCTCGTGTTCTAGGAGGGAGATTCTGCAACTTTTTCTGGAATTCTAAGTTTAGTTGGTGGATTGTTTTTATGTTTTGGATATTAAAAATGTCAGAGGATTGGAGGTGTTTTTAAATATAAAAACAGCCCACCAATTAAAGCAACCATACCAGAAAGTTGTGGGCTCTCCTTCCAAGCCTTTGAAACACTGGAGGACAACCTGTAGCCCTTCTGGTGTCGTTGGACTACAGTTCCCATCAGTCCTAGCCTGCATCTTCAGTGCTGAAGGATGATGAGACCTCAGCAACTCTTTCTTTACTCCACATTCCCAATCCCTGCTTTGAACAGGTGGTTAGAAGAACTTTGGCTTGCTTTAGTTCTTGAATAACCCACATGGTGGTCGAGAGAGTGACCCACTGAATTAAGGTGACCCAGTGAATTCTTTATGACTCTGGGTTGGAACAATGTACTGTTCCAACTCTATGCTTTGGTTCTTTGTTGCCCCTGCTAGACACTGGCCATTTCCGCACTTGCCTGTTATAGCACTATGATTCCGCTTTCAACATCCTATGGAATCCTGAGGTTTGCAGTTTAGGGAGGATCCAGCCAGCCCCTCCCTAAACTGCAAACCCCAGGATTCCATAGGATGTTGAAAGAGGAAGAAGAGCGCTATGACAGTCCAGTGCGGAAAGGCCTCTCCTTGAACAGAGATTTCTTCCCAGTGCTTGGCAATGTTAACTTTTCCTGGGACTACAGCTGGAGGAGTTTATAGCACAAAGAAAACAAAGCAACCATCCAAAACAACCAAATAGGCAATTTAATTAAAAGGATTATTTTAAAGCATGTTCAGAAGTATTTGAAACCTAATGATGAACTTAAAAGTACAAGCCCCTATGATTTTTGGAATAGCCTTGCATCTTGTTTGTTTGCTGCTGTGAATCCGTGCCTTCTGCTGTTTCACAGATCTTCTCTTTTCGCAGGCTCTGTCTTTGGCTGCCTGCTGCCTGCTTTTGCCTTTGAGGTGCCGGTTCCTGTGCTCTGGCTCATTCATCTCTCAGACCATTTCCGCACTAGAGGGCCCCTCCCGAAAGTGCAAACCCCAGGATTCCATAGGATGTTGAAAGTGGAACCATAGCACTATAACAGGCTAGTGCAGAAATGACCTCAGATCCTTACAGAATCACAGTCATAGAGCTAGAAGAGACCCCAAGGGCAATCCAGTCCATCCCCGTTCTGCGATGCAGGAAGCTATGACCAAAGCCGTCCTGACGGATGGCCACTTAGTCTCTGTTTAAAAACTTCCAAAGGAGGAGATTCCACCATACTCTGTAGCAGCATATTGCACTGTTGAACTGATCTTACCGTCAGGAAGTTGTTCTTAAAGTTTAGGTGGAATCTCTTTTTTTGATATTTGAAGCCATTGCTCCATCTCCTAGTCTCTGGAGCAGCAGAAAACAAGACTTGCTCCATCCTCCATGTGACATCCCTTCAAATATTTAAACACGGCTATCATGTCCTCTCTTAACCTTCTCCTCTGCAGGCTAAACATCCCCAGCCCCCTAAACTGTTCCTCACAGGGCTTCATGATTTCCAGACCCTCTACCAGTTTGGTCGGCACCCTCTGGACCCGTTCCATTTTGTCAATATCCTTCCTGAACTCTGGGTGCCCAGAACTGGACACAGGATTTCTCCAGGTGAGGCCTGACCCTCTCTTTCTGCTCCCAGGAGGGCTGCTGCAGCTACTCCCTCGAGTGGAAGTGGGTGGCTGGCAGAAAAAAGTTTTGGGTTTTTGAGGTTTGCAGATTTCCAGATAAGGGAGGCTCAACCTGTTTAGTTTTCCTCTCTTAGCGGTGCCAATCCAGCAGTCCATGCTGTCTGGCCGTGCTGGCTACCATGGCTCGCAGAGACTTTTATCAGCCTCTCTAATGCTGCTGTTCTCTGGAGGCTTTAAGATAACTCAGCAGCCAGTTAATGCTGCTGCCATATCTCCAGGGAGCTGTACAGCCCCTTGGAAGCCCCCTCCTTTTAAAAGTTTCTTTTTTTGGACCACAACTCCTACATGGACATCTACTTTTTTCCTTCTGTGCAAGCTCCAACTAAAATGAACTCAGACAGATCTGGTCAAATCAATTATTTTTGCATCCCTGGTTTTGGAATGACCGCGATTCCTGCCCCCAGTTTTTAAAGCATGGGATTATCTCTAAAGAAAATTGGAGTAAGGAAACAAGAGAGCCACTGTGGGGTAGTGGTTTGAGTGTTGAACTATGACCTGGAGGCCAGGTCTGGTTCCCCACTCAGCCGTGGAAACCCACTGGGTGGCCTTGGGTGCATTGCACTCAGCTCCAGAAATAAGTTCACTGCAAGTTAAAAATGACAACAACAACAAGAAGGAAGGAGGAACAGCACAGGTAACTGTTATGGAGTGTTCTAGAGTTCTTTGCAAGTTTTCTCCAAAGAGAATTGTGAGGTGAAGAAGTCTTTTTGTGGGTAAATGGTTGAATAGGAAGGAAGAAAGCAGGTTGGAATACTTTACTGTTCCTGCATTCTCCCATTTAACAAATTAGGTAATTTGAGAGCTAGGAGAAAAATGTCCTTATCCTCAAGTTCTGAGGAGTTCAGAGCAATGGAATCCCATTGGTTTGCCCATTGGTTTGTCCATTGAAGCCTGTGGTTTATTCTTTCTTCTCAGAGTGCAAACACAGCTGTTTATCCCTCTTTCTTCCAGTGTGATTCATTCTTTGAACCGGCAAAGGGCTAGTCTTGCCATCTGGGCTGTGCACCTGTCCCTGTTCCATCTTGCAACCCACAGGGTTTGACAGATTTAGCAGATGAAAAAGGATGAGCCATGCGATGCACAATGTACAGTTGAAGGGCAGGTGTAGGCAGGTATGTTCACCCTCTGGTGAACCAAACATCAAGTGATGCCTTGTGTGGGTGAAGAAGTCATCCCAGGCTGAAAATTCCAGGGGGAGGATTTTCAGGTGCAAGTGTTTTGCCTTGAAGATCAAGGTGCAACAAAGTCCCTTGACTGCGCTTTTTTCTGCCCCAAAACTTTGGCCATTTCTGCCCTAGACTGCTGCAGTGCGATGATTCCACTTGCAACATCCTATGGAATCCTTGGGTTTGCAGTTTCAGGAGGGACTGGCTGCCCCCCCGAAACTGCAAACCCCAGGATTCCATAGGATGTTGCAAGTGGAATCGTCGCACTGCAGCGGTCCAGGGCAGAAATGGGCTTTTGAATTGTCTCTCCTGGAAGGTTCCAGGAGAATCAAATCGCTTTGAAATTGGTTCCCTCTGTACTGTTTATAGATAGATGGATGGATGGATGGATGGATGGATGGATGGATGGATGGATGGATAGATAGATAGATAGATAGATAGATAGATAGATAGATAGATAGATAGATAGATAGATAGATGTTAGAGTGTGTGTGCACATGCACCCATATAAAAATGCCTATTTTTCAAATCTAGCAGCAGCCTTCTGGGCACTTCTGGATTGTAATTTGGCAGGGAAAGTATTTTTGGTGGTCCATTCAGCCTGTGCATTTGTTACCCGCTCTTGTTGCAGAAGGTTTGTGTAGAGTGCCGCTTACCGTTATGTGCATTGTAATCACGCCGCAGAGAAAGCTCGACAAGTGTCTGTGGATGCGAATGAGGCGAAGTCACACAGCTTGGTTCCTGGCAGGCTGGGTCCCGTTTTCTGACTTGCCACTCCAGGGCTCTTGTGTGCTGGGTTTCCTTGCTACACTCGCTCTCCGCACCTGCAGGATTAATATTCATGGGTTTGATTATTTGTGAATGCAATGGCTTCCAATTACAGGAACAAAACTTCTAGCTAACCATTAGCAAGAACTTCCTGATGGTTAAGAGCAGTTTGACCATGGAATCCACTGCTGCTTGAGAATGTGGTGACATCTTCTTCTTTGGAGGTTTTTAAACAGGCAGAAAGGCCATATATCAAAAGGAGTGCTTTGATGGTGTTTTCCTGCGTGGCAGAAGGGGGTTGGACTGGATGGCCTTTAGGGTCCCTTCTAATCCTATGATTGTAATATCATTGATCTCCAGGGAGGGGAGAGAGAGAACTCTACTTGAAATTTTCAAAGTCCACTGCTGCCAGTCCAGTTCTAGCCTGGATTTTCTAATGGTCTGACTAGGTATAAACCATGATCTAATAAGCATAACTGCTGCTGCACAGAGAGTGCCATTCAAATAAAAAATGCCTCTGAGCCAGACCGAACAAATGCAGATACACAGACTTTCCAATACAGTGTTCTTACTCTGAGATTTCTCCTGAGGTCTGTAGAAAGAAAGTCAGCGCCCTGAGGTCTGGGACCCTACTTGTCGCTAACCTTGGGAGAAAGACAAGGCACAGGCTAAATATGTACACAAATTTGGATGCGTTAGTTTTTCGGACAATGATTCCCACTGTGTTGGTGGTGGTTCTGGAAAGTGTTGTCCAAAATGGTAACATTGCTCTCCTTAACTATCTAAGGAAGCCTCTTTCTCCCTAGAGTCCTTCATAGATGCCCGGCCGAATCCAGGGCGTTGCAAAAGAGGGGTCCGCGCTCGGCCTTGCGCTTGACACATGCGTGTTACACGTGAGGCACCTCTGGCCCAAGAACTAACACACGGCTTCTTGTCTGCCTGCAAGCTGGGCAGGCCTTCCCGGTCCGTGAGTCGTCAGGCAGAGTCCGGCATGCCCGGGCAGGCTCCCGGCAGATCCTGTCTTTGGGCCTGACAGCAGATGTGCAGGATCAGTGGGATTTCGACAGGCAGCCGGACAGAAAGCACGCCACTTTCTTCCTCCTCCCTTTGTTCATCCCTTTGTTTTGCCCTTCAAGGAAAGGGACTGGAATGCAGAATGTTTTTGCCGAGTGCTACAGTTTGCAAGAGCCGTCTGAGAGCTGGACTTGCCAGGAGTTAGAACACTGGGGACAAAAAAGAAGGTGTGGCTGGGCAGGTTAAAAAACAAACCCTCTAGTTTGGGGGGCTCAGTTTGTCCAGCTTTTAAGACAGTGCTGTATTGTTTTTAAGGAACCATTTGTAACTGTGTTTTAGCCTGCGTTTTATCCTTAAGTAAATATTCTATATGGTTTTAATATTGTGATATAATATTTTATTTTTGACCTCTCCATGTGACGTCACGCTGCTGAACACTGCTGAACGTGAGCCAGCAGTGTGATGTGGCAGCCAAGAAAGCCAATGCGATTCTTGGTTGCATCAATAGGAGTATGGTGTCTAGATCGAGGGAGGTAATCGTACCACTCTATTCTCCATTGGTTAGGCCTCATTTGGAATCCTGTGTCCAGTTCTGGGCACCTCAGTTCAAGAAGGAAATCGACAAGCTGGAGCATGTCCAGAGGAGGGCGACCAAAACGGTGAAGGGTCTGGAAGCCATGAAGCCCTATGAGGAACGCCTTGGGCAGCTGGGGATGTTTAGTCTGCAGAAGAGAAGGTTGAGAGTGGACATGACAGCCATGTTTAAATATTGGAAGGGATGTCATGCCAAGGAGGGAGTGGGCTTGTTTTCCACTGCTCCAGAGGTTAGGACAAGGAGCAATGGATTCAAGCTGCAGGAAAGGAGATTCTATTTGAACCTCAGGAAGAACTTCCTGATGGTCAGAGCTGTCCCGCAGTGGAATCTGCTGCTGCCTCGATGGAGTGTGGTGGAGTCTCCTTCTTCTTTGGAGCTGTTTAAGCAGAGGCTGGATGACCATCTGTTGGGAATGCTTCAATGTGTGTTTCTGCGTGGCAGAAGAGGGTTGGACTGGATGGCCCCTGGGGTCTGTTCCAACTCTAGGAATCTATGTTTATAGCTATACTATTGCTGTTAATTGCTTTCAGGTTAGTTTCAGTGTATGGCAACCTTATGAATGGAACAGCCCCCCAAGTCCCTCTGTTTTCAGCAGCCCCGCTCAGGTCCTGCAAAGTCAGGGCAGCGGCAGCAGCCGTGGCTTCCTCGATTGAGCCAGTGTGTCTGCAGTGCGGTCTTCCTCTTTTCACACTGCCTTTCACTTCACTAAGCATTATCCGCTTTCCTGTTGTGTCACCCTGTCTCATGATATGTCCAAAGGAGGACAGCCTCAGTATATTCATTTCGGTCTCTAGGGAGAGCAGGCCTGCTCTGCTCTAGGACCTATTCATTTGTCTTTTCAGCAGGATGTGGCCTGTAGGCTGCTTTGAGTCCCAATTTTTTGGGGGAAAGGCAAGGTATAAATAAAGATGGCGATGGTGGCGATTGGGGGTCTATGGCAAGAGGGCCTGAAATGAATAATCACAGTCATTCCTTGAATACCCTTCATCTCTTGTCCTAGCAGTCTGTGGCTCACAGTGGCATTCCTTGAACACAGAATATTTTGTGGGCTGATCCATAGAGTTGGAAGAGACCACAGGGACCCTGCATAAGGGCCCTCTCAGAAGAGAAGGTTAAGAGGGGACATGATAGCCATGGTTAATTATTTAAAGGGATGCCATGTAGAGGAGGGAGTGGGCTTGTTTTCTGCTGCTCCAGAGACCAGGACAAGGAGCAATGGATTCAAGCTGCAGGAAAGGAGATTCCATCTGAACCTCAGGAAGAACTTCCTGACGGTCAGGGCTGTCCGGCAGTGGAATCTGCTGCCGCCTCCATGGAGTGTGGTGGAGCCTCCTCCTTCTTTGGAGGTTTTTAAGCAGAGGCTGGAGGGCCATCTGTCAAAGGGAGGGCTTTGATGGGGGTTCCTGCCTGGCAGAAGGGGATTGGACTGGAGGGCCCCTGGGGTCTCTTCCAACTCTACATTTCTTTGATTTCTATGATTCTATAAAATTGTGGAGATGAAACGGTCCCTCCACAGAACCCCAGAGCTGGAAGAGACCCCAAAGGCCGTGCTCTGGGCAGATGTTGTGTCTAAGCCAGGCAGGAACATAGAGCTTGGAAAGGGTGGCTTGAGTCTTCCAAGTCAGAACCAGGGAGAGGGGCTTTTTGGGGGGCACGGCCCTCTCAGAATCTGCTTTGGAGTGCTCTGAGAATCCATGAGCCACCCGGCCTCTGGGCATGTTGGATGAGGAATCCTGAGAGCTGTGCTACAAGAAAAAAAAGGAACTTTTTCCAAGCTCTGCAGCCAGAGATACATAGCTCTGCCTCTTTCCATCAGGATGTGCCGCTAAGTTCCTTTGCCCGTGGTTGCCTGCTGTGTTTTTCAGGGGGAATGTCAGTAGACTGTGCTAGGGCGTCCTGCGGCCTTCCAGGCTTTGTGGCCCCCCTCAACCTCTTAGCAGCCCAGCCAGTTACAAAGAATGTTGGGAAGTGAGTTCCAATCTCACTTGGAAGGTCCCCTCCTTCCCAGCCCTGTTTTCCGATCATCTAGACTTCCTCAAGGCCTGCTTAGGAGCACCTGCGGCAAGGAACTGTCTTGTAATGACCATCGCTATCTGAATCTGAGCAGAGCAGAGGAAAGTTGTTTTTCTGGATTGCAGCTCCCAGATTCCCCCAGCTGGTATGGCTCCTATGATATAAAGATGGAGCAGCACCTGTATACTGGCTGTCCCTTCATGCATGTCTTTCCACCTTCAGGGGACCCTCCGGGCACTGATTTCTGTGCCCTCATAAACTTGGAAGTGGCTTTCTTTAATCAATTCAAGGGAGTTGGGAAGGCTGAGATTTTTGCCTAGTTTGGTGGCCAAGCCCAGAGGAGGGGTTGAGAAGGAAAACAACAAAAGCAGATTTTTATCTCACCTTTTTCCTGGAATGTGACTAATGATGATGATGATGATGCAGTTATTAATGGTGTGCAAATGGCTAGCAGATTCCAGGTAACCAAGGATTTCTGAAAAGGGTCTGGGTGACCTCGTTCTGTCCTTGGAGGAAAGCATGGCAGCAATTCTGCAGTGGACATGGGAGCCCCTCAGCCTTGTGTCACCATTAGCCTTGGCCTTGCAAAGGAGAATCCCTTTCATCTCTCCTTTCCAGAGCAGCCTCTTTTGCAGCCCCCGTCAGCTCTCCCTGGTAAACAATGGCATAGAAGTGCCACCTAGCCTTGGACTTTCACAAATTAAGCAGTTGCTTTGGTTGAGAGGAAGGAAAGAAGCCAGCTGTACTCCAGTGACAACCTCTTCTTCTCCTTTGCTTCTCTCTACTTACCATCCAGATAATGTTCAAAAAAAGCAAAGATATATATTTTTTTAATATTATCACCAATTCAGCTCTGGAGTGGTCCAGGCTTGCTTGGATGAGGGCTGCACAGGGTTTTTGTAGAATCATAGAGTTGGAAGAGGCCCCAAGGGCCATCCAGTCCAACCCCACTCTGCCTTGTAGGAAAACACAATCAAAGCACTCCCAACAAATGGCCATCCAGCCACTGTTTAAAAGCCTCCAAAGAAGGAGATTCCACCATGCTCCCAGGGAGAGTATTGCACTGTCAAACAGCTCTTACGATCAGGAAGTTCTTCCTAATGTTTAGGTGGAATCTCTTTTCCTATAGCTTGAAGCCGTTGCTCTGCATCCTGGTCTTTGGAGCAGGAGAAAACAAGCCTGCCCCACCTTCCATATGCCATCCCTGCAAATATTTAAACATCTTGTCTGTCATGTCACCTCTCAGCTTCTTTTCTCCAGGCTTTGACTGAGACTAGAAAAGAGAGTCAGGATCTGGGGCATGCATGTCAGATGGGGGCTCCCATGTCAGTAAGGCAGTGAGTCTGCTCCAAGTTTTAGTGCAGACTTCCAAGGAGTAATCTAGGATGCAGAACCTTATGGTGAAAATATCCTGAGTCCCTTGGAGAGAGCTGTTAAATTTTTCATTAAGACATGGAGTAGATTCAGTGCCCCACGCTCAGCAGCTGCCACTGGTATCTTTGAGAGAGAGGGGAGGAGAAAGAGTATTAGCATTAGCAATAGCATTTACATTCCTATACTGATTTATAGGACTAAGCACTTTAAGCGGTTAATAATGTGTTAGCTGCCCACAACAAGCTGGGTACTCATTTTACTGACCTACAGAAGGATGGAAGGCTGAGTCAACCTGGAGCCCGGCAGGATTGAACTCACAACCTTGTGGCTGCAGTACCGCCATTTAACTACTGCACCACCAGAAAAAATGAAAGCAAAAGAGAATATGAGATGGCAGGAAAGGGATGGAGTGTATGTACATTGGGACTAAAAAAGAAGAAAAGCATGTCCCGTTCAGTTGTCATTTTGAGAAGGATTGTGAAGGCAAATGGGTATTTAGGGGTAGTACGGGGTCTAGAGTATTTGTGGGAGTGGAGTGGCTATTTTCACATGTTTTCATGCATTTAGAGGCATTTATTGCATGGTTTTGGGGCAAATTTGCACCCAGTATTTTAAAAAATATTGGCGGAGATTTGGGGAACAGATGGGACCCTTCTAGGGTGACAAAAGTGGGGTCTGCGGGCTACATACAGTCCACTGTCTAAATGACGCCCCCCACCTTAGAGCATCAAATACAGAAGCTGAAGAGGGGGCAGATTTATAGAGACCCACCAGGGCATCTGTATTTCTATTCTGCAGTCAACTGTGGACATGAATAGGAGGCAGGGGGGAGAAGAGGAGTTTGGGTGTCACCCTTAGCAGACATAATATTTGATTGGCTGTTTGAGTGTTTACATTTTTCAGCTGTCTGGCAAAAAGCATTGCTCTGTGTATGCACGTGTGCACATGTACCTTCTAGTTGCCTGTTGACTTATGGAGACCCCATGCATCTCAGAGGGGAGGTTTCTTAGCCCAGGAATAATCAAAGGTGATTTTCCTACTTCCTTCCTCTGAAATATAGCCTACAGCACCTAGGATTTGTTGGCGGTCTCCCATCCAAGTACTAGCCAGGGCTGGGTCTGCTTAGCTCCAAAATCAGACGGGATCTTTGGGTGCCTTTGGGGTCTTCAGGGCCCCCTCAGAGCAGTGGTTCTCAACCTGTGGGTCCCCAGATGTTTGTGGACTTCAGCTCCCAGAAGCCCCAGCCACTATGGTCAGTGCTCAGGGCTTCTGGGAGCTGAAGTCCAAACACATCTGGGGACCCACAGGTTGAGAACCACTGCTCTAGAGGAATGGTACAACCCTTTGAGGCTACAAAACCTCTCCACGTCTTCCATTGATGCTTGATTTTGTGAATGTCTCTCAATAGAATGACATTTGAACACAACAGGAGGACTTGTTTGTCTAGAAATTTAGTGTGGTTGCATCATTGTGTGACCACACACTTCTCCTTCATTTCATAGGTCACATTTTAGAAAAAAGTTGGGGAAGTTAATTGTTTAATTATAACGATCACCAGAATCCCCATCGCCATGGTAATTAGGGGATTCTGGGAAATGGAGTCTAAGGAGGTTCCTTTTCCAAAAAAAAAATTTTTTTTGAAAGGACAATTAAGTGAGAATTCCTGATCAAATGGTCAAATGGTGAGAATTCCCAATCAAAATAACAAGGTAAGTTGCTGGAGGCTGAAGCTAGTGTGGTGTTGTGGTTTGGGCATTGACTTACCACTGTGAAGACCAGGGTTTGAATCTCCACTCAGCCATGGAGGCCCACTTTGGACATGTCACTGTCTCTCAGGCAAAGACAAACCCCTACTGAAAAAATCTTGCCAAGAAAAATCCATGATAGGTTCATCTTGGGGTGATCATCATTTGGAAGTGACTTGAAAGCACACAACAACAACATGCCAGATGTTTGCAGAATAACAAAATTTCCTGAAAAATCTCTCCTGCAGGTTAACATGAAAAGAGAAAAGACAGTTCGCTGGGAGACGGACAGCGAGGAGAAGCTGGTCTTGGTCAACGGAAGCTGTGATGACCCAGCTGAGGACAAAGCTGACACTGCTTTGGAAGTCAAAGGGAAGAGGAAGAAAGCAGGTACCCCTTGGGCAGAGAGCACATTTCCTGTTGTTGTAGCTTCTGAACAGAGGAAAGCTAATCAATTGCTTTTTAAAATATCTGGTATTTTTCCTGAAAGTGTGACTCAGTGGGGCGTACAGAATAAAAAGAGATAAAAGTGAAAGAACATATAGTTAAAAACATACAAAAAGTAAGAATGGCAGATTCATAGAGTCTTAGAGTTGGAAGAGACCACAAGGGCCATTTAGTCCAACCCCACGTCTTGCAGAAATACACAGCTAAGGAACCCCTAAAAAATACCAACCCAGCCTCTGTTTAAAGACCTCCAACTGCCCCTTTGGGGCAGTTCATTCCACTCTGGAACCCTTCTTACAGTAAATCAGTTCTTCTTAATGTTTAGGTGGAATTTCTTTTCTTATAATTTGAATCCATTAGTTTAAATCCTAATGTGTGCAGCAGCAGAAAACAAGCTCGCTCCACCTTCTACGTAACATTTCAGATATTTAAAGATGGCTGTTTTGTCCCTTCTTCGTCTTGTCTTCTCCCAAGGTAAATGTACCCAACTCTCTGAATCATTTCACATAAGGCTTGGTTTCTGGATTAGTGTGATATTAAAATATCGATAGAATTAAAGCTACACGAAGCATTACAAATGTAGAGTAAAAATGATAAAGCACTCAAAGGAGAAAACCCATTATATAGAACCAATTCAAAACCAGCTGCTGGAACAGCTTCACACATGCTATTGTGTGTGGCCCTTTGGGGTCTCTTCCAACTCTATGATTCTGTGATCCTCACATCACATAGATGGAGATGCACTGGGCAGTGGAAGTTCTTCAGCAGGACATAAAAGCAATTGCATCCTCTGTCTCACATTCCCCTTCTCTTTTGTACAGAGGGATGCTGCCTATGATAGCAGAAGTGTTTTTTTTAGCCATGCAAAGTAGTAAAAAATGGCTATTTTGGAAATTGCTGGGACTTGATTGCCTTCTTGGTGGTTCTGAGTTAACTAGATAGCTTCACAACCCCTTGATCTGCAGCACTGATGGCTAGTGGCTCTCATGTCATTGGGATGATTCGTCTGCTCTGGGTTTAACTCTGAACTTTTAGCGAAGGTGCTGAGCCCATTTTAGGTCCAGTGTTGGATAGTAGTTCCTTTAAAGCTGAGACTAAAACCTGAAACAATGACATGGAAACCACTGCATAAGTGATGACCAGCTGTTCCGTACAACTTTTCTGATAAGCATTTGAAATGATGTGGGACTGATTCCCCCAATCAAACAATCAATCAACCAACCAATTAATGCATTAATAAATTAGAGTTCACCACTCATGCTTTGAAGCCAGCTGTGAAAAATGTAGGCATGTGGGAGATATTTGGTCTTCCATCTGTTTTAGATTTTTGTTCCTGGAATCCACAGCCACTATGCCCCTTGGCTGGGATTAAGGGCATTGCAGTCCAAAATGTCAGGGTGGCCAGCATTTCCCCACCAGTGGAGTGAACTGTCTTGGATACAGAAGTTTTGAAAAAGGTTTCCAGAGCTTGTGGTTTGGTGCAGACCAAGTCAGCTTGGGAGGAGAAGAAACAGCAAGGTTTCCTTTTTGATTTCTGCCAGCTGAAGGCAAATGTTCTCCTTTGTGCAGATGCTGACAATGCAGAGAAAGTGACTCCCAAGCTAAAGGAAAAGACCCCCAAGGAAGGGCAGGAGGTAAGATATTTCACGCATCCATCATTGAGCTGTGTCCTCTTGTTCCTTCCTTCCCAGAATGCAAGTGTGGATGCATCTTGTATAGGAGGAACACAGTGCCCACTGTGTAGCGTGCAAGTATGGGTTATGGGGTTTCTTGCTCCAGAACTATGTGTAGTTTCCAGGCCTCTCTAAGGGTTATTTCGGTGCCAAAGACTGCTATAGCATAAGCTTTATGGGTGGTAACAGATGCAACAGATATGGTACACAGCAGAGAAGGCTTCCAGCCTTTTTACTCATGGGGTGCGTGTCCCCTCATAATCCAATGGTAGAACTGGCCCCCCAAACAAATTGGATCCAGGCTGATCGCTTGGCTGGCAATCAAATCAAATCCCTGCTGCTGGACCTGTAGGAAGTCTGGGGTGGGGTGTATCCCCAAGGCAAGACTAGTGTAAGATGGGCTTCCAAGAGTTATGTAGTGCAGAAGAAATAGCAGAAGTACCCTCTCCCTGCTGATAGCTTAGCAACAGAGGAAAATTCACTCCCCCAGTCTGTTCCCAGCCTTCATATCTTTTCCCAGGCTCAAATTGCGATGTGGATGCAAAAAATAACCGGCGGGATCACTGATACAAATGAACCCCTTTCCTTTGCCACTGGGCAGCTGTCAGTACTTGGCTAAGATGTCAGCAGGACTCTGAAATTCACCCACCTGTCCAACACAAGGGGTCCAACTTGGGGCAAGGGGCTCAGGAGTTCCCTGGAGCAATACCAAAAACCAGGGCACTTTCTCTGTGACCTGTTTTCAGAGTAGTGCTATAGAAATGTAATAAGCAAATGAATTAGGCCACTTCCGCACTAGCCTGTCATAGTGCTATGATTCCATAGTGCTATGATTCCAACATCCTATGGAATCCCGGGGTTTGCAATTCTGAACGTTCATAGGATGTTGAAAGTGGAATCAAAGCACTATAACAGGCTAGTGTGGAAATGGCCTTAGAGAGTCTCAAAGACAGTGCCACCAAGACCTTCCTGTATGAAGTTGCTTTCTGCAACTTCTGTAAAACTTAACAGCCTAAACTCCTGCAGTTTGATTTAAGTTATTTATTTAAAACACAAAATGTTGATGTAGTTTTGGAAAATAGCAGCTGTGTTAGTCTCTTGCATCATAAAAAGGAGGAAGGTGAGGAAAAGGAAAAAAGGAAAGGGGGCAGAACCTTTAAGACTAAATAGCTTTTATCTTAGCATGGGCTTTTGTGGATATAAATCCGGCTTCTTCAGATGCAAAGGCCTTAATACCACTCAATGCTTCATCTGAAGGAGGGGGTTTATATCCACGAAAGCTCACGTTAAGGTAAAAACAATTTACTTTTGAGTAAGATATTTGTGTATGCTTGTCAGGTTTTGCAGGATCTAGGTTACAATCATGCAAAATTCTCAAATTAAATTTAAAGGCTGGAATCACTTTTAATGTAGTTGCCATTTTCTTTGTTCCGTCCTTTACTTCCTTTGTCACATGTGCGCAGAATGTATCCCACACCAACAGCAATGGGTGTAAGAAGTTCTTAGGCCCATGCCAGTTGGCCAACCCCATGCATCCTGCAGTCTCCCTTTAGTCCCCCCCTCAGGCCATTTCCGCGCTGCACTGTTATAGTGCTATTATTCCACTTTCAGCCTCCTGTGGAATTCTGGGGTTTGTAGTTTCCTGGGGCCAAAGAGCTCCCTGGCTGAGAATTCTAAATGCCCCTCCCTCCTGCAAACCCCAGGATTCCATAGGAGGTTGAAAGTGGAATAATAGCACTATAACAGTGTAGTGCGGAAAGGCCATTAGGCATCCAGCCTTTGGGGGTGCACACAAGCAGTTACACCTGCTGGAATTTTTAAATTACTTGACATCATTTTCCTTTGCTTCATCTTTTATATCCTTTGTTACATACCCCTAAGGCAGAGCTCTCCAAACTTTTCATGTTGGTAACACACTTTTTAGACATGCGTCATTTCGTGACACAGTAATTCAGTTTTACCAGCAAACCAAAGATTAAACTAACCGCTTATAAAAGATGCAGACACATACATCAATTTTAATAACAAAATGTATGGGGACACAACATATCTGATGAAAACCTTTCATGTATTTTTAAAAATATATGATTTATAAATAATAACATATGTTTCCAAGATTGTAGGCAACACACCTACACGCTTCAGGCGACACACTAATGTGTCACGGCACACTGTTTGGAAAGCTCTGCCCTAAGGTTTACCCTTGACTCATCCATGGATCATAGCAAATTCCTTCATTGGAGCCCAAAACCTGCCCTCAACTTGTTCAGGAGATCAAATCGTAGTCGAGCCGCCAGACTGGATTATCAGGTCCAACCTCTTGCTGGAAGGAGGAAGAGGAGGAGTGATCCTACCTCCCAATCACTTTCTCGGGAAGAAAAGGTCCTCTTTGTCCCAAAGTTGTTTCTTGAGACCACAGCTCCCATAATCAGATTTCGGGTTCTTTCTTGGGACTGCAGCTTCCATAGTCAAAATGCTGGTTTTGACCTATCAAGCTCTATACAGCTGGGCCCAGGTTATTTGGAGGGCTGTATCTCCCTTTATGAGCCCAGGAGAGCTCTAAGAAAGAGACCTTTCTCTCTGTCCCACCATCCTCTCAGTCTTGTTTGTTTAAATCTTATATTTTTGTGAATATTCTGTATTGTTTTAATTTGTGTTGTTTTAAATATGTTTTTAACCACTTTCAGTCACATTATCTGGAGAAAAGTGGGATATAAATGAATAAAACAATCATGATGATGATGATATTAGTAATACAGTCAGCCCTCCACATCTGCAGGTTTCACTTCTGCGGATTTGATTATTCACAGATTATTTGCTGTCCCATCTGCTGCCTCCCGAGGCCGTGTTTAATAGGGACTGCAAGCCTCGCAAGACTGAGAAACTGTGAACAAAGCTTGTAAGTGCCTCTTAGAACTGGTGTGGGGCAGCAGTCGGGGTGGCAGTAAGCCCACCAGCTCCCCAATTCTGCCTTGTGAAGGAACCCTGATGCCTCAGAGGAATCCGTCGTGGGTTGAATTATGGTGATCATCCTTTCTTGTGTGTTGAATATGGTTCGGGAGGACTTAAAGCTATTCATGGTTTTTCCACTTTCATGGAGGTCCTGTGTCCCTAACCCTAGCAAATGTGGAGGGATTACTGTAATAATAATAAATAGTAGCCAGTATGATAGTTGGCCATGCTATGTGGGGTATTGTGGGGGTTATATTTCAAGAAATAATGTCTCGAAACTCTGTGTATTCTCTCCTGTACCTTTTGCTACAAGCATAATAGAGTCGGGGAATTGGCAGAGACCTCGACGGTGATCTAGTCCAACCCCCTGCCAGGGTAGCAAATCCACAGCTCAAGCACCCATTAGAGCAGGCCGCTGAATCTTTGTGTAAAAGTCTCCAGTGAAGGAGACTCTACAACCTTCTGAGACAGGATGCTCCAGTGTACGGACAGCTCTTACCAGCAAGAAGATCTTCTTAATACATTCTCTTTTCTTGTGACTTGAATCCGCTGGTTCAGGTCCTGCCCTCTGGAGGAGCAGGAAGTGCCCTGGCTCCATCTTCCCAGAGCAGTAGCCCATGCCTCCAGCAATAATGAGCCTGTTTGCCAAAGCTCGCTCACGCGTGTCTCTCTCTCTCTCTCTCTCTTTTCATCTGTGTGATTGGAAGAGTCTAACACCATTTGTGACCTTCCCCTGAGAAGATTTCTGTTTCTTCTGCAAGCCTGGGGTGCTGGTGGGCAAGGGGTCTCTTAATCACCTGGCTGAGGACCAAAGCATGGCTAGGGATCTGCCTTCAGGTTGTCTGGTCTGGGCAAGAAGCCAGGTTTGCTGGAGAATCAGACCACGTTCCTTCCACGCCAGATTCTGTGCATTAAGCCAGAGTGAATGGGAACCATTACAGGCACATTCTTGTTGGTCACAACTTTCTCTAAAGCCTGCGTGTGACCAAGCCCCTTGCCAGGCTAGCCCCGCAGTTCCAACCTTAAGTTCCTACCACTCACCATGCCCTAATGATGCTAGATGTCATTAGGAGATCATGGCAGGGAAAGCAAAGCAACCTGACGGTGATTTTTCACGGAACTTCCTTTTGCATTCTGCCTTTTCTCCCAGTCTGTGTCATGAGGTGGTGGATGTGTGTCTTCTGCCCAACTTTATCAAAGTGACTCCCTTGAAGTTGGGATTCAAAGCCAGAGTGGTTCCATTGCTTTCTGAGATGGTAACCATTAGTCACCGCTAGACAGGTCATTTCCACACTACACTGTTACAGTGCTATTGCTGCACTTTCAGCATCCTTTGTAATTATGGGGTTTGTAGTTTGCTGAGGCCAAACAGCTCTCTGGCTGAAAATTCTCAAGGCCCCATCTTATAAACTGCAAACCCCAGGATTCCATAGGATGTTTAAAGTGGAATAATAGCACTATAACATTCTAGTGTGGAAACGGCCTCTGTCTCATAGATATTTCTTTATTAAAATATTTGTATACCACCCTACATCTGAAGATCTCAAGGCAGCATACAATAAAATCAGTTTAACACTATAAATGACAACAGTTTAAGATTTTTTAAAATAATTAATCATATATCACTTAAAACCAGACTGTTTAAAACAATTGTAAATACAGACTGAGCATCCTTTATCCGAAGTGCTTGGGGCTAGAAGAGTTTTCTATTTTTTTTTTGGAATACCTCCCATAGTTGCCTGTACGTACAGTACAGTATTATGCAGGAGATCTCTGGGAAGCCCGTGAAGAAATGAGCAGGGGCACCGCAGCCACCATTTCATGCCAAGCACTACGGTTGAATTTCTGCCGTTTCAGAGATCTTTGCATCTCTCCAGCCTCACATCTTCTTGTGTTGTGTATGGGATGAGAGGCTGGAGAGAGACTGAGGATCTGAGAGACAGGGAAATCACGGTGCCACGTTGAAGGCAGAAGGGCAGCTGGGGGCAAAAAGTTTTGGGTTTTGGAGGTTGTCAGATTTCTGGATAAGGGATACTCAACTGAAATGCAATTCATGTTCACTCAGAGTGGGGCCATTCTGGCTGCCCCACACTCCCCACCCATTATCTGTCCCCAACTTTTGATGACCTGAGGCTTGCCCTAACCTCTTTCTCAGTCCCATTTACGTCTATGTTAAATCTGTGTGTGTGTGTGTTTGTGAAAGAAAGAGAGAGAGAGAGAGAGAGAAGGAAAAAGACAAAGGATTTAAAAAGAAACAATGGAAGATAAAAAGGAAAAATGTAATGACTTCCAATTTTCTTTATGGTGGCTTTAATACAGAAAATGTTACTTATCCAACAAACTAATCAATGTTTCTTTCAGTTCTTCCTGTAATTCAAACCTACTAATTATCAAAATCTACGGTTACCCTACTATTCTGTTTTTTTTTCTGCAAAAGGGCAATCAAGGGTTCCCAGCCTTTCAGAAATGTCACCAGTGGTTTTTCTCTGATCAAAGCAGATAATTTGTCCATTTCAAATCACTGAATTTTAACAGTCAGTCCTCTTTTGTTGGTATTAATTCACTCTTCCGTGTCCGTGCACATATCAATCTTGCCCTTCTGTCTCTTTGTTTTGCTTCCCAGGTACGGCCCCGTGGAAATGCTGGCTGGGAGAACAGTTTGCGTCAGAAACCCACTCCCCGTATTGTCTTCCAGGCGGGACCGGCCTCGCAGGAGAAGAAACCCAAAGATGATGTGGAGAGTGTGGAAGGGTTCAAAGAAAGGCACAAAATCAGGGTAGGATTCCTCTTAAGGCAAAGGTGGGGAAATTGTGGCCTCTCGGCATACTTTTCTAGGTGGGGCAGCACCCCTGTCACTCCCTCAAATATATTTTTGGCCAAAAAATTGGTGAGAAAAACATCCTCAGGGGCCCAAAGTGCACCAAATGTTGCAGTTCTGGTGGATTTACCTCATCACCCCCCAGACTTAAAAAATTGGCCAGCTTTTTGTTGAAACAGGAAGTGATGTGACATCATTTCTTGCTCCAGCACATTGTCTCTGTTTTTGCAGCCCGCTGGAAGGTTGTGGGGATGAAAATGGGCACCACTGCTTAATGATTTGTTAAGAAGTCAGGTGGCTAACTGCAACTTTTCCAGGCGATAACACAAGAGTTTGCACTCTGGGTTCTGGAAAGTGTCACATTGATGGTTTTCTTCCCCACCGAGAATCACAGAATTGGAAGAGATCACAAGGACCATCCGGTCCAACTCATTTCTTCCATGCAGGAGAACACAATTGAAGCACTCCTGACAGGCGCCATCCAGCCTCTATTTCCAAGAAGGAGACTCCACCACACTCCCGGACAGCAGTGTATTCCACTGTCCAACTGCTCTTGCCATCAGGAAGTTCCTACTTTGCTCTTGGGCCACAGCTTTCACTCTGGCTCATCACAGAATCATAGAAATGTAGAATTGGAAGAGACCACAGGGGCCATCCAGTCCAGCCCCTTGCCACGCAGAAACATCCTCAAAGCACTCCCAAAAGACGGCCATCCAGCCTCTGCTTAAAAGCCTCCAAAGAAGGAGGAGACTCCACCACACCATGGAGGCAGCAGCATATTCCACTGCCGGACGGCTCTGACCGTCAGGAAGTTCTTCCTGAGGTTCAAGTGGAATCTCCTTTCCTGCAGCTTGAATCCATTGCTCCTTGTCATAGAATCATAGAAATCATAGAAATGTAGAGTTGGAAGAGACCACAGAGGCTGTCCAGTCCAACCCCCTGCCATGCAGGAATACCCTCAAAGCACTCCCGACAGATGGCCACCCAGCCTCTGCTTAAAAACCTCCAAAGAAGGAGGAGACTCCACCACACTCCATAGAGGCAGCATATTCCACTGCCGGACAGCCCTGACTGTCAGGAAGTTCTTCCTGAGGTTCAGGTGGAATCTCCTTTCCTGCAGCTTGAATCCATTGCTCCTTGTCCTGGTCTCTGGAGCAGCAGAAAACAAGCCCACTCCCTCCTCTACATGGCATCCCTTCATCAGATGGGACATTGGGGCTGGCCAGTAGTGATTTGCACAACTAGCTCAGGGAGGCCAACCCAGCGTGGCTTCCTTCTTCCAAACTGGTCTGTGCATGCCGCAAGCAATCACACTAGCCCTCTTGAGGAGGTCTGGGAGAAATTAGATGAGTAATGTTGGGTTTAGTTGGACTGTAATAGGGAATTACAATGTGTTTCATGGTGGTGCTTCATCCCCCTTTGGTTCTCATTTGCCTCCTTTTGCATTTTTCCCACTAAAGTCTGGGTAGAAGTTCAGCTCCTTTGTTTTCCTCACCTTTAGTATTCGAGGAGAATTTCTGCGCATGCACCGGTCAGTTTCTCAGACGAAGAATCCACTGAGGTTAGCTGGAGGAGCAGCAACGGCATCTCAAACGGAAGTCATTTTTCAGCATTACTGAGGAGTGGTGAAGAATACCAGGTAGGAGGAAGGGTTTCAGGTGGAGCCATTTTCTGCAGCTTTCACAGTTACTGTTTTGGGTTACTACTCCCAGTGATCACTACCATTGGCTATTCTAGTTGTGAGATTCTGGGTATTAAAGTCCAATAAATTAACTGTCTAATCTTCTCCAGAATGGTTTACTTTTAGTAGAGCAAACCTGATTCATGAATTTACCAATCTTTCTTCTTCAGCGTTGTAATTTGAATTTGTATGAACCGCCTGGGGTCAGGAGAGACCCTTCTCTCAGACCCACCACCGTTGCAAGCATAATTATATAAATAAATATAATAACAACAGCAACACAACAATTCTTCAGCTACCAAGGCCACCAAGATATTGGAAAATTGTGGTCAAAATTTAGGTCACATTGTTGCACCCCTTGAAAATGTTTAAACTTTTATTACATGAGAGGGAATATTCCTCAGACGCATTATGGTGGAGAGGCAATTTCACCCCTGCTTTGTTTCTGTGGATCATTTTAGGCCCAAAATGGCGTTCCAGTTGACCTCCTGCTTTTAAAAAGGGCTCTTTCTGGGCTTCAGGTATGGCAGGAAAGTTCAAAACGATGGCAAAAGGTGGAACACTTTTGGCCAAGAAAAAGTTTTCTTGACACTTTTGGGGACGGTGAATGTTGGGGAGCCCCTTGGCCCTCAAAAACAGTTTTTGGGGAGGCTACAAGAAGCCTATAGGTTATATCCTCCTCTTTCTTAGGCGGACCTCGATTTGGTCTCATGGAGCATCTCCAGGTATTTTATTCCCCCGGTTTACTCAGGTGAACTAACAAACTGCTACTGAGGAACGCGGCCGGGCTGCCTCTCTCGACCTCAAAAGTCAGAGGCCAAAAGTCAGGGCGAGGTCAGGCTCCTGCGTGGCTCTGTTTGCAGACTCTGTCTCAACTTTATTTGCAATCATTCCAACTGAAGCAATAACCAGGCTGCTGTATTTTAGTCTGCTTTTTTATTCCTCTTTTTTTTTGCTTAAATGCTGTTTTTAATTCAAGTTTTCAGATTTGTTTTGTGTATTTTCTCAAGAAAATAATCCTGCTCTAATTTTTATCACATTTGCTCCACTCGTTAACAAGCCTCGTAATAATAGTAATAATTTGTATACTGCTTTTTCTGCATAATTGAGACTCAAAGCCGCACAGAATTTAAAAGAATGCAATCAAAAACGTACAAAAAGTGATTTTTAAAACAGAATCCAACTATTCCTAGTATTAAAACGATTGTACCTCAGTAGAAGAGTAAAGGCCATTTCCGCACTGGAGTGTTATAGCACTATGATTCCACTTTCAACAGCCTATGGAACCCTTGGGTTTGCAGTTTCGGGAGGGGCCGCTGCAAACCCCAGGATTCCATAGGAGGTTGAAAGTGGAATCATCGCGCTATAACAGTCTAGTGCGGAAATGGCCTAAAATGCAATTTTAAAAAAAGCTCTTTAAAACGATACTGAAAACAATACATCAGTCCTAGCCCGTTCTTTAAAAGCTTTCTGTATTAAAAGGCTCTCAGAATAAAAAGGTTTGTCCTGCCACCAAAAGAACAAGAAGGAAGGGGACATTCTGGTCTCCTTGGGAAGGGATTCCAGAGTCTAGGGGCAGCCACCAAGAAGGCCCTCTCAAGCCTCTCCACCAACAATGGTTGCAATGGTGATGGGACTGGGAGAAGGGCTTCTCCCAATGATTTCAGATCCCAGGCTGGCTTGTACAGCGAGATACAGTCTGCCAAATAGACTGGACTTGAACCACATAAGGCTGTATAGATTGCTAGCGTTTTTACCTGGCGTTGTACGGGATTTTCTTTTCTTATCGAGAACGCTTGTTAGAAATACCTTAGGAATTATCTTTCCTTAGGAAATAAATGCGCTTGAAATACATATGGATTTGAGATCCTTATGTCTGTAATTCCGCAAACTACCTTGTCCAGTGCCTATAACTTTCCCTCATAGTCCCCAATCCAATCTGTATTCGGAGATGTCAGCATACAGAGGTTTGGTTTCTGAGGGAATACACTGTCCTCCTCCTTCTTGCTGTTAGGCCTGGTCTCCACGGCAACCAGCTTGAGGCCCAAGAGCTCTCTGGCTGAGAATTCTAAAGGCCCTTCCCTAAACTACCAACCCCAGGATGCCATAGCATCTTCACAGGCAGCCAATCATATGAGGTCTTCTCGCCTGACACAGCCAATCATATGAGGTCTTGGCCTGCCTGAGACAGGCCATTTCCGCATTACACTGTTGTAGTGCTCTTATTCCACTTTCAACCTCCTGTGGAATCCTGGGGTTTGTAGTTTACTGAGGCCAAAGAGCTCTCTGGCTGAGAATTCTAATGGCCCCTCCCTAAACTGCAAACACCAGAATTCCATAGGATGTTGAAAGTGGAATAACAGCACTGTAATGGTGTAGTGCGGAAACTGCCACAGATACACTCACAAACTTTGACATTTGTATATTAGATAACCAGCAGAACTGGCTGCCAGTGCTGGAAGTTAAAAAAAGTAAATTCTCCATGTTGTGCTTCCCATAGAGAAGAGACAGATATCCCTGGAACAGGAATGGACAAATGACCCTCTTGGGGCTTGTTCCAACTGCTGCTTCTCCTCCGTAGATCTTGTTATTAGTTCTGCCATTGATCCCACACGTTGAGTCACCCTTCTACTTACATGTTGAGTCACTCTTCAGCAATTTGAGGAACCAGTGGCCATGCTAGCTCGGGAATCTTGGGAGGGGTGGTCCAAATAAAAGTCTTTCGAAGTTCTGTGGCAGATCTTGGAGGCATCCCACTTCCCCTGGTGTGGTAACCTCATAGCCACAGGTGTGTACTGGAGGGATTACAGGCATCCCCCATTTGTCTCATGGGTTTGGGACCAGAGCATGGTCAGAAAGTGTAATTGGTTCAAAGCAGAACCCAGTCTTTCATCATTTCTTCTCCTCTTGCCTTCTTCCTCCAGGGAGCATGAAGGAATTATGGAGGCTCACGTGGGGCCATGCCCATACATAGTTTTGATTGGATGAATATGATGATGATGAATATGATGATTTGCTTGTTCACCTTCATCCCCTTTGGCTTACAGGATGGGAAGGATTTTAAAACTGGGGAGCTCGTATGGGGGAAGATCCGGGGCTTTGCCTGGTGGCCTGCCATCATTGTTACCTGGAAGGCCACCTCCAATCGCCCTGCAGCTCCCGGGATGCGGTGGGTCAAGTGGTTCGGAGACGGAAAGTTTTCAGAGGTGAGAGAAGAGAGGAACTGAGGCCCTGAAGACCTTACAGGGCCTGGGCTGCTTGGTCAAAGGAGGGGATCTTTCACACTACGCAGTTACAGCATTATGATCCCACTTTAGCTGCTAGGGCAATGTCCTGTGGGAAGCATGGGGCTTGGAGGTGGAGTGGGGATTTGAATCCTGGCCTCTCAAGTTGTAGCCCAATGCTCATAGAATCATAGAGTTGGAAGAGACCCCAGGGGCCAACTAGTCCAACCCCCAGTTGTACAGGAACACGTATCAAAGCACTCCCTTTGAGAGATTCTGGCCATTCAGCCACTGCTTAAAAACTTCTGAAGAAGGAAGAGACTCCATTACACTCCATTGAGGCAGCAGCAGATTCCATTGCTAGACAGCTCTGACCCTCAAGAAGTTCTTCTTCAGGTTCAAGTGGAATCTCCTTTCCTACAGCTTGAATCCATTGCTCCTTGTCTTGATCTCTGGAGCAGGGGGAAACAAACCGGCTCCCTCCTCGACATGAGTTCCCTTCTGTCTGGTGTAGTGCTCAAACCACAACACTATGCTGTCTCTCTACAAAACCATTTAAAACGGAAGCCGTTTCCGCACAAGGCTGCTATAGCGCTGTGATTCCACTTTCAACATCCTATGGAATCCTGGGGTTTGCAGTTTCGGGAGGGGCCACGCGGCCCCTCCCAAAACTGCAAACCCCAGGATTCCATAGGATGTTGAAAGTGGAATTACAGCGCTATAACAGCCTCGTGCGGAAACGGCCTTATATGGGGCTGGAAGGGAATTGGAGAGCAGTAGGCAAGGAGGCAGAATGCAGAACACAGCGCCAAGGAGGTGACAGGTCTGGGTCAATAGGTTCCCCAATTTTAGGCCCGCCTCCACACATTGTACCTGCCTTTTCAGAAAAAGCTGAAGGTGCCATTTATTCGTGTGTTTGTGTTTTTTTAATCATCATATTGCCACAATAATCCAGTGATGTAGATTGAATTGAGACGGAGTGGCTAGACCAGGGTCAGCCATCCATGGCTCTTTCAAAGTTTGAATTGAATTGTAGTCCCAGGTTTTGCACCGTTCTACCCAAGTTGCTTACATTTTGTATAGAGCATGCAGATAATGTTGACAGTATAGTTCTATATATTATTGAAATGTTATGCGTTCTTATTTGGTGGCATCATAGAAAGTTTGTAGTCCTCTGCTTTGGCGTGGGCTGGCAATTCTCAGTTTTTGCTTGTTAAAATCTTGTGAGTTTTCCTGGTGTAGTGGATGCTTCAAAAGCAGTCACGTGGCCTTGTGCTTTGAGGACAACTCCATCTTCCATTAATTAAGCAATGATGTTTCCCGCTGCAGGTCTCCGCTGACAAACTGGTGGGATTGGAGGCCTTCCAGGACTATTTCAACACTGCCACTTTTCGCAAGATGGTGTCCTACCGACAAGCCATTCTCCATGTTTTGGAGGTAATGGGAGAGGGAAGGAGAACCAGTTTGGCCAAGGTGTCTGTGGCCTGGTGATCAGAAGTGACCATTTTCATCCAGTGAAATATCAGCTGAAGTAACAGCAGTTTAAAGGGCCTAAATACCCGGAACGCTCCATATCTTGTCTGATCTTGGAAGTTAAGGAGAGACAGCCCTGGTTAGTACTTGTATGGGAGACCACCAATGAGTCCCAGGTGCCATGGGCTATATTTCAGAGGAGGGAACTGTCAAAACCACATCTGAGGGTTCCTTGCTGAAGATAACCCTATGAAATTCATGGGATCACCATAAGTCAACAGGACATCTGAAGGCACATAAACACACCAAGTATTAATTCAGAAACAAAGAAGAAAGGCTAGTGGTCTCCGTCTTTGCTTGATTCCTCCTGCATCTTCCAAGAAAAATAACGGAAGCATTTCTGAGATTCTTCCTCTGACTTCAGGATGGATATGTTACATTCTACCACAGTTACTCGTTTATTAAAATGTTTATATCCCACCTGATGTCGTAAGGTCTCAGTGTGCTGCAGAATAGAATCTGTTTAGCTGCCATAAACAGTATAAAACAGTAAAAAACAAACTGAACATACAAGAAACAAATTAAATTTTATTAAAGCAAGGCCATTAAAATCAGTTAAGACACTTAAAACCCATAATCCTTATTTCTGTCTATGTGTTTATTTATTTAGTATCCCACCTTTCTTGCAGCATGGGATTCAGGGCAGCATGCAAGTTCTTAAAAAGCACAATACAACTAAGAAGACTAGTTCAAAGGTTAAAACGCAATTAAACTGAAGTAATATTTAAAAAAACACAAGTTAAAAAGCAGTATTAAAAATACATTTAAAACAAAATAGAAACACAGCAGCCCCCATGAAAAGCTTTGTCTGCTGCAACAGATTAAAAACTAACTGCTTCCTTTAATTAAAAAAAAGGTCTTTCCCTGCTGGCAGAAATATAGCAGGGAGAAGGCCAGCAAGACCTCCTTGTGCAGATGTGGGTAAAATCAAGCAGACTGCAAAGAAAACTGTGGTACTGGAATGATGCTGTTGTGGACTCTAGTCTGGAGAATCCTAGAATCCTAGAGTTGGAAGAGACCCCAGGGGCCCTCCAGTCCAACCCCCTGCTATGCAGGAACACCGATCAAAGCATTCCCAACAAATGGCCATCCAGCCTCTGCTTAAAAACTTTCAAAGGAGGAGACTCCACCACACTCCATGGAGGCAGCAGCGGATTCCACTGCTGGACAGCTCTGACCGTCAGGAAGTTCTTCCTCAGGTTCCTCAGGTTCCTTTCCTGCAGCTTGAATCCATTGCTCCTTGTCCTAGTCTCTGGAGCGGCAGAAAACAAGCCCGCTCCCTCCTCAACATCACAATCCCCTCAAATATTTAAACATGGCTATCGTGTCCCCTCTTACCCTTCTCTTCTGCAGACTAAACATCCCCAGCTCCCTAAGCTCCCTAAGCCGCCCCTCATAATTCATACCTATATCAATAGGGCTTCATGGCTTCCAGACCTTCCACCATTTTGGTTGCCCTCCTCTGGACACGTTCCAGTTTGTCCATATCCTTCTTGAATTGAGATGCCCAGAACTGGACACAGTATTCCAAATGAGGCCGAACCAATGCAGATTAGATTGGTGCTGTTACCTCCCTTGATCTAGACAGCATACTCCTATTGATGCAACCAAGAATCGCATTGGCTTTCTTGGCTGCCGCTTCACACTGCTGACTCATGTTCAGCTTGTGAGCTACCGAGACTCCTAGATCCCTTTCACATGTACTGCTGTCCAGCCATGTGTCCCCCATCCTATATTTGTGCATTCCATTTTTTCTGCCTAAGTGTAGGATCTTCCATTTCTCTCTGTTGAAATTTATTTTGTTAGCTTTTGCCCAGCTCTCCAATCTGTCAAGGTCATTTTGAATTTTGATCCTGTGCTGTGGTGTTAGCAACCCCTCCAGTTTGATCAGCATGCCCTCTACTCCACCCAAGTCATTGATGAAGACATTGAACAGCACTGGGCCCAGGACAGAAGCCTGTGGCACCCCACTAGTCACTTCCCTCCAGGATGAAAAGCAGCCATTGGTGATCACTCTTTGGGTTTGATTGGTCAACCGATTACAAATCCACCTAACAGTGCAGCCTGCATTTTATAAGCTTCTTTGCAAGAAAGTCATGGGGAACTTTGTCAAAGGCCTTACTGAAATCAAGATATGAACATTCCCTTCATCCACCAAGCTTGTAACCCTATCGTAAAAAGAGATAAGATTAGTCTGTGATGACTTATTTCTGAGAAATCCATGTTGACTTTTAGTGATTACGGCATTGCTTTCCAAGTAATTTACAAACTGACTGTTTAATATAAAGTCGACTGACTATTTAATGATCTGCTCTAGGATCTTTCCTTGTATTGATGTCAGGCTGACTGGGCGAAAATTATTTGGGTCCTCTTTTCCCCCTACTTGAAGATGGGGATGACATTTGTCCTCCATCAGTCCACTGAGACTTCTCTTGTTCTCCAAGAGTTCTCAAAGATTATTCAGAAATGAGTTCTGCCAGTTCTTTTAGGATGTTATTCCACAACCAGTCTTTCACTGAAGGGAAAGTCCTGGTTCGATATCCTCCCACAGGATATCGCTTTCACAAGTGGGAAACAAATGGGCTGTCCAGCAGACCTTAGTTCTTGGACAAGCAGATATAGGAGGGGAGGCATTCTTTCCAATTATTGGAAGCCCCATGTCATTTGGGCTTTGAATGTCATCCCCGGAACCGAGTCCCTCCAGTCCTATGTGTTTTCAGTATAATTCTGATTAGCAGTTTAGCTGGTGTGGTTTGCACTGGATATAGATTCCAGGCTTTCTTCAAGGCTACCCAATGTAAAGCATTTGGTGGTGGTTGTTTTGTGCCCTGAAGTTGCTTCTGACTTATGGTGATCCTAAGGTAACCCTATCACAAGGGTTCTTTTTTTTTTAAAGATTTGTTTGGAAGGGGTTTGCCTTTGGCTTCCTATGAGGCTGAGAGAGTGTGGCTTGCCAAGGTTACCCAGTGGATTTTTATGGCTAAGTGGGGATTTGAACCCTGGTCTCCAGAGTTGTAGTCCAGTGCTCAAATTACTACACCATTGCTATCTCATAAAGCACATTCTAGAATCTGACCTGGATTACTATGGCTTAGTCGTCCGCTGCTTTGGTAGTGCGAAGTCTGTATTTTGGCTTCCACTCCCAATGCTGCAGTCAGTTGGTTATATTTCTTGTGAGTCTCATTGAGTTTTACACATTGCACTACCATGAGTGAGACAGTAGCTAGCTAGCAAAAACAAAATACAGAAAAGCTCTCTCCACCCTCGTGTTGGGCTGCCCCCCTGTGATGTGTTTTGTTGTGACTCTTTCATAAGGCCTCTTCCTTCTGGCAGGTTGCAAGCAGTCGAGCTGGCAAGACTTTCTCAAGTCCTCCGGGGGATTCTCTCGAAGAAAGCTGAAGCCCATGGTGGACTGGGCCCTCAGTGGCTTCGAGCCCCTGGGGGTGAAGGACTGAAGCCACCCAAGGGCCCAGGTATGGAGTTTGCCCTTCTGAGGTTAGGTTGAAAGACGTGTGTGTTTACGGTGGGAAGGCCCTGGTGGCACAGTGGTTAGATGCTGGTACTGCAGCCACAAGGTTGTGAGTTCAATCCTGCAAGGCTCCAGGTTGACTCAGCCTTCCATCCTTCTGCAGGTTGGTAAAATGAGTACCCAGCTTGTTGGGGGCAATTAACTAAATACATTGTAAACCACTTAGAGAGCACTTAGCTGATAAACGGTATAGAAAAGCGCACGCTATTGCTATTTGGTGGCCAGGAATCAGTGGAAATGGGCTTGTGCCATGCCAACCCAGGATGCTTACCCAATTTGACCATGCAGTGCTGCTTTCATTCATTCATTCATGCCAAGTCCCTTTCCCTCAGCACTTTGTCTTCTGGATCTCTGGCAGAGGTCTTTCCTCTTAACTGCAACCTGAAATACCTTTTAAAAAAATCTGTGGAGATGCTACTAGGGATTAACATCAGAACATAGGTGGAGACATATTGGATCAGGCAAAAGGTCCAGTTCATCCACATCAATAGACACATGAAGGTAGAGGCATTTCATGCTTCCGGCAACTGATCACACAGCAAGGAGGCTCTTATCATGTGCCATCCATGCCCTGGAAGTGGTTGCCAAGGAGGAAGGGTTCATGCTGCAGTATTACTTCCTGTATGACCTCTGACCCTGGGGAAAATCACTTGTAGGAGCGATGGGCAAAGAACGACCTTGGGGCCTATGAACTATTTTTGTGGCCCTCAGTCCATCCAGACTGGGCCCCTTCCCACTAATAGGGTAGAATTGCCTCCTCTTGCAGCAGATCACCATTTAAATAGGTAGCAGTAGGTACAAGTTGAGCCTCCCTTATTCAAAATGCTTGGGATCAAGAGTTTCCTGTATTTCATATTTTTTTTTTTTATTTTTTGAACACAGTACCTTTTTGGAATAGTGTCATGTCTTGTTTGTTCACAACTTGTGTTGTGCGTGAGATGCGAGGCTGGAGAGAGACTGTGGATCTGTGAAATAGTGGGAACCCAAGCGATGCGCTTGGTGCAATTCTACTCCCCCTGTCATTTCACAGATCCTCTGGCCTCCCGTTTCACTGCCAGTCATCCACTTCTGCCTTCGAGGCGGTGGCTGTGATGCTCCTGCTTGTTTGTGGCCATTTCCGCATTAGATTGTTATAATGCTATAATGCCGAGTGGCCCCTCCCTAAACTGCAAACCCCAGGATTCCATAGGATGTTGAAAGTGGAATAATAGCACTGTAACAGCCTGTTGCAGAAATTGCCTGTCTCTCATTTTCCCAGTCTCTCTCTTTTGTGCTGCCAGCCGCCTGAGAGAGAATGAGGGTCCGAGAGACGAATAGGAGCACAAGCATGGTCTCTTCTCCTATTATTGCAATATTTCCTTATGTGTGCAGTGTGGACTGACTAGGGAAAAATAGGGTATGCCTGGAAAAGTAGAACAGAGCTATAAATTAAGGGCGGAGAAAGTGCTGGTCTCGGTGGCCCACTTGCAGCCCCTGGACTTCAGGTGACCCATCTGTACTCCTCTGAGTCACTCTCTTCAGACAACCAGGTAAGAAGCCGTCCCTGCTGAAATTCCTTCTTCTACACAACTGCTATAGGTACAACAGCCCTCTCCAGTTTTTACTCTGGTGACTCTACCCACAAACTGTTTTCTTGTGCACTAGATCAGTGGGTTTTTAACCTTTCCTTTAACCGTGGACCCTCTTTTAAATATCTTTTGTTGCTGCAGACCACCAAAACCCAACTTGAGATTTAAAACCCTAAAATGCCTCAAATATTTATTTAAGGTTGCTTATCAAGGGTCTTCAAATTTGGAGAGGAAGGAGAAGTAAGTAAGTGCACACACTCCTGTTATAAAGGTGGCTTCTGGCTGTAAATCTTTTGCTGTCAAACAGTTGTTTTCATAACTTTTGAACAGTTTGGAATATTGTAATAAATTTTTGTACAAATGATGTCTATCAGGGACAGAAGAGTATTGCTCTTTGAGATCAGTGCATGACCATACATATGCCTGTCCATCCATCCTTCTTTCTGTCTGTGTGTGTGTCTCTCTCTGGCCATTTCCTCACTAGACTGTTATAGCGCGATGATTCCACTTTCAACGTCCTCTGGACCTGGGGTTTGCAGTTTCGGGAGGGGCCGGTCGGCCCCTCCCGAAACTGCAAACCCAGGATTCCAGAGGACTTTGAAAGTGGAATCATTGCGCTATAACACTCCAGTGCGGAAATGGCCTCTCTCTTTCTCGTGTTCTTCACCATAAAAGTGCATAACATTTATTCAAGGATGTCACAGCCCCACAGGGGTCCATGGACCACAGAAAGTGCTGCACTAAAGAAAGCTTCTCTCCTTGCTGTTGTTGGGCCAGAATGCTTCTGATTTTTTATTTTACTAAATTGTGTTCCGTTGCCGTTTATGCTGACTGTCATTGTCTATAGAAGAGGACAGAGAACAAGACAGCGTGGAAGAGCTGGCGCAGCCTGAACCAGCCCCACCACCAAAGCGGGTCAAGATGAATGTCTGCAATGGGAACAACAAGGAGCAGACGGAGGAGAACCAAAGCAGAGGTAAGAGACGTTTGTCTGTGGGTGGCTGTGTCCCAGTGATCTCTCTGATTAATGCCGCTGCTACTTTCTCTTCTTTGTCTTCTGTCTTCCTTATGATGTTGATGATGATAATAGTAATAATAATAATAATAAATTAATTTTTATTTGTAATTAAATCTCCAACATCAACAACAGTGGAACAGACTGCCTTGCAAATGTGGTGGACTCCTTGAAAGAGAGTTTGGATGGGCATCTTTGAGGAATGCTTTAGTGCAGAGTTTTCCAAACTTTTCATGTTGGTGACACGCTTTTTAGACATGCATCATTTTGTGACACAGTAATTCAGTTTTAATAGCAAACCAGAGGTTAAACTAACCCCTTATAAGAGATGCAGGCACTTACATAAATTGTAATAACAAAATATATGAGGACACAACATATTTCATGAAAACTTTTCATATATTTTTTAAAAATCCATGATTTATAAATCATAATATACATTTCCAAGATTGTAGGCGACACACCTACACACTTCAGGTGACGTGCTAATGTGTTGTGGCGCACCGTTTGGAAAGCCCTGCTTTAGTGTGTGTTCCTTTATGGCAAGGGTTGGACAAGATGGGCCAAACAGCCCATTCCAAATGTGTGATCGTTATCATAAGCGTGTGACTGAAATTGCCATGGATGGGATCACAGCAGTTTCAACAAGTGACACTACTTGGAACATTCCACATTTTCTGACAATGTGTCTTTGATTCCTGAATTCTTTAATTCAAATCACTTTGTGGACTGTGAAACCAAGGGAAGTAGAACCATAGAATCCAAGAGCTGGAAGAGACCACAAGGGCCATCCAGTCCAACCCTTTCTGCCGTGCCAGAAAACACAATCAAAGAGGGATATCCAGCCTCTGTTTAAAAATCTCCAAAGAAGGAGACTCCACCACACTCTCAGGCAGCATTTTCCACTATCAAATTGCTCTTACTGTCAGGAAGTTGTTCCTAATGTTTAGGTGGAATCTCTTTTCCTGTAGCTTGAAGCCATTATCCCCTTGTGTCCAAGTCTCTGGAGCAACAGAAAACAAAGCTGGCTTCATCCCATACGACATCCCTTCAAATATTCGAACATGGCTATCATGTCACCTCTTAACCTTCTAATAATATCATCATAATATCATTGTCGCCGTCTGTCAGTTTCATAGTCTTCTAGGATCTACCAGTTAGAAATTTGGACCAGCAATGATTCGGATTTGATCCAAGTGTCTAGAAGTCAGTGCAGTAACAGCAGAGAATATGGCACATTCCGAGCAGTGTTGCTCTTTGTCCCTGTGCCAGTGGGATTCTGTCTCCGGTGACTTCATCCAGGTGTTTTGTCAGTCCATTTGGAATTGTCCCCACCACCCCTCTCAGCCCTGGAACCACCATTCCCTGCAGGGTCTGCTATGCAGGATGCAAGTTCTCCTTCCTTGAGAGATGTCTACATCAGAAAAAAAAAACACTCATTCCTTTCTTTGTTGCCACTTCCTTTCCAGAGCGAAGGCTTTCCGAAGTCAGGAATAACAAGAAGAGCCTGGAAGGTAACGTGGCTCTTTGGCACCAAAAATACATGTTTGTGTCAGACCTGGTGGCCCACAAATACTTCCTACAGCACCTGGTCTTCATTGGTGGTCTCCCATTCAAGTAGTAACCAGGGCTGTGACCCTGCTTAGCTTAGCTTCCAAGATCAGATGGGTACTTTAGACCCTCTTGCACTGAAATTTTGTTGTTGTTGTTTGCCTTCAAATCATTTCTGGCAGCCCTAAGGCAAAGCTGTCACGGGGTTTTCTGGGGCTGAGTGTGTGTGATACACCTAGTAGGTTTCCATGGCCAAGCAGGGAATCAATTCCTGGTGTCTCGGGTTGTAATCCAACGCTCAAACCTCTGCACTTACAATTTGGATTAAAACCAAGAATGGGGTTAACCACCTTTGCTAACATTGTGACCACCAGGTGCTACTATAAAGGCACGACACTCACCTGTACATCAATATATCTGAGAAAATTGTCATCTTGCTGGCGTGCAGTTCATGACTTGGTCCAGATTTATTAGCTCCAATTCCATTTTCTCCCAACTCTCATGGCTGATAGCCATGCTGACTGAGGTTGAGGTGGGTTGTAATCTAAAACATCTGGAGGGCTACTAGGTTGGGGAAGGCTGCCTTCGAGGTGTGAATTGGAAGCCAAATGACCTGTTGTTTGGTTGTGGAACAGATAGTTGTCTGTCATGTGGGAAGAAGAATCCAGTCACTTTCCACCCGCTGTTTGAAGGGGGACTCTGCACAACTTGCCAGGTGAGTGGTCAGATGCTGCGAGTCCCATTCTCTGTGAGAAATGAACTGCAAAAGGAGCTGGGAACAGGATCAGGTCCTTTGTTTGGCCATATTTATTTATTTAGAGTATTTATTCTCTGCTCTTTAGCCACAAAAGCTCTCAGAGCAGCTTACAAATTGCTAAGTTGATGGTTCCCTGCCCTTAGCCTTGCAATCGAAATTTGCTTCACCTTCGCATCCTCACGATGCGCTCCTCTCTTGCTTCTTGCTTTCTACCTCTTGCTCGTGCTTACCCTACCCTTGAAAGGCGGGAGGACTTGTTTCTTGCAGAACAATGTACAAGTGAGTGCCTCAACATTTTGCCCCATATCTCAGCCCCATACTTGTTTAAAACAAAACTTGAAATCCAGGATAAAATAATCATACAAGTGGGCACCAGGTGGCACCCGTAGAAGCAGGCTAATACCCAGCGTTCTGAATGTTGTGGCAATCCTACAGTAGTTGTAAGCACTCTGGAAGGAACCACGTCACACATGCCCAAACAGTTTAACACAATATCTGGCAGATCGATTGTTGTCTCCCTGTGCAGGAAATATTAATAATGAGTTGCAGCACAAAACACCCTCTGTGGTTGCATATCACAGTAAAGTACTGAAGACAATCTCTGCTGTAGTATGTATTGCTGGTGATATGGTCCAGAAGGCTGTTGTCTAATATGTGGAAAGGTGACTTTTCTGGACTACAACTCTCAGAATCCCCAAGCTGGCCTGGCATTTTTGTAGCCAATGTAACACCCGTGTCATCAGGATCACCCCCTGGATGGCCAGCTTCACCCCAGATGGCCACCCGCTTGAAGTCATCTGGCCCACATGGAGAGGAGATCTGAGCAAGCACTCCAGAGTTGTTCCCCATTCCTGCTGTAAGAGGAACCCAAAGTTTGGCCATTCAAGACACACAGAAGTGAGAGGAAGTGAGGTAGCAGCTTGCTACCTCCTAACAGCAAGATTTTATCTCAAGTAGGGCCATGAGGCCATTCTGTGTCCGTTTATACCTGATATGAGGTTAGCGCTGCTCAGAGAATCTCAAACTCTCATTTTGGCACGTGTACATGTGTATACGTGCCTTCAGGTTGCTTGTTGCCTTACGGCGACCCCGTGAATTTCATATGGTTTTCTTAGGTAAGGAAGACTAAGAGGTGCTTTTGCCAGTTCTTGGTCTTTGGTGGTGGTCTCCCATCCAAGTACTTGCCAGGGCTGATCCTGTTTAGCTTCCCAGATCAGATAGGATCTGGTGCCTCTGGAGTATTTAGGCAGGGCCTAAATCTACCTGTTAGTAGCAGCTCTAGTAGAAACAGCAGGAACTTGAGATAAGTCGGCATACCTTCTCTTGATTCTGCTGTAGTTGGAACAGGCTGTTTCGGTTGAGTTCAGAATATTGTCTCCTGTTTCTTCTAGGATCGGTTCCTGGAGCTTTTCTACATGTACGATGAAGACGGGTACCAGACCTACTGTGCCATCTGTTGTGAAGGGACTGAGCTGCTCCTTTGTGATAATGCCAGTTGTTTCAGGTGGGTGCCCCTCATGTCAACGGTTTCAGCATCCTTCTCCTCCTCCTCTCCCCATGCTGGAGCTGCAGCTGTTTACTAGAGTAGGCCTTCGAACTCTCTTCAACAGAAAGCTAACCTGGGCCCTTCCGTATTCTCTTTCCACCAGCAACCATTGACTTTTTCTATGTATCATCGTCATCGTCATCATCATCTTTATTTAAAACAGGCATTTGCTTTTTTCCTGGTTGTTGTAGAAGGGTCTTTTAATCAGGGATGCTGTATTTTTATTCTCATAAATGCTTTTAAACTGTTTTATATTAATGCTCTTTTCAATAGTAGCATACTATTAATACAGGCGTCTCCATACTTTACATTGGCTCGTTTTTCGATGTTCCGTTCTTTCAATGCTTGAAAATCGTAGCCCTGTTCTGTTAATTTGAGAAGGGGCTCTGTTCTTTTTGTTAGCTCTTCTTGCCTAAGAGAGGCTTGCTTGGGAGCGCTCGCACATCCACGCGGCTCGCAAAGCGAGCTGAGAAAGGAAAAACAGTGACTGGGAGACGTTGCAAGTGGCGCTATGCACGCACGTGTGGCTGGTCCCAAGTGAGCATCCATAATTCCCTCATGCTCTCTGCATGGGTTCTGCTTTGCAGCTAATTCCACTTCTGGACTGTGCTCCAGTCCCTAACTTGTCACATAACCAGAGAAAGCGTGTATGGTTATAATATTTTAGTATTATAGTATTGCATACAGAAGGTCTCCCATAACTGCGTGACCAGTATAGGTGATTTCAGTTACCTACAATCCACTTCAGGGCCAAGGCTTCTGCTGCTGACTAAAGTCGTACTTTTGTGCAGCCAGGCCCATTGCACCCATCTTGGCTGAGGAAGGAGAAGCACAGAAAGCTCAGCTGCACGAAGCCAGATGCCCCTCTCCACTGAGGTCTCCTTCCTTGGTGGAGAGAGGCACGCGATGGCAGGGGAGAGCTGTGTGCCTCTCTCATTCTGAGATGGTGAAGGGTCTGGAAGCCCTGAAGCCCTCTGAGGAGCGGCTTAGGGAGCTGGGTATCTTTAGTTTGCAGAAAAGAAGGTTAAGATATACATGATAGCCATGTTTAAATATTTGAAGGGATGTGATATTGAGGAGGGAGTGGGGTTGTTTTCCACTGCTCCAGAGACTAGGACAAAGAGCAATGGATTCAAGCTGCAGGAAAGGAGATTCCACCTGAACCTAAGGAAGATCTTCCTGACAGCTGTCCAACAGTGGAATACGCTGCCTCAGAGTGTGGTGTCATCTCCCTCTTGGGAGGTTTTTAAGCAGAGGCTGGATGGCCATCTGTCGGGACTGCTTTGATGTGGGTTCCTGCATGGCAGAAGGGGTTGGACTGGATGGCCCCTGGGATCTCTTCCAACTCTAGGATTCCATGATTCTATGACACTCTTTCCTCAGATGAGAGAAGCATGGAAAGTTCAGCTCTAATAAAGCCATGCCTCTCTCTCCACCAAGGAAGGAGACTGACACACCTTTTCAACTGAGAGAGGCTTAGCAGTGGGGGAGCATTTGGTATCTGCATTTTTTGATATCCTGGCCCATAATCCCTGCAGTTTTGGTGGTCCTATTGTACATATAACGTATAGTAGTACTTTAATAATAATAATTCATTTACATGCTATGTTTTCCCAAAAGCTGGGATTGATGATAGCTTGTAAGATAAAAGGAAATACAGGTGAAGCCACATAAAGGTAAAAACTGACTGTTTCTATTTAAAAGGGCATTAAACTGGAGACAGGGAGACTGGAGCTTCCCTCAGTATAACTTGTCTGATTGTTCAATGTGGTGTTTTTTTTAGAATGCTTAGATCATTTTTACATTTTCTTTTTACATTCCAAATTGCTTGAAATGATTTTATTGTACGCTCCCCAGAGGTCTGACAGTATAGGTTGGGATATAAATGTTTTAAGAAATATAATAAAATAAATAGATGGCCTCTTTGTTTCCCAACTTATTTATTATGGTACTTTATAAGAGCTGCATCCTGTGTTAATCTGTGCTGTAGACTGTTTGGAGCCGTATAGTGGGAGAAGGTTGGGTATAATTTTAGTGATTATGAATCATAGAATCATAGAAATGTAGAGCTGGAAGAGACCCCAGGGGCCATCCAGTCCAACCCCCTGCCATGCAGGAACACCCTCAAAGCAGTCCCAACAGATGGCCATCCAGCCTCTGCTTAAAAACCTCCAAGGAAGGAGACTCCACTACACTCCGAGGCAGCATCTTCCACTGCCGGACAGCCCTGAGGTTCAGGTGGAATCTCCTTTCCTGCAGCTTTAATCCATTTCTCCTTGTACTAGTCTCTGGAGCGGTAGAGAACAAGCCCTCTCCTCCCTCTACATGGCATCCCTTCAGATATTTAAACATGGCTCTCATGTCCCCTCTTAACATTCTCTTCTGCAGACGAAACATACCCAGCTCTCTAAGTCTATCCTCATAGGGCATGGCTTCCAGGACCCTCACCCTTTGGTCACCCTCCTCTGGACTTTCTCCAGCTTGACCATGTCCTTCTTGAACTGGGGTGCCCAGAACTGGACACAGTATTCAAGATGAGGTGTAACCAAGGCAGAGTAGAGTGGTACCAGTACCTCCCTCGATCTAGACACCATGCTCCTATTGATGCAGCCGAGAATTGCGTTGGCTTTCTTATGGAAGAGCTCCTCATGTTTCAGACTCTCTACCTCGTTCTTTTTGGCAGGTGCTTCTGTGTGGATTGCTTGAATGCCCTGGTGGGGCGCGGAGCGGCAGAGGCGGCCCGGAAGGAGGAACCGTGGAGCTGTTACATGTGCCAGCCGCAAAGGCGTTACGGTTTGCTGCTCCGGCGGCACGACTGGAACACGCGCCTAAAGGAATTCTTCACCAATGAAAGAGGGCAGGAATACGTACGTTCGTGGGACGGGGGATGAGAAGCACGGCTGTTTCTCCATTTTTAGGAGCAGTTGATGGTCCCTTGTGGTGAAACAATCCAAGGAGAATATCTTTTTTAAATTAGTATATTGTTAAAAAAACAAAGTCAACATCCATACAACCATATTCAACATACATTTCATCACCCACAAAATCCCATGTTGAATTCCCTGTGGCAAGTTGTTGGTTATTTAAACTATACATATATCTATATCTATATGTAAATCTTTTCCATTACAATTATACCATCTCATGCCAAATGAGGTTATTGTAACTAATTTTCAGCTATCTCCTAGAATCTCCTATAATTGCAATTCTAGATTCTTGATGTTTTAAACAATAATACATTTACCTAGATAGGTTAAGAGAGCTAATGCCATAATTTCACATTAACCTTCTATATCCAGAATAAAGAAGAAAAATATGTTACCCTCAATCTGTAAAGTTAGCTATCGCTAAGGTTCAGATCTTCTTTCTTTTTTCTTGTCTTTCTTTCTTTTTTTTTTTCTACCCCAAGTATTTCTTAAATAGTTAATTACCACATCCCAGTCTCTGACAAATGTCTCTATGTTCCCTTTCTGTATAAAAATGGTCCGTTTGTCCGTAATAGGCATAGCGATCCATTTTAGAATCCACTCATCTATGATCGGTCGTGGTTTTTGTTTCCAGTTTCCAGGTCTGGGATATGGTGACGTTGCATTGCTTACGTGATGCTTCCTATAGCTGCAGTCCTAAATGGGTTAAGATGGCCAAGGGCTAGCTGAGCTGATATTCAGCCAGCTGAATCTATGCTTAACCTAAACGCCTCCTGACCTAGGAGTGTTGCAGGTAATCTTAGGACTACCTTTGCCCTGGCCTAACTTTGTGCCTGTGTCTCCAGGCTGGGAGAGGTTTGGATCTGGTGGAATTCAGCTTCTGCTCTGCCCTCTTTAAGTCTTTGCAGCTTGCAAATCTTAGCCAGCAGAGCAGTTGTGTTCGCAGATTGCTTTGCCAGCAGAGCTCTGAGGATTGCTGGAAGATGCCCGACAGCCGTCATGCCCTTTGACTTAGGATTACACTTCCTTGGTAACAACTCACTTTGACATGTGAACAATGGAATAATGGGTCCTGTGGAGTATTAGTGTAATAACTTTGAAGTAGAGTCCATCTCACACAGACTATTTCACTGTTTTATTATTAAGGGGCTAGGAAAGACCTAATGTATTCATTTACGACATGCCTTTTGGTACCAGCTGGCAGCAAAAGAGAGAGGCAGAGGATCTGAAGTGAGCAGCTGGTAACAAAAAGTTCCAGGTTTTTTGGATGTTTCGGATTTCAGACTTACAGATAAGGGAGATTCAAGCTGTACGCATATTAATATGTATTATATGTTTTTTAAAATCAAAACGAATGTTTTAATATAAAGCTTTATGGTTTATTGCCTGTAAATAAAGCTGATGGTGTTGGTGAATGGTAGTGACAGTGAATTTCTCCTTCTGCTTATTGTCATAGGAAGCACCCAAAATCTACCCTGCCATCCCAGCAGCAAAGAGGCGGCCAATTAGAGTCCTTTCTCTCTTTGACGGTATAGCTACAGGTAAGGCCAACTCCAGCATTGAGCAAGCTCTGAATCTGCACTCACTCAAAGGCCACATAACCAGTATGTGTGGCAGTGGGTGCTGTGTTCAAATCCTGGGGTCAACCCTGACACTTGTCATAGGGCTGACCATCAAGTGCTCCATCATTGATGTTTTAGGCCCCCTTCCAAAGTGTCATGATCAAAAGATGTGAGACAGGTCAGCAGGTTGATTGTTTAAGAACACCAGAGGAGACTTAGGGCTGGATCAGCCCGAAGACCGAGGCTTGATTTTGTCCACCACATGCTTCCGTCACTGGCAACCTGGTTCCTCTTGGAAGTCGTGTGCGGAACAGCAATGTTGGCGGTGTCCCCTCACCATCCAGAGACATAATTGCCTTTGGTCCTGGAGAGAATATCCTGCCAAATGAGGGATGAGAATCATGTAGCCTTGTAACTCTTGGTGAACTACAACTCCCAGCATTCCTCACCATTGGCTAGAGGCCTGCTGGGACTTGCAATCCAACAACATCTAGAGGGCCATACAGTTCATGCCACAGTTTAAATCCAATTGCCGGTCTCAGCTAGAGAAGCCACATTGGATCAGTTGCTGAATGGAAAGCCAACATGAATCCAATTTTGTTTTTATTTATTTTATTAAAAAGTTTTTATCCCACCCTTTTATGCTGAGATCTCAGGGTGGCAAGCAGGTAAAACAACAGAAGCAATTCCAGCTTTAAAAAATCAACTAATGAGTGAGGTAAAATTATATAAAATAATTCAGCAAGGGAAGACAACTTTAAAAGGCTGAGCTTTAAAAAAAAAACATGCCCAAAGGCTGGAATAAAAAGCCATGTCTTGACCTGGTCTTGTACTCCTGCACATCTCAGTCCTTGGGCAAAGATGTATAGGGAGAGGCTCTCCTGTTGAGTATGGATATTATGTAAAATCCATAGGTTCAGTGGCCCTACTCTAGTTTAGGATTACCTGTTGAATTTAGATCATTTATCCATCTTGCCTGGTAGTTGCTCATCCTTGCCTCCTTCTCCGTCCACTTGCCCAACCCCCTCGGAGAATGGTCCAAGCTGATGGCCTTTGCTAGCATCCCTGTGGCAGCCAATTCCACAGTTTAAGCTCACGGTGAAGACATGCTTCCTTTTATCGGTTCTGAATCTCCCACCCTTCATACAACCCACCCATTACCACTTCTCAGCATAAGCTTTTTTCATCTGTCCCGCAATGGCTCTGCGTTGTGCGCAAACCAGAGCATAATGGTGATGCTTTTTTTTGGAGAAAAAGAATGTGAAATGATGACTCTTGGGAAAACTGCTACTCTGCCTTGCTAGGTCCTGGTGCGGATGGACCAGAACGTTCATCATCACTGCTAAGGACAGCTCAACCCCACAGTGGTGGTCGGCCTCTCTTTCCACAGAGTTTGGCAACTATCTGGATGGCCTGTATTTCTTCTCCTTTAAGGCCAGTCTGGTTAATTTCATACTGTTTTTGCTTCTGTCCATTCTCTTCTCTGTGTCCCATCCTAGACTATCCCCACAATATTCATGATTTGTGTCCTTTGTCCCATCACAGCGTGACATCCATGAATATTTTTGTTTTTGGGTGCAGTTAACTCATCCAGTGATGTTGAGTTTGTGTATATGTCTGTGTGTGTGTGAGAGAGAGAGTGGGTCTGTGCATTGCATGTACAACAGAGCAGTCATTATGCATTCCACTGCAATGTTGAAGCGTGCGCACAAGCCCTGCAGCTCCTGTGGGTTATTTTTTCACAATAAGGAATGTGAACACAACACGTGGGATGGATATTTTGGGTGCCACAACACTTGGCGGGGGAATCACGGGGATCCAAATGGGTCCCGTAATGGTTTTCTCACCTGAGATCTTCTACCCAATAGGTTACCTGGTGCTGCGGGATCTGGGTATCAAAGTGGAGAAATACGTTGCTTCTGAGATTTGTGAGGATTCCATCGCTGTGGGAACTGTGCGGCATGAAGGGAACATCAAATACATCCATGACGTCAGGAACATCACCAAGAGAAACGTAAGTGAACACATGAAGTGCGTGTACCTAACAGTCTTGCTTGGACTTCATGGAAGAGGAGGTTGCCACATTGTGGTGGGAATTGGATCTTGGGTGTATTCTATAGTGTCAGCTCCAGATCTTTTGAGGAGGGTGGATTCTAAGGAAAGAAGAGAAGGTGAAGAGGTGACATGATAGCCACATTTAAATATTTGAAAGGATGTCATATGGAAGATGGGGGCAAGCTCGTTTTCTGCTGCTCCAGAGATTAGGACATGAAGCAATGGCTTCAAACTACAGGAAAAGAGATTTCACTTGAACTTCCTGAAGGTAAAAGCTTTTTGACAGTGGAATATGCTGTCTCCTTCTTTGGAGGCGTTTAGAGAGAGACTGGATGGCCGTCTGTTGGGAATGCCTGCGTATGGTGTATTCCTTCCTGGCAGAAGGGGGTTGGACTGGATGGCCCTTGCAGTTTCTTTCAGCACTATGATTCTGTGATTCACCTGGGTCCTTTTCACAGTGCACAATTACAGTGGTATGATTCAGATTCAGCTGCTGTGGCTCTATCCTGTGGAATCCTGGAATTTGCAGTTTAAGGGGAGAATTTAGAATTCTCAGCCAAAGAGCTCCAGTGCCTCCCCAAATTACACTCCCCAAGATTGCAAAGAATGCAGCCATGGCTGCTAAAGTGGAGGAATGGTTGTCTAGTGCAGTGGTTCTCAACCTGTGGGTCCCCAGATGTTCGTGGACTTCAGCTCCCAGAAGCCCCAGCCACTATGGCCAATGCTCAGGGCTTCTGGGAGCTGAAGTCCACAAACATCTGGGGACCCACAGGTTGAGAACCACTGGTCTAGTGTGAAGGGACCCCTGGAAGAGGTGAGATGTCTCCCATGTGGACGTCCTTTGCTGCTTCAAGCAAGATGAGAATTTGGGGCAGAGGTGACATTGAGCAGCTGGTTTCTGGCAAATGCCTGAACATTGTTTCTTCTGGTGCTGGCCTTGACCTGATGACTACCATTAAGCTCAGCACTGGGTCCAGATGGGGAGAGGAAAGTTCCTATGGGACAGTCAACAGGGAGAAAATAAACAGAAGTTAATTTGGGAATACTATGTATGCTTGACTATTTGTAGAAAAATGTAGGTAGAAAAATCTAGCGTAAACACCTGGGCCAACTTATCCACAAGTCAGTGCAGCTCCACAGGAACTGAACTTGCTAAAAAGGAGTTCCAGGAGGTCTGTGAACATCAAAGCCTTTGCTTTGACTGGTGGCCATCCAGCCTCTGTTTAATATTCCCCCAAAGAAGGAGGAGACTCCACCACACTCCATTCAGGCAGCAGCAGATTCCATTGTCGAAATGCTCTTACCATCAGGAGTTCTTCCCAGTGTTTAGATGGAATCTCTTTTCCTGAAGTCTAAGGCAATTGCTCCATTTTGTCCTAGTTTCTGGAGCAGGAGAAAACAAGCTTGCCCCGTCTTCCACATGACATCCTTTCAAATATTTAAAGATGATCAAGAGAAATGTGAGATGAATACTCAAGAGCTGCAACACAGTTGCATGGGGCATTTGAAACTTGGGATTAAAAAAGAAACAGAGACGTGAATGCTGCTGTTTTGCACTGGAGCAGGTTTAACCGCCTCCCATTTTTCTTTCTAGATTGATGAATGGGGCCCATTTGATTTGGTGATTGGGGGAAGTCCCTGCAATGACCTCTCCATTGTGAATCCAGCCAGGAAGGGCCTGTATGGTAAGCTGTGTCCATAAAGCGATGGAGACCATCCGCTTGGATCCCATCCCAGTTCTGGTTTTGTGCGTATGTGTCTATTAGATGCTGTAAGTTGCTCTCCTTTGAGCTCAACCCTCCCGTCCTTCTTGCAGAAGGCACTGGCCGCCTTTTTTTCGAATTTTACCACCTGCTCAACTATTCGCGTCCCAAGGCTGGAGAAGAACGTCCATTCTTCTGGTTGTTTGAGAATGTCGTAGCCATGAGGGTCAACGACAAGAGGGACATCTCTCGTTTTCTTGAGGTGAATGAATGAATGAATGATGACGACTAAAAAGCAGTGGCACTGATTAGTCTACAGTACCTGGTGGCAAAAAGAGCATCATTCCATTATTTCCATAAGTTCTTCTAGGGCTTTTAAAAAACTGTCAGTGCTGACCAGTCTTTGAACATATCAACACTTGAGGGACATGGCCATGGATCCAACAACTTAGATGGCTTTAGACTTAGTTCACGAAGGACCTTGGGACCTTAGAAGCTCTTGTTTTGGCCAGTCTGTGGAAGGTCCCAGGGGAGGAAACTCACCACTTGACCTCTCACCATTGCTCAGTGCAAATTTGAACCATTATTTGATGCCAGGATTCAGCATCAATTTCCCCTCTAATTTATACCACAACTACTATCATCTCACTCATCTTCCCCCTCTTTCTCCTCTTCTTCTCACCTTTTCACTAGAATTGGGACTCAGAAATTAAAACAAATACAGATAAAAATAGATGTAGGTAAGATAACTTTAAGAACAACTAGAAATGGCCAATTAGTTGTTTAGAGGAGAAATGGGGCAAAATGTTGGTGGTAATAGAGGCATGATTATGAGTTATTAAGGATAATGATGTAATGATCTGACATGATCTGACAGAGTGACTTGTTTTTATTAATTAGAGAATGTAGAGATATAAATAATGTAATCAATAGCATTAGATTTGAATAATAAGATTCTGGAAGAACTTTTTAAAGGAGATATATTAATACAAATATAACAAAAATTTAAGTTTAGCAGATTCAGTGATGATAGTGTCCTCTTTTGAAGAAATAGCTTGTATTAGCCAATGGATTTTTTAATGTTTTGATTGCTTTTCAAGAGTCATATCACTACTGCATGTAAAACTTTTATAATAAAAAATAGATGTAGGTAGAAATGGTAAAAACAATAAAAAGATGTTGTTAAAATGTAATTAAATTCTTCATGGAATTGAAAATCATTAAAAATATGTCATCAGAAAGGCAAGAAATAAGAACAGAAAGTGAAAGGAGACAAGTTTAGAAGCAGATGACTCAGGCCATTTCCACACTAGACTGTTGTAATTCTATTATTCCACTTTCAACACCCTATGGAATCTTGGGGTTTGCAGTTTGGAGGCCCCTCCATAAACTGCAAACCCCAAGATTCCATAGGATGTTGAAAGTAGAATAGCACTATAAAAGTCTAGTGCGGAAATGGCCTCAGAATGCTCATTCCCTCTTTAGAATTGCTTACCATTCGTGAAATAAGGACAGCCTCCCATCTGTGGCTGAGGTTGCATTTAGGAACTTTAGAGTTTTGAAAGCAGAACAACACTTCTGGGGCATTCCAGAAAAGGGATGGATGCCTGTTGCTTGGTGTGCCAGCCTTACCTGCAGTCCAAAATCTTATGGGCATCATGTTTTTCCATTTTTTCTACTAATCGAAGGTGTTCACTGCAAAGTGTCCTCCTTCCATGAATTATGGCAGCTACCACTTGACAACTTTGCTGGACTTGGGCCACATTCTGATGATTGTGATCCATACATCTAAATTGTACTTGCTCACATTTAATATTATTTTTATTGTATAAAATACATATATGGCCCTCAAGAGATTTGACTCCTATCAGATCCAGCCAGCCTGCCCCAGAAATGATAGGAACTGTATTCCAACAATTCCTGGAAGGCCGTGGCCTCCCCATCCCTAGTGTAGATGATATTTCAGGAATCATGGGAAGTGTGGTCCATTGTTTCTTGTCTCTCCTTCACTGCATTAACTTTTTTCTCTAGTGTAACCCAGTTATGATTGATGCCGTCAAGGTCTCAGCTGCACACAGAGCACGGTATTTCTGGGGCAACCTGCCAGGAATGAACAGGTAATCTAGGATGCATTGTTTTTCTCTTAGCTCTCCATCTCTTATCTCACAGGACACATTGTGGCTGGAACCTTGTTGTGATATCCTCTGATATATGATAGAATCATAGAATCCTAGAGCTGGAGGAGACCCCCAAGGGCCATCCAGTCCAACCTCCTTCTGCCATGCAAAAAGATACAGTCAAAGCGCTCCTTTGAGAGATGGCCATCCAGCCTCTGTGCAAAAACCTCCAAAGAAGGAGGAGACCCCACCACACTCCATGGAGGCAGCAGATCCCACTGTTGAACTCCTCTTACCCTCAGGAATTTCTTCCAGATGTTTATACGGAATCTCTTTTCCTGTAGTTTGAAGCCATTGCTCCATAGTGTCCTGATCTCCAGAACAGCAGAAAATAACCTTGCCTCACCCTCCATATGACATTCCTTAAAATATTTAAACCTGGCTATCATGTCCCCTCTTAACCTTCTCTTCTCCAGCTAAATATGCCCAGTTCCCTAAGCCACTCCTCATAGGCCAAGTTTTCCAGGACTTTTACGATTTTGGTCGCCCTCCCTCAGACACATTCTGTGTGACCAGAGATCAGTTATACTGGCAATATGTAACCAGAGATATACCAGCGTGTATAAACTTTATTGACATTGCAGAAGGAGATATTCAGTACCTCCTTGTGCAGGGCTTCTTTGTATTACTTTTCTCCCTCCCTTCCCCTCGAGCCAGCTTTTCAGTTCTAGGAGCAGCCCCCTGAGCATTTATTGGCTGCAGATGAGTGGAGAATATCCAGCTACACCTCTGTAGTACTTATCCAACAAGCAGATGCTATAGGGCAACATCTGGATTTATTTTTTTTATTATTATTAATTTTTTTTGCCCCAGCAGCCACTATTCCCCTGGCCACTAAGTGCTCACAGGGTGTGCTGTGGTACTGAAAAGCCGCCCTGCAGGGAGGGCAGAGCAGCAATCCCGTGGAGGTCTGCTTTCCGAGCATTAATGTCCATTCGTGTGATCTGGGATCACAGCCTACGTCTGTAGGGCTTGGAAAAGTTACGTGTTTTGGTCTGTACTTTTCCAGAATGTGGTAGCCATCCTGTTCAGTGGCCATATTGGCTGGTGGATTCTGGGAAATGTAGTCCAGTGACAAAGAAAGAGGTATAGCAAAGGGTACACAATCCATTCACCCTCTGCATTCCATTCTCCCAGTCTTGGGGAGATTATTAGTTTTCAGTAAGCCTTGGAACTACACTGGAACTCAAGCCTTGAGGAGAGGTAGGTAACAAATACAAAATAATAATAATAATAATAATAATAATAATAATAATTCTTATTTATATTATTATATTGTGTTGTTGTTGTTATTATTATTATTACTGAAAGGCTGATAAAGGTATTATTCCCCCCCCCCGCATGTATTCAAGATGTCCTGTAAAACTGTAAGCTCAGTGGTGGCAGGACAGGAGAGTTGCCTTTAATGAGTTTTTCCTGTTCTTAGGCCTCTGGTGGCTTCAAAGACAGATAAACTTGAACTGCAGGATTGCCTGGAATACAGTAGGACAGCCAAGGTATGTTTCGCTTCTCAAAACTCTTTTGCAATTCCAAGCATTTCCTCTGAGATATGGGAGAAGAAGGGCTGTGGTTTATCGCTGTCTATCTCTCTGTCTTGTATCTTGATAATTATGTAATTAACAGTGGGACATCTTGTCTGGAAAACCTTGCAGCCCCCTCCATCATCTGCCCTGCCTCAGCTGCTGCAGAGTCCTCCTCCTCCCCCCACCTTCCAGACCCTCTGTTGGACCCCCCAGCTTTGCCTCTCCTTCCCGCCCCTTTCCTCCCACCCGTGCATTTCTCCCCAGTAAGACTGCAGGCTGGTAACATTTATGCCTCCCTTGCCTTAGGAGCAAAAATGTTAAACATTCCTTCTATGTGATGATTACAAAACGAAGCCGAAAGCAGCTCTGCTGGCTGGCTGGCTGGGGGACATGGAAACATCATGCAAAAAGCCACAGGGTTTCCTTTGATGGAGAGATGCTTGTCAGGGAGGGGGACATGGATTCAACGACCCACATTCCTGAGGGTTCAGCAATGACCTTGCTGGGGTTGTTCCTCTTCTGGATACTGCCTGGATTATTTTTAGCAGTAAGAGTAGGGGGGCTTCTCTGCCAATCTCCAAAGGGAATGACTCTTTCCAAACAGCTCTTTCTCCTCCCTGCAAAGTGAGAAGATTGAAATAACTCCTCGCTTTAGCAATCCTGCCCCCCCTACCCCGTTCACAGTTCCCACGACTGTGCTCCATCTCAAATCTGTGTCGTTCATGCTCCTGCTGGCTGTGATCCCTCCAACCTGAGGTGCTCATAAATTCTCTCTCTCTCTCTCCCTCTCTCTCTGTGTCTGATTTTCTTCTTCAGTTGAAAAAGGTCCAGACCATCACCACAAAGTCCAATTCAATCAAGCAGGGCAAGGCCCAGACGCTCCCTGTGCGCATGAATGGCAAAGACGACAATCTGTGGTGCACTGAGCTAGAAAGGTGAGACGCACAGTTGGGAGAGAGAAAGGGAGGGGAGGATATTTGGTGTCTCTCTATGTATGTGTCTGTGTGCTGGATGTGGAGATGGTAATGAGTAAGCAGTCTCAGATGGGACTTCTGAAAAAGTCTAGCCTGTGTATCTTCAGCAGTTATGAATAGTTACCTGGGTGCATATGTATTAAGTTCACTTGCTGGGCACTAGTAGCTCCTAGCACTCTTTAAGCCATTTGCTTAAGCTTACAATCAAAACAGGTACAGTAGGCTTAGCTATTGCTGTAGTCCCCTCTTATCTGCAGAGGATACATTCCAACCCCCGCCCCCAATAGATACCTGACACAGAAGACAGTGCCTGTCAGAGCTCAATTCCCAACCCTTGTTTATCTGCCAGCAAGGGAAGGAAAGCAATAGTAGTTGCCCAAGACGAAGAGGCAGTGGGGAGTGTCCAGTGCTAACAATGCTGAGTTGAGCCAAAGTCAAGGTCAATCCAAAAAGCCAAGAATGCTGAAGGTAGCTCCAAAAAGTCAACACAGCTGGAATACAAGGGCTGTGGGAGCTTGAGTAGTGATTTGCTACGAGCAAGAGCAAGCCACATTGACTGACTTATATAGCCGAGGAGAACAGGTGTTTCTCATCATTGTTCTCTTTCTCCGTCCCAGCAAAATGGCTTCCTTCTGAGCCTCTCTCTTTGTCTCCTCTGTGACTGACGGCTGGAGGGCAAAGGTGGATCTAATTCCTCTAAATCATTGCTGGCCCCTTTCTGGCACTGGCTGCAACAACTCCATCTCCACTTGTCTTTCAGCTGGTGGAGGTGTTGGCAGGGCAGTCTGTTCTGTCACTGGCTCTGTCTAGGACACAATCAATTGCTCATCAACCTCTGAGCCGTCATCTGTCACAGGACCATAGAATCATAGAGTTGGAAGAGACCACAGGGGCCATCCGGTCCAATCCCCTCCCATACGGGAACCCACATTAAAGCACTCCCAACAGATTCAGCCTCTGCTTAAAAACCTCCAAAGAACGAGGAGACTCCACCACACTCCACTGAGGCAGCAGATTCCACTGCAGGACAACTCTGACCGTCAGGAAGTTCTTCCTCAGGTTCAAGTGGAATCTCTCTTCCTGCAGTTTGAATCCGTTGCTCCTTGTCCTAGTCTCTGGAACAGCGGAAAACAAGCCCGCTCCCTCCTCAACATGACATCCAGAGGAGGGTGACCAAAATAGTGAAGGGGCTGGAAGCCATGAAGCCCTATGAAGAGCGGCTTAGGGAGCTGGGGATGTTTTGTCTGCAGAAAAGAAGGTTGAGAGGGGACATGAGAGCCATGTTTAAATATTTGAAAGATGTCATGCAGAGAATGGGACAAGCTTGTTTTCTGTGGCTCCAGAAACTAGGACACAATGGAGCAATGACTTCAAACTACAGGAAAAGAGAGTCCATCTAAACATTAGGAAGAATCACTGATGGTAAGAGCAGTTGGACAGTGGAATACGCTGTTGTCTGGGGGTGTGTTGGAGTTTCCTTCTATGGAGGTTTTTAAACAGAGGCCGGATGGCCTATCTGTTGCGAGTGCTATGAATAGTGTCTTCATGCGTGGCAGAATGGAGTTGGACTGGATCTTTTGGTCTCTTCTAATTCTATGATTCTATGATCCTCTTCCCTAGAAAAGGAAGATGCATGTTTGCTCCTGGAGATTCATTGTGCTAACCAATCTGTTTGCTGCTCCTTTCAGGATCTTTGGCTTCCCTCGCCACTACACCGACGTGTCCAACATGGGCCGTGGAGCTCGCCAGAAGCTGCTGGGCAGGTCGTGGAGTGTCCCAGTTATCCGCCACCTCTTTGCCCCACTCAAAGACTACTTTGCCTGTGACTAGACAGTGGGGTTACTTTGGGTCTCCTTTGAACATGTGGCCCTGGGAGGGAAGGACTAGAATGAACCAGAAATGCTACTTTCCTCTGTGTGCCATTCGCAGCATGACATCTCCTCTCCCATGGGTACAGAAAGAAAGGACAGCCTTCAAAGGAGACCTTAGCAGAAGTTTTCTTTTAATCAGGGATCAGAAGACCTCCGTTCATCCATCGTGCAAAATACTGTGTGTATCTAAGTGTGACAACAATGTGAATCAGGCATTCTGTATTGATGTGAAGCAGCTACTCCATGTCTCTCTGAGTCTGAAGACAGTTTTCTGCTTAGTTTGTGAAGAACAAACAAACTTGAAATCAACAGGAGAAAAAAGAGCGTTCAGGGAAGAGTCACTAAGAAACCACCAGTGTAGCAAAGAGCCAAACGTCTTGTGTTTCATACACTATACACACTGGAAAAGAGAAAAGAAGGAGACCGGTATCTCTTTCTTTTTATATTTTTTAAAAATCGAACAAAATAATTTTTGGGGAAAAATGGGACTTTTGGCTGCTGCTGTATGTACTGTGTGAGAATGCAGAAATTCTCACACAGAAACACAACTGAACTGAAACACAACTAAGTGATAAATCAAACTCACTGGAGAAAAAGGAACAGAAAAACCTCACCTCTGCCACATACATTGGGATGTGCCTTTTAAAAATACACTAATCTATTACAAAAATGCATGATTTTAGGGACATTTTACAAAAGAGAAACTTAAATGTACAGTTCACTTAGGATTTCTTCTGCGTACACCCTGCTAAATGAGAAGGAGCTGTTTATGAAGAATTTCCCTGAGATATTTATATGGCTTCTCATCATTTCAGAGGGATTTAGGTAGAATAACTCTTGATGGAGTTTTGCTCTCAGCTTTCAAGGTCAAGCAGAGGGAAATAACATTCACCAAAAGGAAACTCTACCAAGGTTTATGCTGGAGACTGGCAAGAAAGACTCTTCTTTTTCCCTGCCTCAGAAATTCTACAGATCGCACAATTGTCTTACCAAAAAGAGCAACTGGAAAACTGTCTTGAGTTCTGTCAACCTGGAAAACACATTCCACTGTCAGTTGTTGGGTGCCTTCTCCCAAAATGGGCTTCCAATGGAGGGATACCAGGCCTGGTCCCTATTGATGCTGCTATTTTCATCATGAATGTTAAGCTCATTTTTTTTTCTTCAAATGACATTACCTTTACTGCCGCCTTTTCTGTGCAAAAGATCAGACTTGTGTGGAAATAGGACCCCTCCTCTGATAAAGCCAACCCTTGGTTTCCGTAGGTTCTGTGGGGCAGACTTTTCCTGTTTTAATTCAGTCATCCTCCTCCATTTTTCTTACCTCTGTCGTGTGCAGGTAAGTAGCATTGAAGCAATGGTCGCTGCTCCCTTTTGCATATCTACCTGAAAAAGATCTGGGGTGTAATTTTATATGGTGTCATTTATGATTAACAAGTTTAAAGGGTCCTTTGTGGGGGACACAATTCAGCAAGCCTTTCCTCTCTTGGACAGTTTTGCGCAACAAAGGGATTTCTCAAAACCAAGTTAATTTGCTGCCTTATGTTGGCTGGAGGGTTTTTAGTTGTTCCGTGCAACCACGTGTGCCTTTGGAGATGGCCACTTTGGACAGTGGTGTGGCAGGTGCCTCTGACTTCAGTGAGGTGGTCAATCTTCTGGTTTTAGTCCACACTTTGAAGACACTCTTGAAGGTTGAACCCTGCTCTCCAAATAGGTTCATAACCCTGGACAGTTCTTGTAAATTTCAACTAAGACTCGGAGTGGATTTACTGCCTCACTCATATGGAAGCCACTGGAGGCAACTGTCTGTGGATTCTCTTCGAAATTGGTTGAATTGTCAGTATTCGAGACAGAGCTGTGCTTTGAGCTGATTGAACAAATTCCAAAAATACATTTATCTGGAAACTTATTAAGAGTAGACATACACAGGACACATTCTTCCATGCCATAGAACTTTTTATTTGTCTGTCTCAGGAGAGGATGGCCTCAAATGGGGAGGTCTTGGCTCTTTGCAGAAATTCTTCACCATCTAACTGGAGTCTTCATAGGGCACAGTCTCCTCAGATCAGAAGAATTTCTGCTTGTAAGAACATAGGAGATTTCAAAGCATTGAGGATAACCCAACCCATGGCACAGCTGTCTCTTTCCAACTCCTCTGCCCCTTCACTTTTCTTTGACTTGGGCCATGTCTCACCCATCGGTGTCGCGATCTGGTTCTCCAGTGCAAAGTAGTTCCATTTAATTCATTAGTCCTACTGAAAAGGCAACCACTGCCTTCATGATAACTCTCAGGGACAATTAATGCCAGTAACTGAGAACAGAGAAGATATTCGTAGCTGGCCTATTGAGCTGAATAATGGGCCTGTAGGAATCTGTTTAAATGTGTCCACATGAGTGCTTTGATCACGACACCTGGAAAGTTAGTGGTTTAGATGTCAGTGAAGCTGTGGATCTGCTTTGGGCTTGAGTGAGAACTTTGAAGGAGCTACCCACGGTGCTGAATTGTGTCTTCTCCATTGGTTCATCACCTTGGACTGCTCCTTTGAAGCTCTGAGTGAAACCTGGGACAGATAAGTGGCCCCACTGACATGGAACACCTAGTCTAGAGGACAGTGACATCCAATTGATGGCAGTGTTGCAGAGACTGTGACTTCCTATATTTGATGTTGCTGAAATAACTGGGCCTGAAACCCAAGTTCCTCTCGGTGCTGGGATGTTAACTCTGGAAGTATGTTGAATTTGGTGGACTTGAGAGGGCCAGCGTGCAAATTGAACCACAGAGAATCCAGTAAGCCTGACCAAGTTTTGTCGTGTGGCTGGGGCAGAAACATGAGGGTTCATAATACAAGAAAAGAAGTCAGCTGTATGTGCCTTCTGCTTGTCCCCCACTTCCCCAAACAGGAGATCTGCCGCCACCAGGTCGACAGGCAGATTTAGGCTGTTTTAATTCCTTATTACTAAAATACTAATAACAATAATTGAAGACCCTCAGCTGAAGGGGGACAAAGAAGAACAGACAGCACGGGCCACAATGCATTTTGGAAATACCATGAAGTTGTTTTAAAAGGCCTGCTTCCCCTTCTCTTCTTGGTGCTATTTTTTTTATAGACTTTTTAATGTCAAAACTGTTTGATGTTTTTATATAACCTTTTTTTATGACATACCTTCTTTTTTCCCCCCAATGTTTTATGAGTCTCATGGATCAGAAGCTTAATACCAAAGCAAACAGTGATAACTGAGCCTTTAAGGAGAAATTGTTCTTGTTTTTTTTTTACTGGACATAAAAAGAATTTGTTTCTACAAAGTTTACCTAGAACATTTACCGTTGTTTAATTAAAGTCAGTGTTGTTCTATAGTTCTGTGTTCTTTCCTCTTTCTTTATCATCCTTTCTGTCCATAAATGGTGGTGGTTCTTGGGGATGAGTGCACAGCAAATGCACACAGGTTTCATTCTTGTGGAGAAGAAGTGGGAAAAAATAGTCCAACCCTAAGACCAGGGATTTCCTAGCATCACTGGAAGAGAAATGGCTATCAGATAGCCAACTGATTTTCACACTTATTGATAAAGAAGCTGGCATATGGGCTGAGTAGTGAGGTGGAAAAGTGAATGGATGATACCACTTGATTATTCAGAGTTGCCCAAAATTAAGGGGCCGTGGAGAAGGGTTCCATAGATCCCCTGGGTTGCCAGAGAGACAAAGAAATGGGTCTTAAGAGCAAATCATGTCTGCCCTCCCGCTGAAATTGGGTCTCCACATTTGTGGGTTGACTTTCATGGATTGGATTATTTGTCAGTTTCTTCAAACCTTGCTCCCACTTCAAGCACTTAATTTCCAGGGGAACCTTCTTGTGCAGCCCTTTAAAAACCCACCTCTGGCCCTCCTCCTCTTCCACCAGCCGTTGCCTAGCCAGCTAAAGGACAGATTACAGTCTGATTTCTCAGCCCCACAACCCCACCTCTCAGTGCCCCCCATACACCCAAGGGAGGAGATGGGCAAGAGAGAGGAAGCCTGCGGCCACCATGCCACACTTCCTCTTTTCCCTCTCCTTTCCCTGACCTGCTTTGGACCCTGGGTGTCCGCTCTCCCCATCATGCCTTGTCCCCCTTCCCACAGACAAAGACACATATTTTTGCCATTTGCAATTTTCCCACTTTTGTGGGGGTCCTGTGCTCCCGTCCGTAGCCAATGTGGAGGGCCAACTGTAGCAGCCAAGATGACTAACTGGAGGCTATCATACTTTGGACACATGCATTGATCTGGGGCCCCTGATTCACTGAGGTTCTGCTTATTTAAGGTTCCAGGACATGCTTTAGCAAGGCTCTCAATAAATCTTAGCTTTATTGGTGACAAACAGAGGGGTGCAGGAAATACAAGCAAAGCATCCTCACATCTCTTTGGCCCACAGTTCATGCAGCCTCCAGTAGAGAAAGTTCCTGGTCTGCGCTGCTAGACCTTGCATTGTTCTCTTGGCTCCAGGTGGGACTTCAAGCACTTATGGAAAGCGATGGCAGCTCCCCTTCCCAAGACTGGGACAAAGGAAATCTCTCCTGAGTGCGGGTTAGTCGATGCTGGCTTAGGGATGATAAAGGCTTCGGAAGTATGTAGTTCCCCCTTCCCAGTTGAAAAAGGAGGGAGCTTCTTCTCAGCACTGGGACTGGCACAGTCACCCAGGTTGCATCTCTCTTTACCTTTAGGCTCAAGGCCTCTTTTACCCGAACACAATGCAATGAAACTATGGAACACGGGCTTTAAAGCAAGAATGTACGTACATGTGTGTGTAGTATATAATAAATGCATATGGGGGGGACCAGCGAAATACTCTGCAGGTAACAGATCCCCTCTGACCTTGGAAGCTAAGCAGGGTCAGATCTGTTTAGTATTTGAATGGGAGACCACCAATGAATACAAGATCTTGTAGGCCAGAGGTTCTTAACCTGTGGTCCATGGACCCTGGGGGTCCCTGAAGGCTTGGGAAATGTTAGAAGCTTTTGCGGTTAGAAAGAAAGAAAAAGTAAGAAAGAGCCATACATTGATCTCGATTGATCTTTGGCCAGTGGAAGACATCACATGTTCAGAGGAAGGCGACCTGAAGGCGGTAGAAGGCCTGGAAACCATGAAGCCCTTGGAGCAGTGGCTTACAAAATAGCTGTGTTTAAATATTTGAGAGGATGTCATCTGGAGGATGGAGCAAGCCTGTTTTATGCTGCTCTAGAGACTAGGACATGAAGCAATAGTTTCAAACTTCAGGAAAAGAGATTCCATCTAAACATTAGGAAGACCTTCCTGATGGTAAGAGCAGCTCTGCAGTGGAATGCACTGCTGCCTCAATGGACTGTGATGGAGTGTCCTTTGGAGGTTTTTAAAAATTGCTATAATGGGAATGCTTTGTTGGTATATTCCTGCATGGCAGGGATGTAGACTGGGTGGCCCTCATTGTCTCTTTCAACTATGATTCTATGATTTGCAAAAGTTTCATCACAATATCTCGAACCATTCAAAAGTTATTAAAATAACTATATGATAGCAAAAAAAAAATGTACTCAACACTTGCTTCTTCAGCATGCAGTGAAAACATGCAAGTGTATGATCCAGAATGGCTAAGAAAAAGGACATGACATTTCTTGTTCCACACACACGGCCAGGAATTGCCTTCATAGCTGCACTGAGCTCTAGTGTTGTTCGCTATAGTCCACAATAAAAACACTGTAATAGGAGAGTGTGCATTTACTTATTTTTCCCATCTCTCCAAATCTGAAGACACTTGACGAGCAACTTTAAATGAATATTCGACACACTTCAGGTTTTTAAACATTGAGTTAAGTTTTGGTGATCCACACCAACAGAAAGATTTTTAAATGGGGTCTGTAGTAAAGAAAAGGTTAAGAACCACTGTTGCAGGATATATTTCAGAGGAAAGAATTGGCAAAACTGTCCCTATTTCTTGCATAAGAAAACCCTAGGAAATTTATGGGGTTGACAGGCAACTTGAAGGCAAGTGTACACACACACACACGATAACCAGAGCCCTGCTTAAATGCCCTAAAAGCACCAGATCCCATCTGAATTTGGAAGCTAAGCAGTGGCAGCCTGGTTAGCCCTTGAATGGGAGACCACCAAGAAATACAGGTGTTGTGGGCTATATTTCAGAGGAAAGAACTGGCAAGACCACCCCTGAGTATTCCTTACCTAAGAAAATCCTACTAAATTCATGAGGCTGTCATAAGTCAACAGGCAACTTGAAGACCCATATGCATAAATGGGGGTGGAATGGATGAGGAGCCGGTTACTAGAAACTCTCCAACCTTCAGCAAATACAGCTCACTGCAACACATCATGAGATGACAATGCCAGGAAAAAAGGAGGGCAGTAGGACAAAAGGAAGACTGCATTGCAGATGGCTTGATTCAGTCAAGAAAGCCACGGCTGCCCTGATTTCATAGAATCAGAGTTGGAAGAGACTCAAGGGGCCATCAAGTCCAACCCCCCGCTATGCAGGAACACCCATCAAAGCTGTCCCTTGGACAGATGGCCATCCAGCCTCTGCTTAAAAACCTCCAAAGAAGGAGGAGACTCCACCACATTCCTTGGAGGCAGCAGATTCCACTGCCGGACAGCTCTGACCCTCAGGAAGTTCTTTCTCAGGTTCAGGTGGAATCTCCCTTCCTGCAGCTTGAATCCATTGCTCCTTGTCCTAGTCTCTGGAACAGCGGAAGACAAGCCCGCTCCCTCCTCAACATGACATCTCTTCAAATATCCCCAGCTCCCTAAGCCATTTTTCAGAGGGCATAGCTTCCAAACCTTCACCATTTTAGTCCCCCTCCTCTGGACACGCTCCAGCTTGTCAATATCCTTCTTGAATTGAGGTGCCCCGAACTGGGCACAGTATTTTGCAGCACCCGAGGAGATATTCTTCAGGATATCATTGAAAGGGTACTTGCTGTAAGTTGAAGCTGACTTGTTGGTATTTAGCTGCAAAGAGGAGACTTGATGGAGGTATATAAAATGCTGTCTGGTGTGAAGAAAGTGTAGTGGGAGAAATTCCCCCCCATAATACCTTGAGTCAGAGTCACGTTGTGGGTAATTGAAGTCACCAACGGGAAATAAGTCCACACCACATCATTTAACAGGAATTACTCTACTTCAGGCCTCCTTCACTTATCTGACAGGTTAGGGACCGGAGCACTGTTAGAAAACAGAGTTGGTTGGCAAGTGGAACCCATGGACTGTACTGCAGGGAGCATGAAGGACTTACGGAAGATCATTTGGGACTGACTGTGTTCATGCTGCTTGCAAAGTGACACCTTTAAAATGTTTAAACAGAAGGATAGTCACAATGAGATGACATGACTCACTCGAAAAGATGGTAATGGGAGGTAAAAGTGAATGCAAAAGGAAAACAGAAAGGCCACATGGGATATGTTACTGTAGTTTATAGTCCGGGCCTGTGGTTTATTAAATATCACTTGATATCAAGAAATTGGCCATCACAAACCGTTCCTCTCCACGTGGTTGCGAGGCCCCAGGACAAGCACGCACGCGGGCACGGCGATATAGCTTAACAATACAAGATAAATCCAGGCAGGCCAGTAATTTGCCAGAATGCAGCTTCAGGAGACCTCCAGGCAAGTACCCTTTGAGAACAGATTATGTGTGCATGCAGCGTACAAAAGATCCCTTGCCCCGAGCAGGCAGCTTGACGAGCCGAATATCCACGGTCAAGCACTCCTCGTTTGCATACTGTCTGCGCTATTGAGAACTCTGTCATAATTCAATCAAGCTAAATACTGACCTTTCGGAGGCTTTGTCCCCAGCCCAAAACCCATTGTTTTCCCCGGGAATGGACTCGCCTACAGGTACATTTTCCCCTATAAGAACCCCTGATTTTGAACGCTTCTTCAGATCGCCCCTGGCTTCCATCCCGCCTTGCCACCACTCCGTTTGCCGAGCCTTCGCCTCAGCTTCCACATGCCGAGAATCTCCGCTCCAACAGACTTTTCTTCTGACTGCCCGGGCTACAGGATCAGGTGTAGTATTTCCTCTGAAAAATCCCTCTTAAAATCCTCTATCAAATCTCCTACCTTTCTCTTCTTAGGTCTGTGTGAGTGATTGCATACATACGTATTGACTGTATTTTAAAATAAAGAAAAACAATTATTATTTACTTCTGCTTGATTATTGATTCGGCCTGACCCCATAAACATTGGGTCCAAGATCTCGCTAGGTTGCCCTGCCTCTTGCATTGCTACAGCTTGTGCTCTTGCTAATTCCCATTCCCCAGTATTTGGAGCACATTGAGGTGTCCCCCTCGGGACCCCAGAAATCAGGGTAACAGATATACTACTGTAATGTACTCTACGCGGGGCTTCCTTTGGAAAAAGTGAAGGCATTGCTCCTCCTCCAAAAGATTTGTGCCCCCCAAATTTCCAGCATTGCTGTAGTTCCCAAATTTCTAGCATTGCAATAACTTAAAATTAAGATGGACATTTAGAAATAGAACTGAGCCATCCACAGAAAGAGTACAAAGTGACCCAGGAGGAGGCGAACACAGCAGAGTTGTAAGAGTGGGTGATTTGTAATGTCTCACCCTCCAGAACTTTGCGGTGAGAAGTGAAAACTCATTACAGGGCAAAATTATTGTTTGGGGGGGGGGATGCCTTCATTCCCCCCCATGCCCCTGTCCCGAATACTCTCTAACATTTAGTAGATGAGAACCAGGACGAGCAAGGTCAATGAGGCCAAGATGGCAAAAGTGATAACGAGGAAGAATAGACAAGCTTGGGGAAGCTGCCCCCCAACCACCTTTGCTTTTGCCTGAGCCTCCTGGGAAGGGAAAGGTTCCACTCCCTTTTGCCCTCTCCCTCCTGAGGCATTGATGGGGACAAACTACTTTTTCTCTTTGCAGCCGTTGAAGCCAGCTGAGGGCAAAGGGAGAAAGTGAGAGGAGGAGAAAGAAAGGGGCGCCTTTGGAAAGCAAGTGAGAAAAGAGGATTGCTCAGGAGCGTCCCTATTAAACTGCCATTAACTTTGGCTAAGGGAGTTACAATGGCTTCTTTGGTTTCTACGGGTAAACAAATTAAGTTACAGTGATTTTTTTTTTTTGCTTCATCCAAAGAGATAGAGTAAAAAAGAGGAACAGGAGGGTTGTGTGCAGTACAGCAAACTCAAGGCCATGTCCGTACTAGGCTGTTATAGCGCTATGATTCCACTTTCAACGTCCTATGGAATCCTGGGATTTGCAGTTTCGGGAGGGGCCACGCAGCCCCTCCCGAAACTGCAAACCCCAGGATCCCATAGGACGTTGAAAGTGGAATCATAGCGCTATAACAGGCTAGTGCGGGCATGGCCTAGCTGTACACATTACCAGAAGTGTAGGACATAATTAGACAACTTTGTTTTTCCATTGATGGGTGAGAAGGAAGTTAACCTAATCCTGTTGTATATATTGTTTTATTTATACTCAGGAAAATCAGCTGAAGCAACCTCAAGAGGAAACAGCAAGAAGAGAATATGTAGAAATGTAGAATATAGGCTGGCAGATACAAAGAATTTAGATTGCGTTGTAACATTTGTTTCTTGTATTTATATTCAGTGTTTAACACACATTATAACTGTTACTATGGATTAATTTTTTTGGAGTTTCGCTGCTAGAGTTTTCTTTTTTAAAGAAAGGCCTTTCCCTGCCAAACAGAGATGGAAGGTATCCTGTCGCCCACGAATTTGGAAGCTCAGTGGACCAAGTCAGGCCCTTTCCGCACTACACGGCTATAGCGCTATGATTTCAACGTCCTTGGGGGAATTCTGGGGCTTGTAGTTTCCCGAGGCCCAAGAGCTCTCTGGCTGAAAATCCTAAAAGCCCCTCCCTAAACTGCAAACCCCAGGATTCCATCGGATGTTGAAAGTGGAATGATAGCACTATTAACACCGTAGTGCAGAAATGACCCAAGTCAGCGGGCGCCTTCTCCCACTCGGGTCTTCCACCTTGTGAAACTTCAACTCCCAGAAACGCCCCACAGCATGGCCAACTGCCGGGAATTCTGGGGGATGAAGTCCTAACCCCCTGGGGCTTTTAAGATGGCGGCTGGACTCTGGTGGGTCTCGTGACCGACAGCCATGAAACGGCCCTCCACCTTCCCTTTGGCCTCTCTTTCCCTCTTCCTCTCTATGCCTGGGAGGCGTGGCCGCAAAGGCGACGGGGGCGGTCCTTCCGGGGGCGCCGCTTCCTCTTCCCACCCTCCCTCAGCGGCGGCGACGTCAGCGGCGCCGGCGTGCGCGTGTGACGTCAGATCCCGGGCTGGCGCAGGCGGGGCCGGTTTGAACGGTAAGCGACCGAGGCGGCGGCGGGCGGCGGCGGCGGCGGCGGGCGGCGGCTGAGGCGGGGGTCGAGGCCGGCGCCGGTGGGGCCTCGGTGGCTGCGCGTCCCCTTCCCTCCTCGCTCCCCGGGACTACCCCTCCGTGAGGAGACAGACGAGGCACGGCGGGCCCCGCCCTCCTTCCCTTCCCTTCGGGCGGACCCGGCAGCGGCCTGAGGGAGCCGTCGCGAGGCCTTTGAATATGCAAATAGCGGCCGCTTTATGCAGATGAGGCCCCCGCGGGGGTGGGTGGGAGCGGCTGGAAGGAAAAGGGGCTCCCACGCGGGGAAGCTGCTGCTGCTTCCGCGGCCGCCCCGCCTCCTTGCCGGGTCCCCGGGGCGGGCGGGGTGGAGGAGGCTCTGGGGGCAGAGGAGGGCGAGCCCTGCCCGGGCCGTCCCCGCCACTTCCCAGCGGGGATCCCCTGCCTCGGCCCGGCCTCGCCCCCTCCGGCAGCGCCCGGAGCAGCTGCTGCCTCGTGGAGCTCTCCCGGGCGGGGGGAGAGGGCGAAGGAGGGCGGCGGCAGCAGAAATAGCTCCCGGCCACCGCCTTCCTCTCGCCCGGTCGGGGCCCAGCTGCTGGGTGTGGCGGCAGCCAGGCGGGGGGGGAGTCTCGGTTTCCGGCCGTTTCCACACTAGACTGCTATAGTGCTATCATTCCACTTTCAACATCCCAGGGAACCCTGGGGTTTGCAGTTCTCTCCCGAAGCTGCAAACCCTAGGACTCCGTAGGAGGTTGAAAGTGGAATGATAGCGCTATAACAGTCTGATGTGGAAAGGCCCTTGGTTTAGCCCGCTCTGGGGTGGGGTGGGGTGGGGTGGGGTGGGGTGGAAGGCCGCAGCTGGGGCCAGTCTCGCCTCGAAACGTTCCAAACCGTGGCAGCCCCGACCGACAGGAGCAGGAGCAGGAGCAGTCCTGGGCTTCTTTTAGGCAGGGGGCTTCCCTAAGCTCCTCCTGGTCTTCCTTCACGGGAAGGAGGGGCGCGTGTGTGTCTCCCATCCAAAATATAGCCAAGCCCAAGCCGGCCTAGCTTCCAAAACCAGATAGGATTGGGTGTGTTCAGGATGATGCGGTGTTGCTTCAGGTTCAGGAAGCTGCCTTACTCTGAATAAGACCCTTGGTCAGTCTGCAGTGTCTGTGCCGATGACTGGTAGTAACTGTTTTGTGTGGTTTCAGGAATAGTTCTTTCCCAGCCCCACTTAGAGATCTTCCTATTATTCCCTGGTGAATGATGAATATGGCCTGACCTTGCTTAGTTTCCCCTGTTGGACAGGATCCAATGGCATGGTGGTGTTTAGTCTGGGCAAAGCTGTAAGGAGCAGCCCTGATCTGTCCACTGCAGACTTGTCATCTTGATGGGATCCTGTATGTGGTGAGTTTGCGTGGCCAAGGTTATCACAGGAGTCACACCCTGTTCCCTTTGTCCTTCCTCCATCCTTGGCCTACTTTGTTCAGTAAAGTGGCAGGGATGCTGCTGGTAGCTTATCAGCCTGGTAGTATAAGGGCTGCTTTCTTTGCTGTGATTCTTTGGTGCGCACTTCAAGAAGACTTACTACGTGCCATCAATTCCTTGAGTTTTACAGACCTCCATGTGCCTGAGTTCTACATAGAGAATGAACAGGGGCAGGGTAATTCTCCTCTAAAAAGAGAGCAAAGGAAGAACAAACAGTAATATAGACTCCTGAATGTCTGACATGAACCTTATTGGACTTTTATCTCATTTGTAGTGCTAAGAGAGGGAGAAGTTTATGTTTAGGAGTGTCTTTTTGCTGGAAAGCAGAGCTCAGGAGCTGCCTGGGATAGCCTCATGTAATTAATGGTGTGGACCATGAGCCTCAATTTGGGAGTGTTGTCCTCTCGATAAAGTCTGTATCATTCTTAATGTAATACAATAACCATTTGTGTGAAGCCTGCACAGTAGCAGCAGATGCCATCTCAGAATGGGGCTTGTTAAACCAGAATCACTTGACAAATCCCTGGGTCCTGTTGGCATTATTAAAATGATGTGAAATCTACCATTGGGTCTGCTGTTGGGTCTTCCTGAATCAGGGTACAGTATTTTTTCCGTTATGAGAAGTTGGCTTATTTCTTTCCACACAGTCTAATACTGTAAAAACCTTCTCATTTGATTCTGAGTAAAACATGAACTAGCAATTCTCCCGCATATTATGTACTTGGTCTATAGGTGCTTTTTTGCACAGTGGTCAAGTACCATCAGGATGAAATATAGGAAATATTTAAAACTTCACAAGAGCAAGCAAATGGAATTCATTGAGATGCTGCTCTAATGTATGTAAAATTATTGCGAGCTCAGCTTAAAGGCAGCATTGAAGAGACTGGCCTGCAGGCCTTGTCTGAATGTGTGTGCCAAAAGAGCAAGGCCCAAATCTATAGGGAGAGAATCACTTGATTTTGTGGCCACTACCAAGAAGGTCTGATTTCTGCTAGAACTGAATGGCAAGCAAAGGATCCCTGAGGGAGGTGTTAATGTACAGTTAGGGAAGTACAGGATAAGTCAGTCCTTCACTTAATCTGGTCCCCACAGTATCAAATGGCTGGAGCTGACTTTCACAGAGAGTATCACAAAACCTGCTCCCGGAAAAGAATAGGAAGTCTGTATTCCCCCTTCAGAATCTGGGGTCATGTCAGCTGCCCACTGCTTCCATCAATTGAAGAGTCTAGCACTATAATAGCTCTCCCTTTTTGCTTTCCTCAGGTTTATTTGTTGTTGACCCTTCTTGTTTTGTTCTTCCACTTTTGTTTTCCTTCTGCTGTGTTGCTGGGCCTGAAGTATCCTCTCCAGAAGATACTTCTATAGAGTCTTTTCCCGACTTTGCTTCACTGACTTCTATCACTTCTTCTCACCTCACTTTTCCTAATTTGTTCATCCCTGAGTATCCAATTTCCTCATTTTAGACTTAATCCTGAATCCCTCTTCCTGTTAGTTGATGTTCCTTTCATGTGGCAGTGAAGTGTGCTCATTTATATTCTTGCTAATAGAAAATTTCTTTCAAGCAGCTGTTGAACTGATTTGATTGCTTTCCTCCTCTCTGTTGCAGTATGTTTTCTGATGCACTAGGGAAGGTGTACTTGCTGAGTCTGTGTGTGAATGCAGCATTTCATTTCAGCTCTTTATGAGTAGAGGCGCAGCACGTGTACAGAGGTGCTGGGTTTCAGATGAGTGGCCAGACTGCCTGTGGTTAACGGACTCTGAGGAGATGACCTAGATCCAACAGATGCAACCATGCACTCAGTGGCTGGGAAAGTTCATTGTTTGACGTGGGGTGTGTGATAGGACAGCGTAAGGGGTGGTGGCTCATTTTACTAGCTTCCATGTAAACAAAATACCTTCTTGATTGTTTTTCTCCAGAAAATGGCGGTTAATGTTTATTCCACCTCAGTGACAAGTGACAACTTGAGTCGACATGATATGCTTGCCTGGATTAACGAGTCCTTACAGTTGAACTTGACAAAGATAGAACAGCTTTGCTCAGGTAAGTGGTGGGCTGCGGGAGGAAGAAGTGCTCCTTGAGGCTTTCAGAACGTCGTTTTCTTTTTCTTTTGAAGAATCAAGTGGAAGTTGCAAGAACACTTTCTCTATAAAGCCTAGGTGTATGCTGATTTGTGACTTAATTGTTCTCCCAGTTCGGGGTCAGGAATTATTTTTTCACACCAAAATGAATAGAAGGCAACAAGCATTTCTCTGGCTTGCTCAAACCATCTGCTCTTTCTCCTTGTCTTGCAGGTATGTTGAGCCTTGAGTCCTTTGTTTGTGGCATAATTTGTTAGAATAATTTTTGGGTGAAAGTCAAGGAGCAAGAGTGAGTTAAGGCTGCTGCTGGTTCTGTAGTGCTGTGCAGTCCCTAGAGCATATTCTCTGGGCAGGCTGGTGGAGAGGTTGCAGACAGAATCTTGCGCAGTTCTACACCTGATTCCTGGCATGTGCCAACAGGGACCCTTTAAAAGAGTACTCCTGAGTTTATTAGAAGATAAAACTTGGATCTGTTTTTGCAAGTCTTATATTGGTCCCAGCGGAAGGCTGTGCTGTGTAAGCTGTGCTAATGTGCAGACTCTGAAATGGAACTAAACCTCAGAGGGAGTGCATCCATAGTGATGGCAGCAAATGTTGTGCTTAGGGAAGCTATGCCTTTTAAAAGGATTAATATTGAATTTGTTCTAATGTAAAATACAATCAGGAAAAAGCAGAAGGTGACTGAACTAAATCATACTGCCGAAGAACAGTAAATGAAAGGTTCTCAAATAAGTCAGTGAGTCAGAAACATATGGAGTAGGTGCTGGTGGTGAACACGAGAATTTGATTTAAGGAAAATGAGGGTATGCTGCATGGCAAGCATAGTGTTAGGATCAAGACACCTATTTAATGCAGCCATGGGGAACCTTGTTACTGTCATCCATAGCTATTTGGCTGTTATTTAGGGGCCCTTGTGAGTTCAGAACAGGGACGTATTAGGCACGGGGGAATGGAGCTTATAGCAACTAGGAAAATGCAGGGGATTGTCTTGGTTGGATGGCTACCCTATGCAGTAGGCAGATCTGTGCACAGCGGGCAGAAACCTGATAGCGTTAGTCAGTGAGTTTGACTGAAGGAGCTGTTAGCTATGATGGAAGGAAACAGGAACTGAGGTGCTGTTAGTCTCTAGTGCCAGCTTGTTGAAAAGCAGTAATCCATTAAAGTTTTTTGCCTCTGTCAGGTAGGGTGTATGCAGTGCGCTTAGGTGCCAAAAACAATGTTGTCTGAAATGTTAAGGCACCCTTCCCTCTTCCTGCAAAGAACTGCTTTTCTGTTGTAGTTTTACTGTTAACCTTCATTTTAACTTTAATTTGATTTAAGGCTGAAGAGAGATGAAAGCACAAACAACCTTCCCTTTTCCCACATAACTTTTCCTCAGCAATAAGCCAACTTTTCATTATCAATATTTAGTGCTTAAAGCATCTGAAGATACTTGGAAGCTTCTAAATATACGCTGTTCTTGACAGCATACTGGAGAGAGCAGGTCTCTGGCAATTGTAGGGAGTGTTTGTCCATGACAAAACAAGCAGGTCGCTGGCATGGATGTGTCAGTGGCTCAGTACTGACAAGCCCAGTTGTAAAGGCCATCAGACTGGCAATCTGTGTTGTTGTATCCAACAAATCAGGGTGCGGGATTAATTTGGTGAATAATACATGACTTTTCTTACAGAAGTGATTGTGCAAATTGTGCAGTCCCAGACATAGTTGTAAGGGATGTTTTGTGGCCTTGCAGTTCTGCAGGATCATTAAAATTTGGCTGCAGGACTGGTGTTGCTGTGAAGGTGGTAGCAGTTCTATAAAGCATGCTCATAGAATCATAGAATCATTGAGTTGGAAGAGTGTGGTCTCCAGGCCATCCAGTCCTACCCCCTTCTATGCAAGAACACACCTCAAAGCATTCCCAACAGATGGCCATCCAGCCTCTACTTAAAAACCTCCAAAAACGAGATTCTACCACACTCCAAAGCGGCAGCAGCATAGTCCACTGCCAGACAGCTCTGACCATCAGGAAGTTCTTCCTGAGGTTCAGGTGGAATCTGTTTTCCTGCAGCTCGAATCCATTGCTCCTAGTCTCTGAAGCAGCGGAAAAAAAGCCCGCTCCCTCCTCAGCATGACATGCCTTCAAATATTTAAACAGGGCTATCCTGTCACCTCTAAACCTCTTCTGCAGACTAAGCATCCCCAGTTCCCTAAGCTGCTCCTCAGAGGGCTTCATGGCTTCCAGACCCTCCACCATTTTGGTCACTCTCCTCTGCACATGCTCCAGCTTGTTGATCTCCTTCCTGAATTGAGGTTGCCAAAACTGGACACAGTGTTCCAAATGAAGCCTAAGCAAAGCAGAATAGAGTGGTACCATTACCTCCCTCGGTATAGACACCATACTCCTATTGATGTGACCTCATCACACTGCTGACTCGTGTTCAGCTTGTGATCTACCAAGACTCCTCGATCCCTTTCACACGTACTGTTATCCAGCCACATGTCCCCCATCCTATATTTGTGCATTCTATACTAATGGCTTTAGAAAAGTGTTCCTCCTATTATGTGATGTTTGTAAGGATTTATTATCACAGGGATGTTGTTTTTCTTTTCTTGGCAGGTGCTGTTTATTGTCAGTTTATGGACATGCTCTTCCCTGGTTCAGTAACACTCAAAAAGGTGAAATTCCAGGCAAAGTTGGAACATGAATACATTCAGAATTTCAAGGTCCTACAAGCAGGTTTTAAGCGAATGGGTGTTGACAAAGTAAGCATTCTTGCCTTTGCGTGGACATCTTTTGATTTCATCCTCAGTGTAAGGCTGCAGTTCTCAGGATAGTGGTCTGGAATGTTCATTCCTTTTGGCAATGTTTGGTCTGGACCTTGTGCTGTCTCAAATGGGTATAGTATTTTCCACTTAATCTGGGTTCCTGTCAGCCCCCAGGGGCCATTTGCTTTCCTCAGTTCCCCAGCAGAAACCCAGAGTTATCTACTTTAATTTGCTACCTACAGTTTTGCTTGGTTTCAACGAGATGGATTTCTGCAGATAAGGCTGGAGGCCATCTTTATTTAAGTTACGACTTTCCCCCTAATTTATTCAGTTAAGATGTATTAATACAGGACCAGCTATTGAGCTAAACTACAAGAAGTGTACGGAAAATACAAAGAAGTGATAGAATTGTATCCCCCAGCCTGGGGGGGGGAACGGGACCTTTCTTTGTTTTCCCCTCTCAAAGACCCTTCCCCCTTTTTTTGAAGTTGTTTCTTTTGGTGTAGGAGAAGCCACAACATTCCAGTTCCTCCTGTGTGTAGTTCATCGGGTATTATTGGCCCTCAGTGACAACGAGATAACCTGGTTTATCTCTTGCATGTGATTGTGTCATAGGGCAGATGTGAATAGAAGAAGTGCAGAGTTGCTTTTCTGAACATGAGGGCTCCTCCTGCAAGCCAGGGTCTAGCTGCACAAACTGATTTTTTGGGATGAAATGTGCCCAAGCTGTTAAGGGAGAACAGCTTTTGGAGAGCACTCTTTACTGGAGGGAAAGGAGACACTTAACCTCTATCCTGCTGGATTGCTTTCGGGGCCCAAACTGTCCTGTGGGGTGTAAAAAGATGTTAGTGAGGGCAAATGTGTTTGGTGCCCAGAAGGCTAGAAATAATGCAGGGGTGGAAGACAAAGCACCAAAATGGCTGGTGAGGGAGATTTGCATAAATACTCTTCAGAATGTCTCACTTTTGATTCTGTTTTTCCCTGGGTAAAACAAATATTGGACTCCTGTTAGCCTGTCCTGTAGGTCTTTAGTACACTGATGAAAATAGCGAGGAGGGATTCTTCCTTTATCAAGTGGGAAGGCTGCCATAGGAGAGTTGCATGGCTTGTGGCATTTTTATCTCCACCAACTAGGCAAAATGTTCCATTGCCTGATTTCCTAGAGGTCTTTTTTTGTATCAAGATTGTTGCTTAGAAACTCTCATCACTCATTCAGGTTCCATATGCATTTTCCTGTTATTTCCCTCTAATTGCCAGTCAGTTTTTCTTGGGAACTTTTTTTTTGAGGATGACGGGGTTAGGTAAAGTAGATGCCTGGACATCTCAGGATCAACGGCAGACAATTCTGCCTTGGTTAGAATAGCCAGATGAAACATGCTCAGCAATCAGGCATGCCGGAATAATTTTCAGTGATTCTGTGCTCCTGTTTCTAAAGCTAACAGTGTCAGAACAGCAAGCCCACTCCAATCTGTAATGTGTTTGTAGCCCTCTATAATTTCAGGCTGGCAGAACAAGGTTGTCCTGGCCAGATTAGAGTGTAACTATTATATTGACTGAAAGGAGGAATGCCACATTTTAAGTAGGTCTGCTGGTGTCTTTTTACGGGCCACATTGAATGTGATGTGGGAGATCTCAAGAGGATAAATGCCAGCCATAAGGAGATGGACCAGTTGGTAAAGCAGTGTAGGGGACAATTAAACTTTCCCTAGTTCCCCAGAATTATTCCTCCCTGCTGATTTTAAAAACTGCAACCCATCCTGTCCACAGATGTCCCACAGTGCTTAATTTGCCCTAACATCTTGTCCTTTTTTCATATTTTAAATGCCTATAGTTATAGAGTATCCATTTAGTTGGGATTTTTCTTGAACAGGAACACTTCTGTGCCATTTGGATGTTTCTCAGAATACCTGGCTGTATTTGTTGGTTGGGGAAGGAATCTTTCTTTGATATTCTAGCTGTCCGGGTTGACTTCTTGGACCCTCGTTTTGCACTCTAGTGAGCAAATGCGGGAAAGGAAAATTCCAGGATAACATCAAATTTTTTCAGTGGTTCGGAAAATTCTTTGATGCAAATGACAACAGGAGGGGCTGTGACCCTGGGCCTGTCAGCCAGGGAGCTTGTTGCAGTATGATCCCTCTGCTCCTGTGCTGCGACCCTTGGCTCTACCTGTCTCCTCATCTCTGGCTCAAGTTTCTAAAGGACTCTTTCTGAACTTGAGCTGAGGAGCTGAGTACTTGTTGCAAAGTTCTCTGCTTTGGGATGTTACTTGAGTGCGTTTTTTTTGCCATCTCAGCTAAATGTGCTCAACTTTCTTTCCTCAGATAATTCCTGTGGACAAGTTAGTGAAAGGAAAATTTCAGGATAACTTTGAATTTGTTCAGTGGTTCAAAAAATTCTTTGATGCAAACTATGATGGGAAGGACTATGACCCTGTGGCCGCGCGGCAAGGTCAGGAGACAGCGCCAGCACCACCTCTGGTTGTCCCTCTTCTGAATAAACCTAAGAAAAACCTTACTTCTGGTGGCACAGGTAATGTGAACGTTTGACAGATGAACTACCCTTGCTTTGCTTTTCAGGTCATGCATGGTCTCATTCTGATGCTCTGCAGCGAGAGAAGGAGTTGCGCAGGGCTAGATGCTCCAGTTGCTTTTGCTGGAGATCAGTTTTAAGGACCTTGCAGAGGGAGAGGCAGAGGTTCTTTAGCCAGAGAGGCAAAAATGATCAAAAGACCCGGCACCACAGTACTTACCCTGTTTCAGGCATCTGTGTCTAATCACTCATGGCACATGGAGAGAAAATGCTTCTTCTCTTGCACTTGTGTGGTTCTTTTGGTGTATCAGCTGAAGGAATAATTTTTGAAACTGAGGCTGCTGTTGACACTGGTAGTTTCCTGTCTGCTGCAAGAGGACTCTAGCCTCAAAAGAGGAAATGAAACATCATGGTTTCAAGACGGCCCTTTAATTCTGATCTTCATTAGTCATGGAGCTGGCAAGGAGAGGACAGCGTGTCTTTGTGTGTCATTTGGGACCTAGTTGTTCTATTTTAGTGACACGTGAGGTGTTTTGGGTTACTGGGGAAATTGTACCTCCCCACCAGTTTGCAGCTCCTAATTGTTTTATGCCTCCCAAAGTCCTCAGACCCCAAGCTTAGAAAAAAAAAAAGTGAAAAGTTGCTTTGTATATGTCTCCAGCTGCTTCCAGGAACAGTGTTACATTCAGAAAATTATGCAGCCTGTCCCCGTGTCCTGAAAACTGTCCCTTCTAACCAGAAATGGACTTTTTTTTGTTCTTTGTAGGGCTCATTTTTGGCCAGAAATGCAGTAGAGCAGCCTACTACGAGGGCAGAAATTTTCTCCTGCTGTTCCCTGTGTAACAGCTAGAACTATGTTCCTTTTGTAGATGCCAGTTTTGTACAAGCGTCAGAGCTGAAGGCTGCAAGAGCAGAGCCTACTGCTTCCTCAAAGAAAACTGCTCTGATTGGTAGTAAGCACTTGCAGGGTGAAGGCTTTCTTTGAACTGTCCTCTTGGGGCTGTAGAGGAACTTCCTTGCTGCAGCACATGGGAGTCTCCACCCTTCAGGTGTCTTTCACTTTGGTGGCTGATGCACAGAGGCATGGGTTTGTGGAGCCATCTTTTTCAGATTGCAACTCATATACTTCTGTGTTGCAGCTCCGACAAGACCCATGGTTGCACAGAGAACAACGGTGGCTAATAAAACCGGACCTGGAATGGTTAAAAAGGCTCCTGCAGGAATTGGGGAGGATGAATCTGCTGAATTGATCCAGCAGGTGGGTTTCTAGCAGGGAGAACTGCTCAGCGGGGATGTACTGGTGTCTGCTGTCTTGTGCTATCATAAATACTGTGAATCAGTGGCTCTCAAACTTTTTGCCCCCGTGACCCCCTTTTCATCTGCATGAGGACACTGCACCCCTCCTCACTCCACATTGTCCTCTCGTCCTCTCTGATGCCTTCCTCTGTCAGGCCCCTTGTGCTGCGCACGCCCTCCGTCTTAATGCTGGGCTCTTGTGCTCTCTGTCTCCTCTCCTCACTTCCCTCCTCCAACAAGAAGCTGCCTTGTGGTTGCTAAGGGGCATCTGCCTCCTGTGCCAACAAACAACAGAATGTTTGGAGAAGCTGAGTGGGGAAAAGCAAAAAAAAGCCAATTTTTGGCGGGTCTGAGCTGGAGGAAGGCATAACAGTGGAAGATGCTTTGTGTCGCTCTTTCACGGAGACTAGTCAGTCCTCGATGATGTGTGCATTCACAAGCAGCCTTGCTGTTCACATTTGATGTATTTGCAGGTTGACTTTTCTTGCACCCCCTGTAAGCAACGTTTGGGTCCCGCCCCATGGTTACACTGTAATGGAAGTTAAAATACCAGAGTTTCCATACTGATCATACCTCATTTTGAAAGTAGTAGAAATACGCACACTACTGTGTCGCATGGTCTGCATTTATCAGCTACAGGAGGTGGTTGAAGAGGGGGATTGCCAGCATCTGGTACATTCTCCAGTTTGGTTTTGGAATGAAAACTTTCTGTGACCCACATGGTTCCTTCCTGTGGGAGCTACCAGATTGTTGTATGGGAGGCTAGACTCAGACCCTTTCTGCAACTCACCCATTTTTGGTGCTGAGGTGCGGTGCTCGCGCGAGCAGCCTCCATAGAGAGGGTCTTGCTTCCCTGCTTCTTCGGCTCCACACAAGCTTCCTGCTTGTACGAGAGCCCTGCCTCTTCCTTTCGCAGTGCGGTCATGCCAAAAATTTAAATGGGGAGAGGTCAGTGGCCACATGCAAGCCATGAGCCCTGCTTTTCCTATGCCATGTACAGATCAATGATTGTCTTCAGTGCTGGAAGGTTGTGTTGACTCCCTTCTTTTTTGAGTCCAAGTTTATTGGAAGGGCCCTTGAGATTGTTTGGGTGACTCTTTTGCATTTAGTTTGGCTTTGAGAAGGTGGTAACATGGTGCTAATGAGATATAGAAGATGGTGGAAAGTGCTGCTTCTCTTGTACAGTGGGCCCACTGTATCTCTGGGTTTGCCATCTGCAAATTCAACCCATCCCAGATTGAAAACAATGGTAAATTCAAATATTAAAAAAAAAAGCATTAAAAATATTTTTTTTAAAAAGAATGTGAGATGTCTCATTTCTCCTGCACTGCCCCTGGTGCCCTTGAGAAAGGACAGTGGTGGAAGTTGTTCTGCAGTGTTCTGCTGAGGGTGAGGAAGCCGGTGAGGCAGCTGGTGAGGCAGAGTGGGAGGGAGAAAGAGAGGAAATGGGTTGTCAGGGAGGGGAAAGAGGCTGGGCCTCGCACAGCAGTTGCTTTTGAGGTGTGCAGGAGAGGGTTGTGGAGTGGAAGGGATCACTGAATCGATGGGAATGGTGTCTCTTTATATAAAGTCCTTCTGTGTAAGGGTTTTGAGTATTTACATTTTTTGGTATCCATGAGGGATCCTGGAACCAACCCCTTGCAGATACTGAGAGCCCACTGTACTCGCTCCCCCCTGGCCACCTTGCCATGGTGCTCCAGTAGAGCAGCAAGTCACTCTGTGTGTTTGTGGTTTGGTCTTTTGTGTTTTTGTCTGAGCAGCGCTTGCAGTGTTGTCTGCTGGAAAAATAAACCCTATTAACTTTTGTAAGTTAATACAAAATACCAGATAAGTGTATATACAGTTGCAGTTTGCTCTGTGGTATCCCCGTTTTTGTAGGGATGGATGAAGTTTCTCGGAAAGAAACATTGTGAGGGGAACTTTCTTTTCCAGATCAATGTATTGAAGATGACAGTTGAAGATTTGGAGAAGGAAAGAGACTTCTACTTTGGAAAACTGAGGAACATTGAGCTGATTTGCCAGGAGAACGAAGGGGAGAGCGACCCAGTTCTGCAGAGGATTGTTGAGATTCTTTATGCTACCGATGTAAGTCTGTCTGTCTTCTTCCTCTCTGTGGGGGGGGGGGGCTCCTGGCTCAGACCTTCCAGATGGAGCTTTTGCTTACTTCCACAGCGGTACTTGAGACAGAGTGCCCAAGCCTCAGGGACACAAATAGCAATTGGTCTATAGAATCCTACGACGGGAAGAGACCACAAGGGCCATAGGGTCCGACCCCTTGCCATGCTATATCCTATAGCCGCTGGGGGTATGAACCAGAAGTTGGGGGCAGGTACTATCCCCACATAATGGGGCTGAAGGAGAGAGAGCTTGCCAGACAGTAGGCACTGAATGGTGCCTCTCATAATTTTGAATTGTTTTGAAAGGTGTCTTACCACATGTTCACAAGTTTGCTGCTCACCCATCCTACTTTTCTCTTTCTGGATCTAGACTTCTTCTGGCTGGTGTTTTCTGTATAAGAATATCAGTTTGTTAGGGATCCAATGGGCTGCCATGTTGCAGTGAAATTGAGTCTTGGAGCATGTCTAAAGTAATATGATTACCCTTTCATTTTGTCATCTGTACGTCATTTTATGAAACACAGGATCATAAAATAGCTCACAATTAACTTGGGCATTTCTGCTAAGATGCTGTTGAAAGAGTTTTAACTCAAGCCTGTTCCTTTTTTTAAAAAACGTGTTTGAGTATGTTACATTTTAATTGCATTTATTTTTATTCCTGCTGCTGCCTTCTGTGTCATTTTTTCAGCCGAAAGGCAAGTTATAAATTAAGTGAACAAATGTTGTAAACATCTTGCATAAAATGTTTCTGTTTGCCTTTGTGTTTATCACATTGACATGCTCTTCTCAGCAGTTCTAACAGCCAAATCATGCTGACCCAGAAATGAAGCCTTGCTATGATCCCAGAAGGGTGTGCATGGGATTAAACTGTGATGTGTTGCTGACAGGGTTTGGGAAAATGTGTGAAGCAGCTTTTTCAACACAGAAAGCTGAGAGGCTGGATTTTTAACAAGTTCTCAGAATAACAAAATTGGTTATATGTTCAGTTGTTGAAGTATGCCCATGTTCTAAAATGCAAGCATACTGGGAGGCAGAAGACAGAATGAACCAACTGTGCTTTAAAATACAACAAAATCCATAAAAAAGTGATACACACGTTCCCCAGTTTACAAAATAGATGTGTTCCTGGGCTTACTTCTTTAACAGAAACTTTGGTACCAGAGGTAGGAACATGAAAATGATAGGGGTAGCATCCTATACCACAAAAAAGAGGAGTAGTTCAACATGTTTCAGCAAACTTTCTATTCAAAACTAACAGTATGGACATGTGAAATGAAACCACTGGGGTGGGTGAGCCTTGCAAAAGTGAACAAAAACCTTTTGCATCTTCTAGAGACCACCTAAAAGCTACTTCCAAAATGTATCCTGGGATTTTTTTTTCTTTAGCCTCCACTTTTCTTATGATTTCCATTTTGCTGGCAAAACTTATAGATCTATGCTTTTTTCAACATGCGGGGGTAGCTGGTGGGGCAGGCTAATTTGCTGTCAGCTTTCTTTTCTGTCTTGCTGTTCACATATGCTCAGTAAGTGATTCTGGAGGCAGCTGCTGTTTACTTTGCCTGTTGTAGGTAGGCACGCACAATTACAGCAGGATCACCTAGAGCAGAATCCCTTGCTTTCTCAAGGCCAAGCTTTACTGCACTGTTTACTGTATACACACTGCTGCAGCCCAGCACCAAAAGTCCTCCTTTCTCCACTCCCTTCTTCACCATTCTCCCATTTTTTCCCATTCTGGGGAAAAACCCAAACCCTTCCAGCTAAACAGAAGACAAGCAAAAGTAGGGGGAGGCTTTGCTGGGCTCCTAAAAAGATTTTGCAAAAAGGAGCTTGTCAGAGGCTTTGTTAACTTGAGATATACCTGTAACTTTATGGGCCAGTCAAAATGCAGAAAATACAGCATATAAACTTTCACAACTGGCTTCTTTATCAGACAAAGATGTTAAAAATCAATATAAGAGAAGAAGACTGATGACATTGGAATCATAGGTCTCCATTTTGTCTCAGATGTTAGTTTTGTTGTCAGTTAAGATGGTCTTGAGGGATGTCATTGGCAGGGGCCACTCCCCTTCTTGGCCGTATGGGGACTGGGGACAAAGGGCAATAAAAGAGAGATAATGACATTTCAGCTTCACGAGCAACAAAAAGTAACTTCCCTTGAGATCCAGGCTGGTCCTTTCCTATTCACAACTAACTGCCCGTTTCTTAGGCAGAGAACATTGAATTTCTCAAGAAGTCCCTATACTGTTACCTCTGGAAAAAAGGGTGCTGCATTGATACCTCCCTAGAGCGTCTTAACTGATGACAGAAGTAGCATCTGAGACAAAATGTACCCTGAAAATGGATCTTAGCTGTGCCTAAGTTTTGCCTTAAAGTGTGACCTATAAGGTATTCTGCTAGCCAAAGTCTTCCTGTGTTGCTGCGCTTGGCTTAGAATCCTCCCTTTCCTGTAAACTTTTAATTGTGGGCCAGTTTGAGTACGTTTCCTTTCGTTCCTGCTGACCTGAATCAAAACGTGGCTGTTAGTCCAAGCCCTCGAACTGTGTAGTAATGCAGCGGTCTGTGTCTCCTCTGCTCCCTTCCAGGAAGGCTTTGTGATACCAGATGAAGGAGCACCACCAGAAGAGCAAGAAGAATATTAACAGTCCACCTACTCTACCAGCAGAGCAGCAGAAGCGTCAGAATTCAGAAATCAGAATTCTTTGCCCCAATCGTGTGCTTATCTGTAAAATACTCCATTTTATTCTTAGAGGACTCACTGGTTTCTTTTCATAAGTAAAAAAAAAAAGTACCTCTTCAAGTGCACTTTGCGTAAGTTTAACTACTTTTCCCCCCTCCAAAGGGTTTTATTTGAGAGCTCTTTTCTCACTCTTGTAGCAGAGCAGTATTAACATCTAAATGGTATAATTTGGAAGCAAGAGGTTGAATATTTGGAGTTTGAAGAGTTGCTTGCTTGCTGGCGAGGCACTGGTTTGTAGAGAGTTTGCTGTATTGTGCTTCTTTGGGCGGCTGAGGGGGGAAGTATGTTGCGGAGCAGTTTTGGGCCTGACTTTTCTGCAGGAAGGATGAGCAAGTAGGAAGTGTGTTGTACAATTAAAGAGATGCCTTAAGGGGGCTTAAAGTATGCTTCTAGATGCCAAATTAAGGTAATGTGGTGGGAGATGTTATCTGCTCTAAATGGGGGGATAGAGCATCTGGCCTTCTTGTTTTGGAAGGAACCGCTTGGCAAATCAGCGAGGGCTCTAAGAGGAGCCGTTAAAGAAGCCCGGTTGCTGTATGAAGTTGTCCACAGGGTCACTGACTTTCATGGGGAGGGGGGGGGCTTGCTGTGTCCTGTTGCGAGAGTAGGGTGGGTGTGACGCAGATGCCCGAAGGCCTCTCGGTTTTGACTGGGGAGGGGCCTGGAGCACCTGCTGTCCTCCAAAGCAATAAGGCTATCATGTTGAAATTTGTTTCCAGATTCACTGCTTGCATCTAGTTGCCCCACCCCTAACGGCCTGCTTTCCTGTTAATGGGCCATTGAATTTTGTGGGTCCTTCTGATCCCTTCTGCACTCCTCCCTTCTCCTCCGAGCCTGCTAACTAAACTCCATTGGATCTACCTGTTTGCAGCGCTGCACTGAGACCACTCTTGATCTGCCTCTGTCCTGTTGCGTGCATCCTACCTTAGCCTTTGCCAGTGCTCCAGCCCCACTGGTGGAGAGAGTTCGATTAACATTAAATAGGAGGGCCCATATTGCAGAAAACTCAGTGCTCTCGTGGGTTTTGATTATTACAGTATTCCTTCCTTGACCCTGTCCCTTTCCTGCGTGTGTGTGTGTTGCGGGGGACAAACCCCTCGCTCCCCCATCCAGTTGCTGCTCTTTGGGAGGGCCTTTTCAAGATGTAGCCCACAGCCACGGCTAAGCCTCTGAGCTTGGTGTGCTCTTGTTTGTTCGCTTCCGGTGGTTACGTGTCCTAAGTGTGTGTAGAAAGCAAAGCATTTTATGGTTACTGTTGTGTAGTGCATGAATCCCTATGAAAATTCAGAGGAAGACCCAAATTCAACAAATGCCAAAAAAAGCAAGCCATTATTTAAAAACTTCAGAGGTGCTGTTTCTCTTGTGGCCTTCTAGATAACTTGTTGCCCTAAACCATATTCCACCCAGACTCCTCTTGACAGGGTTTTTTCTACTTCTAAACCGTTTCTAAATAAAGTTCTGTTATTTCAAGAATGTTATGTCTGCTGGAGTGTCTTGTTCTTGTGGGACTGGCTCTGTGCTTCACCCCAAAATTTCCCATTATCTTCACTGTGGAGGTTTCACAGCTCCTGATAATTTTAAGAGAAATGCACCATGCCTCTGGGTACATCCAAATACTAATGTTGTGGGAGAACATCTGGAGAATGAACTTCGTTGTGGCCTTCCTGCTCTGCATTGCCAGTAACAGGGTTGGACAACTGCACAGTCTGTGGTGACTTGGTGTGTTTGCCTTGTAGGGTCTTGCTTCCTGTGAACACAGAGTTGCCTAGTCACTCAGCTAGCTCTCTGTATATGGATGTGAGCGCATACATGTGCGCTGCCCATGTCTTCGGCAAGAAGCCTTACGCTGAGGTTGCTAACTGCTGTGATGTCTTACCCAAGCATTCATCTCAGTGCCTGCAGAGCTGAGCAAACATGAGGAATGGATACCTTTAGGACAAGATAGCAACTCTCTGAGTGATAAACTTTCCAGAGTATTTCAGTTCTAGAGAATATTAGAAGAGTAACAGCTCTGCTCGCTGTCTATTAGTGTATTGAATGTAACTGAGAATTTTAAGATGATGCACAAAATCATCTTGCTATTTGACTTGATTGAAATTCATTTCTCAAGTGTAGCACAAAGCTGTTTCTTGTGCACGTAGAGGAAAATAGCATGTATGAAGCTCCCAGGCCAAGAGGCTGTACCACGCCTTATATTCTCTGAGGGGAAAAAAATCTGTATGTGCTGTGGTTGTGTCACTTCATTGTCTTGCCTAAAGGGATGGAGGATGAGAGGGATGTGGATCAGTTACCAGTTGAACTAAAACTGTGAGCGAACAAGAGTTGGCCGTTCTAGAGGCTGTGCCTTTTGGGCACTAATCTGCTGTGTGGATACACTTCACCCAAACAGAGTAGTAACCGATCAGGCAGGCAGCAGCTTTGATTGTCGAAATCCATTTTGTGACCAGAGAAGCTGGGGACTAAAGCTAAGATTGCCCTGTGCGGGATGCTAGAGTACTAGATCAGGAGTCTCCATTTTGTCTTCTGGATGAAGAAGCCTTCCCAAAAGGATAGCATTTAATGTGGTCACCTGGGATGGTGTCCAGTGTGAAGCACCTTCCTGCTGAACAGATCCTTTCACAGTTGAAAAATAAAAATACAAACAGCTTTTCTTAGTCTTAGCATTTTTTAGGTATCTGGAAGGCAGACACTAGGACAACCAAGACCAGGAGGCGTGTACTCAGCAGCGTATATCTTGAGAGTGGGCTTTCAGGAAATCTTTTCTTAATGCTACAGTTTTGTCAACCTTTTGACTTACAATGACAATTCTTACTGTAACTGTCTAAAGACTAAACAATAAAAGTACAAGAATTTCCACTATAATCTTGTCTCAACCGCATTGTGATTTTTCTGGCTGAATCAGGATTTGTTAAAGAAAGCTTCTAGTATTGAAATCCTTTTACAGACTATGGTCAATAAGACTTTGATGGAGGTTGTGACTCCTCTTGCTTTAGGAATGGAGTGACTTGTGGGATGACAGTTCCCACCTGTCTGAGCTATACAGGTTCGGGGGACGGTGGCTCATGGCCATCTCAAAGCCCTTCACAATGCCCAAGGCTTAATAGTGCCAATAAAACAACTGTAATCGTGGGATTCTCCAACTCACTGCAGTATTTCTTTGTGGCCTCCATGATGCCCAGAGGTGAAAAAGAAACTTCGAAAACTCAACAGTGCACTAGCTCTGTTTTCTGTGCCAATCTTACTGAGGATCAGAAGAACATTTGTCGCTCCTTCTGTTCTTGTGCAGGTCATTTTGGGATGAGACTTGGGCTGGCTGAAAAAAATGTTTAAATGCAAGCCCGCCCCCCGCTTTTGCATACTTCAGCTAAAAAATCCACTCTTCTCTGGCCCTCTTTCAAAAAGAAGCTGTGTGTGCTGGAGTGGGGACTGAGGAAGCTTGCAGGTAACACAGTTCCCCCACCCCAGCTAAAAATTGTCATTGCACTTCAAACATGTAATTTTGACATATATAAAGCTGGAGGCCTATACCCCTTTGCTGCCAAAAAGAGAATTTCAACACCTAAGATTATTTAGGGGGAATATTGACACAAACTACTATAAAACTAGTTGTAGATCTAGAGCTAGAGTGGTGTAATGGTTTGAATGTTGGACTATAATTCTGGAAAGCAGGATGTGAATCCCTGCTTGGTTGTGGAAGCCCACTGGGTGACTTTGGGCAAGTGATAGCCTCTCAGCCTCAGAGGAAAGCAAGGGCAAAACCCTCCTCTGAACAAATCTTGCCAAAAAAACCCCGTAATAGGGTTGCCATAAGTCAGAAACAAAGGCACACAGAACAACAACCTGGCCTTGCAAATTTGATCACAGTTGCTGACATAATTCCACATTGTGTAGGTGACATCAGCAGTGACAGGTCGCTTCAGGTGGAAACCAGACATGGGTTGCTGCTCTGCCGAGATCATGTTCTGGAAGCATATCTTTTCAGGTACAGGATCAAAGTAATGCCTTTTCACTCTTAAATTTTCAAAAATTCATTGCTTCTCAAGAGGGCAGTTCCTGTTTGCTGACTTGGTTGGATTCTACAGTGAAATGAGACCGGCTGTAGGTGAGGATGAGCTGTAGAGCTTTTTCTTGCTCTCTCAAAGAATGTTTCTGTTTAGGAGAGAACAATTCAAAGAACAAGGCTGAAGAAAAACCAGGGGTTGGAAATTTTCTCATGAGGAAGCTGCTTGAATTGATGTGTGCATGGATGAGGCAAAGGGGCAATTTGAAAAGAAGTGAGAGGAAGAACTGCTGCTCTTAACGTCCTAGAGGAAGGGTAAGATAATGGAATGAGAGGAGTGTGCGACCGAAGTCTGCAGTTTGGCGTTAAATAGAGAAAACGGCTCACTTGCTCAATGAGATAGGTAGTTGATTTGGAATATAAATGAGGTTGTATTCAGATTGTACGTTATTCATAGAATATACTCCTGTAAAGCGTGGTGATGGCAATTTATTTAAATTAGTTCAAAATATTTTTACATGGACTTTATGTTCAGGTTATTTGACAAGGAGCCATGCATTGGCTGCTCCCTCCTGATCTGTCCATTCCTTCTTTTGCATCTAACGCGGCTCTCCTGTTTCTAGTGTTGAAGGCCCACGCTTCTGTATTTATGTAGCTAGCAAAGGGTATGGTAAGGCTGTATATGGAGTAATTATAATTAGCCAACCTGATGTCAGTAGTATGTATACAAGTAAAACCAATGTGGCCCTACGTAGAATAAACTCATAGAAATAAATGAGTTGTGACCAGTCCCATTCCTTTCATTGGGTTTATCCTAAATAGGAGAGAGCCAGCATGGATTAGCAGTCTGAGCGCTGGAGTAAGTTCAAATCTCCCATTTGGCTGTGAAATCCCACTGGGTGACCTTGCGGGGGAGAGGAAGGCTATAGCAAACCCTGTCTGAACAAAGTCTGTCAAGAAAACCTGGTGGCAGGTTTGCCTTAGGGTTGCCTTAGGTCAGAAATGACTTGAAGACCCACAACAACCCTAAATAGGACTAACATGGCTAGAAAAGGACAACTAAGAACAGAAGGACCTTGTTAAGAGCTTATGAGAACCAGTGTAGTGTAGCAGTCTGAACGTTGGACCAGGACTCGAGGAGGCCAGGGTTGAAATCCTGCTCAGCGGTGGTGACCTTGGACAAGTCAGGCTCTCTCAGCCTCAGAGGAAGCAAGGGCAAACCTCTGAAGAAATCCTGCCAAAGAAAACCCTTGATAGATTCACCCTAGGGTAGCTGTAAATTGGAAATAACTTGAAGGCACACAACAACAACAGCTCATTAGAACAAAGAATCGATAGCAACCTGTGGACTCATTTGTTTGTTGTTGCACTGGGAGACTACTGTCCATCAAGCATGTGACTAATGTGGCTATGAAGGCTTCTTTCTAACAGAAAGTTTTGACTCTAGGAAATATGAGGGGATGCACATACATATTAAGAGATCTGCAAAGTTCTAAACAGTGGTTGTACAGGACATCATGACCACGGATAAAGTTAACTCCACAGGCTGGTAAATATGATTACACTTCTTCACAAGTGCAACTGCAGGAAGTAGGACTGGAGATGTACTGATGTTGGTTTTGGGTGCAAGGACAAATAGGTCATTGCCAGGCAGAGATAGAAATGGAATTATTACGAATAGGTTTTGGGGTGGGGAGGTGCTCCTTCATAGAAAAGGGAAAAGGTCTTCTGTGAACGCACAGAATATTGCACAGAAGGAGTAGAGATGGAAAGAGCACAACAGAAGTCGTCTAGCTGGAAGATAGAACAAGCCAGTTGACAGAACAGATTGAGAGAGAGGTAGATACATTAAACCAGAGCTTTCCAAACTTTTCATGTTGGTGACACACTTCTTTAGACATGCATCATTTCGTGACACAGTAATTCAGTTTTACTAGCAAACTGGAGATTAAACTAACCCCTTATAAGAGATACAGACACATACATCAATTGTAATAACAAAATGTATGGGGACACAACATACCTCATGAAAACCTTTCATATATTTTAAAAATATATGATTTATTTATATTTATTTATCCGGCCTTCCGGATTAACCGACGTCGTGGCTGCCTGGGGGCGTGGCTGTAGGCATTTCTGCGCCCCCAGACACGCCAAGACAAACCCCAGACATGCCCCCAGGCGCCCCCAAAATGGCAGCGGCCACGGGCCTCCAGCTAATCCGACATTTTGGTTATCCGACCCTCCGCCTGCCTGTTTAGGTTGGATAACCGAGACTCTACTGTAATAACATACATTTCCAAGATCGTAGGCAACGCACCTGCACACTTCAAGTGACACACTAACGTGTCCCGGCACACCATTTGGAAAGCCCTAAGTGCTGAAAGTTGGGACAGGAGGTCAGAATGAGAGACTGGTAACAGAAGGCAAAGGAGAAGCTGGAGGAAATTGTTTAAGAGTTATTTTCTCCACAGTTCTGTGGAAGAGCTTCAGAGGAAACAACCCTCACATGACTTTATTCTGCTTAATCCACAATCTTTCTCCAAAATGGATAAATGAGAGTGTGTCTAGGTTCAGCCCTAGCTATGCCTCTGCAGTTAAAGTCTGCTTTTCACTGCTCTGAATTGTGTTACTAGTTTAGTTGTATTTTTTAAAAAATTTTTGTATGATGTGAATTGTAAAGCTATATCTGTTTTAACCTTTATACGGCACCTCGAGTCCCAGAGGGAGAAAATGTTGATGATGAAGATCTCAGATATTTGGGCTGGGAAAGGACTATACAGACCCATCTTTCTTTTTTCCTTCTTCACAGATTGCTACTGTCAGTTGAACCACCAGAATCCTGGGTCAGATAAATTGAGCAACTTCATTGGCACAAAATGCAAACATTTCAATTTTAGATGAATGGGGAAATGTAGGAACAGAAAGCAGCAGATAATCCACCCATACTTCTTGGTGTCTCTCAGCAAAGCCACCCAAACCAATGGCACAACAATTGTCCTAAATGCTAGAAATTTCTTTTTCCTAGTTAGTTTCAAAGCTGCTACTGCATTCTTTACAGCACAACAGCCATCTGTGAGTTGATCCAATCCTGCCTTGGACACTCTCCTAAAATGTACTTAGGAGATTGGTACAGACCAATCTCCAAACTTTGTTAACTGTGGCCCTCTCTGACCCATGCGAGCTCTGCCTACACCTCCACAGCTGCGATCTAGTGTTTGTTTACTCTCTTCACTTCCTAACTTTTGTTCTGTTCTTCTCCCACACCTCTCATTCCAACCCAAATTCAGAGTTATTGGTATCTCTACCAGTGAGAGCTCTGTGGCCTAGACATCTTCCTGAGGTTCTGTTGAATGAGGTCATTATTCCAAAGCTTGACATCACAGTTGAGTTTGCTGCTACTCTGGAGATAAGATGTTCCTGACTGGGTTGTAGAGTCCGTAGCAAGAGATGCGAATATGGAGGCCAACTTGTCTGGCCCTGAGAAGCTTGACGGCTCCCGACAGAGCTCCCAAAGGAGTTCCCGATTAAGTTCTACGCTAAGCACACCTCGGAGGCTGAGCATCCACCCCTCAGTAACCTGGTGAGTGCTGGGTGGTTGTTGTTGACTGCTGTCAAGCCCACTTCCACTTAGGTCAACCCTATGGACGAGAGACTGCCAGGTCACCCTGTCCTCAGGTCTTGCAGATTCAGGGATGGGTCTTCCTTGGTTGCATCTATCCATCTGTAATGCATTCTTCCTCCTTTCCTACTGCTGAGTGCTGGGTTACTTCTTTTGAATGTGCTTCTCGGTCCTGCAGATTCTGTCTAGAGGAGAGGCAGGCTCACCGTCAAGATCACTTCAAAGCAGAGCAGTGCTTTCCTGCATGGTTAAAATGTGGCAACTGCTCTGCTTTCTAAAGTACATCTGTGTGTGAATAGGAAGAGTTCTTATCTATATTAATGTCTATTGGTAGCATCCCAGCAGGCTGGTGGAATCATAGAGGTGAAAGGAACCCCAAGGGCCACTGGCTCGCAACCTGTTGCCATGCAGGGGTGGCTAGATAAAAAACACTTCTGAGAGATGGCTATCCAATTTCTGTTTGAAGACCTCCAAGGAAGGAGAACCCCACTGAAGTGGTCTATTCTACTGTCCAACAGCTCTTAGAGTAAAAAAGTTATTCTGAATATTTAGTCAGAATCTCCTTTCTTGTGATTTATATCCATTGGGTTGGGTCCTATCCCCTGGAGAAGCAGAAAGCAAGCTCACTCCGTCTTCTGTATGGCATCCCTTCAGCTACTTACCTGTCATCCCTCCATCTTCTGTCCTCCAAGCTGAACATACTGAGCACTGTAAACCATTTCTTACAGGTCTTGGCTTCCAGACCTTTTACCATCTTGGTTTTCCTCCTCGGGGCATGTTCCAGTTTGTCAATATTCTTCTGGCCCCATAAATGATGGTAAATTACAGTTCCCATCATCCATGAACACTGGCCATGCTTGCTACATTTGATGGGAATTGAGGTCCCACAGGATCTGGAGGGCCATGGCTTTGAAGACTCTGTGTGTGACCTCAGATCTGATGCCTTTTGCTTTGTCGATGGCTATTGTTAACCTTACCGGTTAATTGGGCTGTTGTTAACCTTACTGGTGCCGTGGCTTAACGAGAGGAGAACAGCACCAGCCTGAGAAGGAAAAGGATCTGTGGAACCTGAATGGGTTTATGGTTTTCTGCAGAATCTTCTGGTGATGAGTCAAAGGACAACTACATCTCTTTTGGAATAGGGCTTGTGGCAAATATGACCAAAAATGCACAAAATCCCTCCATGATTGTGCCTACTACTTGATGGTGAAAGCAGCAGAGAAGATTTAATTTGCTGACTCTATCATATTTTCAAAGAGGTATTTCTGTGCGGCATAAGATCTACTATCTGTCATGTACTGGATAAACCACACTCCACAAACTCCACTCTGAGGCAGACAGTAGTTTTCTTTGTAGAAATGCAAGCAGCACAGCACACTTCTTCCGAAGTTGCTAACACTAAAGGATGCACGGAGCTTACACCTTTTATAGGTACAACTCCAAAACTTCAGCGTGCAAAGCTGGGCTTGGAGAGGCTCACAAATCTAACATCCTACCGTCTGTCAGGACCCTGGAACTCCAGGTCACAAGCTCTGAGTCTGAGCCAGAGTCCTTGGAGCCTGCTGCACCAGCACAGCCCACTCCCGAGGCTGCCCCAGGCACAGAGCCCTTGGCTCCAGTAGTCCCAGAAGCAGAACCAGGGGCTGCCCCAGACTCAGCCAAGCCAGAAGAGTCGGATAGTGAGATTCAAGAGTGGGTGCCTACCTACCAGCAGCATCGGGAGCAAAAGAGTGCTCTCAGGAGGTCAGAACGTTTAAATAGAAAACGCCAGGCAATCAGGGTCCAGCTGCGATAACACCTGGAGGAGTGATCTGCCTATAAAAGCAATCACTCAGCCTTGGGTCTTTTGTCGGCTCACAACTGACCATTCTGGACGAAGTGCTTGTTGTGGATCCCAGCTTGGCCTCCTGAAACGCTACCCAACCTGCTGGAACGTTGCCACCTCTTGATCTCGGACCAGCTTTGGTAACTTTTCCGTTCGAACAGACTTTGACTGTGTGCTCGCTTGGCTGTGATGTAACAGCCAGGGAGTCTCCCTGCTGCCGGTATTTACTGCTATTTTTCCTGTTCTGTTCTGCTGAAGTAAAGCCCTTTAATTTATTCCCTGCCTTATCTGCAAGAGACCTGTAGCCGGCTCCTTTGGCTGCTCGCCAGGCCTTGGCGTTGACACCGTCGTTCTCAGACAGTTCCCAGACCTATGCTGGGTTCCCATGCTCAGTTTGTATTGTCATGCTCTCCTAGAGGAGTTGTTATTCTGAAGAAGAAGCAGACTTAACCAGTTGAGGAAACCCAGAAGATGCCTGAAGACCAGACAGGCCCCCCTTCTGCTCAGGAGGAAGATGAGATGCCCCCCAGTCCCACCAAGAGGTCGAGGTTCAGACACTTGGCCCAGGCTCTTCACCTCAGTTGCAGTAGGAGGCGGCAATCAAGGCCCCGGCAAGGGCACAGCTGAAGGATGCCAATCATTAAATACAGCCAGCGTTGGCCAGACACCTCTGCCCATGAAATAGCCTAAGGGTATCAGATCCAGTCTGATCTTGGAAGTTAGGCAGAGTCAACCCTGATTAGAACTTGGATGGAAGACTGCCAATGAATACCCGGTGCTGTAGGCTATATTTTAGAGGAAGCTACTGGCAAAACCACCTCTGAGTATTCCTTGCCTAAGAAAACCTAAGGCAGTGATTCTCAACCTGTGGGTCCCCAGATGTTTGTGGACTTCAGCTCCCTGAAGCCCTGAGCATTGACCATAGTGGCTGGGGCTTCTGGGAGCTGAAGTCCATGAACATCTGGGGACCCACAGGTTGAGAACCACTGACCTAAGGAATTCATGGGTTGCCATAAGTCAACAGAAGACTTGACGGCACAGACATACACACTGGAACACCAGCTTGTTGTTGAGAGCAACGCCCATTCCGGGCTCTTCGCTCTTGGAATGATTCCCTTGTTCCTGACAGATTTATGACTCTTGGGTTACTTAAGAACTTGACTACAGATAACCCCTGAACTTCTCTGGCTCTGTTTGACAGCATGCTTGACCTGCTTTACCTCTTGCTACTGACAATGTGCCCCTCAGATTACAGAAATTTGGCTTCCTTCCTGCAGACCACAGCTCACGGACTCTGGGTTCCTGGACTTTGTTAAAATAGGACAAGTACTGATAGACTCAGTTGAGTCATCTTGGCTCCCAGTACTTCTCTACAGCAGTACTCACAAAGAAAGACAATTGGGTGACCGCTTCTTAAAAAAAGCCTTCATTGGATCTGGAGGTTTGTGGTGCCTACTTTTTGGTTTGGTTAGACAAAAGATGTTTGAGAAGGTGGAGCGGGTCAGCTGCAGATTTTCTTGGAGTTTACTGAGTATCTTGATCCATTTCAAGAGTCTGAGGGCCACCTTAGCCTTTGGAAGCCTTGATGGGTCAGGAGTAGCATTGCCAGGCTGTACACCCCACGTTTTGATATGGTTGAATTGGCAAAATAGGGTTGGCAAGATATATTAATTGGCTTTGATATAAAATGTACCCTGATGTGATCGTATGGCCAGGCTGGACAGTATTATTATTATTGTTTTTAGCAGCTATATTGCTATATGTAGGAGAGTCCTGCTCCACCCTCTAAGAATACTGTAGTTCTCCGGAAGGTGGGTGGCTAAATTTCAAATGGACAATTATGTTGTCCTAGAATGTTTTCTGGCAATTCCTGTCATAGAATCATAGAATCACAGAGTTGGAAGAGACCCCAGGGGCCATCCAGTCCAACCCTCTGCCATGCAGGAACCCACATCAAAGCACTTCCAACAGAGGGCTTTCCAGCCTCTGCTTAAAAACCTCCAAAGAAGGAGGAGACTCCACCGCATATTCCACTGCCGGACAGCTCTGACCATCAGGAAGTGCTTCCTGAGGTTTAAGTGGAATCTCTTTTCCTACGGCGTGAATCCAATGCTCCTTGTCCTAATCTCTGGAGCAGCGGAAAACAAGCCCACTCCCTCCTCGACATGACATCCCTTGAAATATTTAAACACGGCTATCATGTCCCCGCTTAACCTTCTCTTCTGCAGACTAAACCTATCCAGCTCCCTAAGCCACTCCTCATAGGCCTTCATGGTTTCCAGACCCTTCCCCATTTTGGTTGTCCTCCTCTGGAGATGCTCCAGCTTGGCGACGTCCTTCTTGAACTGAGGTGCCCAGATCTGGACATGGTATTCCAAATGAGACCTAACCAATGCAGAATAGAGTGGTACCAGTACCTCCCTTGATCTAGACACCATGCTCCTATTGATGCAGCCAAGAATTGCGTTGGCTTTCTTGGCTGACGCATCACACTGCTGACTCATGTTCAGCTTGTGGTCCACCGGGACTCCTAGATCACTTTCACACATACAGTTGTCCAGCCAGGTGTCCCCCATCCTATATTTGTGCATTCCATTTTTCTGCCCAGGTGTAGGACTTTGCATTTCTCTCTTATAACCAGGTGCAATATTTTGTTCCTACCCTCAAGTACATTGCTTTTTAAGTCCAGAAATTCCTATGGTGAAAGAATGGCTGTCAAAAACTGAACGACTTAGCTGAAATGGCATCATTGAGTTTGGTTAGAAAAAGATCATCAGACTTTTTTGAAAGATTGGAAACCCCTGATAAACTATTGGAGGAAAAAAAGAGAATGATTTAATAACTGTTGGTTTTGAGAATTAATACAAATTGCCAGAAGACATTCTAGGATAACAGAATCGTCTGAAATTTAGCCATCCGCCTTCCCCAGAACTACAGCGACAAGCACCACAACCTGCTAAGGGATGTGCCCCACCTGGAGGGGCCGTCTGAGTAACTGTGAAACAAGGAGGACAGTGCTGATTTTGTCTGGGTTGTGGGCTGGCTTTGCTGGGCGTCGAAATGGCCCCCATGGAAACGGGATGCTGGACATGAATGTCTTTTGGTTGTTCTTATGTAAGGTGTCACAAGGCTCTATTGTTTTCCCTACAATAGACTGACATGGGTAAATTAGAGCAGAAATGAGGAGCAATTAGGGGTGATTAATAACAGCATTTAGACTGTGGGTAAAAGACTCTTTGGCTGTGTGTGCCTGTGAGGGCGAGAGAAGAAAGAGTGCCCTCCATTTTCGTTGGAGAAGAGAGAAAGAACGAGGCTATGCAAACAGTCTCCCCCTTCCTGCATGGCAGGAGAGGATCTAGTTCTGCATTCAGTCTCAGGAAGTTTCCAATTAGCAGAGCTTGCGGAGGGGGGAGGAACCTCTCGTGGGACCTTGCAGAGCAAGTTGGTGCTAGTCGGGGCAGTGAATGGGCCCCTATCTCTGCATGTGTGTGTGTCAGGTATGACACTTAAAAGCACATGGGTGTGCTGTGACACCTCACCCATCCCCAGATGTTGGCTCCTTTGGAAACTTTCTGGCAGTACATCTTCTGATCCTGACAAGTAAGAGGAGGAGGAGACACGTCCTGCAAAGCAAGAGTCTGGAAGTTCAAAGGCAGAGCTAGAAACAATTTTCCTGATGCTTTTTTACATTATTGGTTATTATTGCACAATGTATGTCCCCCTTTTCTTCTTCTTCGGCAATCGTTAGAGCCAGAGCCGTTGAGCTTTGGCAAGGTTGCTGCGTCATGTGCCTTGCACTTGTGCTATGACCTGTTTGTGCAGCAAGAAAGTTCCAGGGAACATGGAGTTCTGCTGGTGAATAGTTAGTGTCCCGCTGGCCGTCCCCCTCCCCACATGGAGCAGAGATGAGAAGCTATGGAGCTGGAGATCAACTGGGGAAGAACTATGGCAAGATTCTACGATGTATGACCACGGGAGCACAATGGCTATATGCACCAAAGTGGAAGAACACAGATGTTCCAATGAAAGAGGACTGGCTGATAAAGTGGCTGGACTTCACTGAACATACGTAAATTAAACTGATGATATTGATAAGAGGAAAATGAGTGGTGCCTGCTACAAAAGACTGGGAACCTTTAAAAGGCTTTTTGCAAGAAAAAGAGTATGATGTGCTGACTGTAGGTTTTGACAATATTTTTGGAAAAGTACCAGTTGAAGCATTTGAGTGATATTTGTAATTAGAAAAGTTACTTTATAAGCTATAACCTGTGTTAGGAAAACTGGAAGCTAATGTGTATTTCTGTTTTCTTAATATCTTTATTGACTTTATTTATATTTATCATCTAGTTACTTTTTTTTTATATTAGTATTTTCTTTTAATTTATTCTTTGCTTTTCCTGTCTGTCGGGTGTTGTAATTTGTCTTTTTGTTGTAATTAGGCTTTTTTTGTCTTTTTTGTATGTGCTTTGAAAACCCTTAATAAAATTTACCTTAAAAAAAGAATTCTAGAGTTGGAAGGGGCCACAAGAACCACCTAGTCTAACCTCCTGCTCTGCATCAGCTGGAGTACTATCAGGTGGCCATCCAACCAAAGATCTCCAAAGAAGGAGTGACCACCAGTTTTCTCCATCAGTTCCAACCATCAGGAAGTTCTTCCAGATGTTTACTTAGAATCTCTCTTCTTGCCACTTGAATTCATCTGTTTGTCTCCTAGTTTCTGGAGCAGCCAAAAACAAACTTGCTCCATTTTCTGCATGATGTCACCTCAGATATCTAAAGATGGCTAAAGATCACCTCTCAGTGGTTTTGTCTCTTAAGCTAAACATCAGACAAAAAGGCTTAATGCATTTTAGTAACTGTTGGGTAAACTCAGAAACCTAATCCATTTCTCTTAATGGTGGTTGGAGGAAACTTCAATATATTCAGTTCACATTATGCGGATAATTAACATTAATGTTAGAAACCATGGAATTGATGGAATAAATGGTTTGTAGCATCTTGATTGACCCACTTGTCTATGAGTGGCATAGTTTGTTGTTGGCTCCTTCAGAAGTCATCCTCCAAGAGTTCAAAGTTGTTTTTGACACTTTTTGAATTCATAGAAATCCCAGTGTCTGACTGCTGATAGGAGATGATGGGCTTTGTAGCCAGGCGGGGAGAAGGTTGAGCTTAAAGCAGGGTTTCTAATTCTACCTCTGCCTCTACCAACATGCTCACTGGTAGGAAGCAAAGATTCAAATCAATAAATTATTGACTTTCTGACAGGGGTAAGGCAGATAGATTCGGGTGGGCAATAGGGTTGCCAGGTGAGGAGAAGATTCATAGAACCATAATGCTGGAAGAGACCTCCAAGGGCCATCCAGTCCAACCGCCTTGTGCCATGTAGGAAGACACAACCAAAGCACTCCCAACAGATGGCCTCTGCTTAGAAATCTCCATCACACTCCCAGGCAGCAGCATAGTCCACTGTTGAACTGCTTTTACCATCAGGAAGTTCTTCATAAGGTTTTAGGTGGAATCTCTTTACCTGGAATCTGAAGCTGTTGCTCCATAGTGTCCTAGTCTCTGGAGCAGCAGAAGACAGGCTTGCTCCATCCCCCATATGACATCCCTTCAAATATTTGAACATGGCTATCATGTCCCCTCTTCACCTTCTCTTCTCCAGGCTAAACCTGCCCATCTCCCTCAGCTGCTTCGTAGAATCATAGAATTGTAGAGTTGGAAGAGACCCCAGGGGCCATCCACTCCAACCCCCTGCTATGCAGGAACACCCATCAAAGCATCCCCAACAGATGGCCACCCAGCCTCTGCTTAAAAACCTCCAAAGGAGGAGGAGACTCCACCACACTCCATGGAGGCAGCAGATTCCACTGCCGAACAGCTCTGACCATCAGGAAGTTCTTCCTGAGGTTCCAGTGGAATCTCCTTTCCTGTAGCTTGAATCCATTGCTGCTTGTCCTAGTCTCTGGAGTGGCAGAGAACAAGCCTGCTCCCCCCTCGACATGACATCCCTTCAAATATTTAAACATGGCTCTCATGTCCCTTCTTAACCTTCTCTTCTGCAGCTTAAACATCCCCAGCTCCCTAAGGCGTTCTTCATAGGGCATGGCTTCCAGACCCTTCACCATTTTGGTCGCCCTCCTCTGGACACGTTCCAGCTTGTTGACATCCTTCTTGAATTGAGGTGCCCAGAACTGGACACGGTATTCCAAATGAGGCCTAACCAATGCAGAATAGAGTGGTACCATTACCTCCCTCGGTCTAGACACCAGACTCCTATTGATGCAACCAAGAATCGTGTTGGCTTTCTTGGCTACCGCATCACACTGCTGACTCATGTTCAGCTTGTGATCTACCAAGACTCCTAGATCCTTTTCACATGTACTGCTATCCAGCCACACCCCCCCATCCTATACTTGTGACTTTCATTTTTTCTGCCCAAGCGCAGGACCCTACATTTCTCTCTGTTGAAATTCATTTTGTTAGCTTTGGCCCAGCTCTCCAATCTGTCAAGGTTGTATTGAAATTTGATCCTTGTCACAGGGCTTCATGGTTTCCAGGCCTTTGACCATTCTGGTCACCCTCCTCTGGCCACCTTCCAGCTTTTCCGTATCCTTCATGAACTGTGGTACCCAGAACTGGACACAGGAGTCCAGGTGGGTTCTGTCCGAAGCCAAATAGAACGGCACTGTTGCTATTACTATCCCAAGCCCTGAGGTTTCAGGGCCGAAAACTGAAGCCTAGGAAAGACCTTTTGGGAAATCCCAAGAAGCAAACCCTGGTGATGTTAACAAGAGTGCTCCTGCAAGGGACAGCCTTGGTGCAATCCTTAAGCATGAGATATTAGGCATCAACCACAGCTGCACAGAGCATGTCATTCAAAGGAGACGCATCATGTCAGACTAATGAGGAAAAATATGTTTATGGTCTATATGCATATCCTTTGAGCTGAGATTCTTCCCCTTTGCGTTAAGGCCCAGAAAAAAGGATGACAACCCGAAGAACATCCCTGGCTGTAACATATCAGGGTCAAAACTGGAGACTTGCGGAGCTCCTGAGTGTTGTTACGAGGGGTGGGCCCTGGTGATATCATTAAAAATGAGATGTTAACTGTTTTAAAGCTGTACTGTATTGTTTGGGAGGCAATATAGAAGTTCTTTAAATAAATAACAACAATAATAAGGATGATAAACAAGAAAACTGTAAAAAGTATGCCATTGAAAGATGAAGCATCAAGTCTAACAAATGAGGGAAATATCAAATATACATGTGTGTTTCAAGGCAGTGTTCTTGCCCTGAGATTTCTCCCCATTGCCTCATGGACTAGAGACTCGTCCCCAGGCCCTGAGGCTTGGCAACCCCATCGTGGAAGCTCAGGTGGGTCTCGGGTGTGTGCGTGTAGCCTGGAGGACGGAATCTGGAGTTTACTGGCTTTCCATGTAACGGTTGTACGTGAAAGAAAACAGTACACGACAGAAAACAGTTTTTACTGGCCAGAGAGCAGCTAATGTCAGCCGTGTTGGTGATCCTACGTGCCCTTGGGTGATAGTGAACACCTTAAAGAAATTTGGGTTTTGGGTTTTGATTCTTTCAGTCTTTTGCAGCTCTGCGTGGAACTCAGGCATCACATCCTGAAGGTCTAGCGGTACATTTTAAGAAGGTGCTCACTTTGCCACTGTTGCACAAAATCCTGATTTTTCAGCATCTGCTTTCCCCATCAGTTTGGTTCCATCAGCCCTTCTCCTGTAACTTTTCCTCCGTGCGTGACTTTCAGTACGTATCGTAGACCTGTGCTTTAAAATAGGCCCTCTCTCGTCCTTCCAGAACTAGCCTCCCCCTTACTGCCTCGCTGTTGTCTTCTTGTTAGGGTTGCCAACGTTGTGTGCCATTTTCTGCTCTTGTTCCTCTAACAGAACTTTCTTCCGCAGCCGTTAGCAAGTGATAACGTTTCTCTCAGTGTAAGGCGGTTTGTTTGCTGTGGAAGAAAGTATGTTCGTCCTGCTTCTCTGATTCATATGCAGAGAAGGTGGAGAAAGCATTGCCCGCAGACCACAGTGGAGGACATGGCAACAAAAAAGGCCGTTTCCACACTGGACTGGTATAGGGCGATGATTCCACTTGCAACGTCCTATGGAATCCTGGGGTTTGCAGTTCCGGGAGGGGCCGGCCGGCCCCTCCCGGAACTGCAAACCCCAGGATTCCATAGGACGTTGCAAGTGGAATCATCGCCCTATACCAGTCCAGTGTGGAAACGGCCTAAAACAGGACAAATCCCATTCATGTTTGCGGGGAAGATGTGCTTTGTGTTCTTTGGGGCCAGATAAGCAATAAAGAAGAAAGCAACTTCAAGAGGAGCGGGTTGCGGAAATGCGATGAAGACTGCCACACGACCAGAAAGAAAAATCGTCCCTCGTCCTGCTTCTCTGCCCTTTTCTGGTCCTTGAGCCATATTCCCTTCCTCTTCCTCACGGGCATTACGGCCTCTCTCTTCTTGAAGTGGTTTCCCTCTTTACGCCACGATCCGGCCCCCGAGGAACGCAGCCTATCTTCATGACCGACTTGAACCGGTTTTGTGTCTGTTTTAACTGTCAGGCTGCCCTCCAAAGGCTCTTGGGATAGGTAGTCTGCGGAGAGGATGAGAGAGAGGAAATGATGAATTCATCGTTGCTACTTTGCTGGACAGGGCTAGAATTTCTCTGAGGAAAGAGAACACCAGTTTAGGCCTTTCTTCCCCCGTAGGCATTCCTTTGAACCCCCGTGTGTGTTTGGGGATTGTGTTGTCCCCTAGAACGCTCATGGTGCTGCACGAGGGCAAGGCACCTTGGCCTTAGGGTTGCCAGACTCAAAGATGGAAAGAGCTCCCATACATTTTAACGATTCTGCAGGAGTGGTTGCTTATCACATAGCCAGGTAGCAAGCATCAGGGATTAACGGAGGCTACTACACTTGGGCAGAAAAAATGACATGCACAGATAAAGGATGGGTGACACCTGGCTTGACCACCGTTAGTGTGAAACAGACCTAAGACTCTTAGTAGACCACAAGCTGAACGTGAGTCAGCAGTGTGATGCGGCACCTAAAAAAGCTAATGTGATTCTGGGCTGCATCAATAGGAGTATAATGTCCAGGGCAAGGGAAGTGATGGTATACCACTCTATTCTGCTTTGTTCAGACCCCACCTGGAGTCCTGTGTCCAAGTTCTGGGCACCACAGTTCAGGAAGGCTATGGACAAGCTGGGACATGTCCAGAAGAGGGCAACCAAAATGGTAGAAGGCCTGGAAACCATGAAGCCCTATGAAGAGCGCCTTAGGGAGCCAGGGATGTTTGGCCTGGAGAAGAGAAGGTAAAAGAGGGGACACGATTGCCATGTTTAGATATTTGAAGGGATGTCGTACAGAAGATGGGGCAAGCTTGTTTTCTGCTGCTCTAGAGACTTGGACACGGAGCAATGGCTTCAAACAGCAGGCAAGGAAATTCCACTTGAACAATAGGAAGAACGTCCTGATTCTAAGAGCAGTTCAACAGTGGAATGTGCTGTTTCCTGGGGTTGTGGTGGAGTTGCCTTTTTTGGAGGCTTTTAAACAGAGGCTGGATGGCCGTCTGTCGGAAGTGTTTTCCTGCATGGCAGGAGGTTGGACTCGATGGCCCTTGTGGTCTCTTCCAGCTCTAGGATTCTAGGATTCTACCTACTGAACTTCCCTCTTCACCACCATCATTAATTGTACAGGAAATATGTCTAGTTTTCACTCTGGTAACCTTTTTTCTTTTGCAAAGGAATATTTCATTGCCGTATACAGCGGGCCCTCTCTGTATGCGGGCGTTCCTTTCCGGGAACCCCTGTGTGGGAGAAGAAAGACCAATGCATGCAACCCATAATACCTAACAGTGTTTTGTTTTTTTAAAAATATTTTTATTGAAGATTTTAATTAAAAATAAAAGACCCCCCTCCCCACTTCCAAACTTGTTTTCCAGTTGAATTCTGTGTGTATCCTTTCCATTCATACATAATTGTTGCTTAATCAAGGGATTTGTTACGTCTTACATCGTTAGACAATTGCTTTGCTACCTTACTACCTTGTTACCTTGTTACATTATTATTTTACCTCGCTACGTTATTACATTGCATTCCTTACAATCTTGCTTTATTCTTACTTCTTTTCTTATACTATGTCTTTATCCAATCCAAAACTTCTCTCCATTCCCTTTCAAAGTTCTGGATAGGTTTATTTCTCAAAGAAAATGTTAACTTTTCTGTCTCTACCATATCCAGGACTTTTAATTTCCATTCTTCTAGATCAACATATTTCCTTTCTTTCCAATGTCGCGCATTAGATCCGCCTTGCAGCAGTTACCAGATATAACGGTGTCTTCTGATGACGTCCTATTTCTCTTTGTTGCCCAAGCATATTTAACAGATAAAGTTCTGGCTTCATTTCAAAATTTACACAATAGATTCTTTGAATTTCATCCTGTATTTCCTTCCAGAATTTCCTTGCTATACCTAACAGTGTTGATGTGCGGATGGATCTTTTTTCCAGTTGAGCTTGTGTTTACATCCCATTTATACATTTTTTCTATTCTAAGATTAACACATTATTACTTTTAACCTTATTACATTCAGCTTATACTTATTCTGTAACGCCTTTAATTTTCATTGCCATTTTTTCCAACACTCTTTCTCGTTCTTTCCCTCACTCCTTTATCCAGTTCAGAACTTCTTGCCATTCTCTTTCAAAGGTCTGGATTGGTTTATTTTTAAGTGAAAAAGCCAACCTTTCTATCTCTACCATATCCAGAACTTTTAATTTCCATTCTTTTATATCAATATAATTTCCTTCTTTCCAACGTTGCGCATATGTCATTCTTGCCGCAGTTACAACATATAACAACGTTTTCTGGTGAGGATCTTATTTTTTTTTTTGGCCTGACATACTCAACAAATAAAATTCTGGTTTCATTTCAAAGTTTAAAGTATACGTTCTCTGAATTTCATCATGTATTTCCTTCCAAAATTTCTTTGCAACCTTACAAGTCGTATTCCCATGAGCGATTTAGGTCTCTGCTTGCAAGCTCTAGCGCTCTTCCAAACTGTGAACCCCTAAGATTCTGTAGTTATGGCAGTGAAAGTGTTATTAAAGTGCTACCATTGCCCGGTGTGTGAAGCAGACCCCAAAAGCTAAGGGATTCCATATCTAATAAACTTCCCTTATTTATTCTTCTTATTCTGTAGTCAGTTATTTCATATATAGCATTTACCAACAGAATGTATCTATGTTTAATATGACTATATAGAACTCTACCTCTATTGGGCTTGTTAAAGCTAATAAAAGAAAAGAAATCTTAAAATCAGATTCTTAATATTCTTTCCATGAATGATCTTCACCTGTAAAGGCTATTCACTTTATCTTAGTCTTTCTTTTATAACCTTTTTTTTATGATCTTCACTTTACTTCCATATCTCTTATCTCCTTTACATCCATTGAAACAAATAATTATACCTTATATAAAAGGGATTTTTAAACATTTATCTTAAGCATTTATCTTGAAAAGGGGACCTTGTTCCACCTCTGGTGGAGCTGTAATGAAGCCAAAAAATTTTTTTTGGAGGCATATACATGGATGTATTGTAAAAACTCTACAAATTAATTTCCCAATCAACCCTGAAATATACTTGTTAAATGTATTTGATGATGTTCAGCGACTTAAGAAAAGATCACAACAAAAAATAATGGTTCATATGATTATAGCAGCCAGACTGGAGCCATTTCCGCATGAGGCTGTTATAGCGCTCTGATTCCACTTTCAACATCCTATGGAATCCTGGGGTTTGCGGTTGCGGGAGGGGCCAGCCGGAATCAGAGCGCTATAACAGCCTCGTGCGGAAATGGCCTGGTATTTGCACAGAGATGGAAACAAAAAGAAATTCCAAACATTGATGAGTGGTTATTGAAGTTATGTGACTTGGTGGAATTAGACAAATTGACAACTATATTATGAGATAAGTCTATAAAGCAATGTAAAGATGACTGGAATCTAATTTCCCCCCCTTTGGGAATCCAGATGGGGGAAATTTGCTACGATGGGGATAAATGTCTTGAATATGCTTTTAAAGGTGAGTGAACAGTGTACGTATAGCTTAGGCCTGTGTGTAGGTTAACGGTTTTGTCCCACGAGGCAAGTAAATTGCAATTACAGGCGGATAATAGAGTATATGAGAGCCAGCATGGTGTATGATTTGAGCATTGGACTACAATTCCCAAATTGGCCATGGAAACCCACTGGGGGACCTTGGGCGTATCTCACACTCTCAGCCCCAGGAAACCCCGTTGTTACCACGGCATTCTGGTCTGGTTTTTGGTGAACTAAGATATCATTTTGATATCATAATTTGGCCCTCCCCCCCCCAGTGTTTGTAAGGCGCCGCCGGATAAGTGCAACGCTAGGCATGGAGACTTGTATTCTCATCAAAAGTACCAGATATAGCCAGTTCCGCTTCAGGGGGTAGCCACCCGAAACAAACACCTTGATTGGTAAGCAAAGAGGACTCTTTGTGATAATGGGGCTTCCCATTATCTAGGCTTATCAAAGGGGGATACTTCCCTCTTCAGGTAAACCAAGGGTTCATGAGGTGTTGGGATTACATCAAGGGTCACAGGGTGAGAGTTGACCAGCCAAAAGGAAAGGGTCAGCATCACAGGTCACAAGGTGAGAATTGACCAACCAAAAGGAAAAGAGGTGGGCTTCTTGGAGAGGCTTCCAGATCCTTCCAAGGAGGAAAATATAAAACTTCTGAGAGGCCATGTGGCCAGGGAGAAAGAGAGAAAGAGAGAGGAGAGCTGGGCCAGTGGAGCTGGCAGACATGCCGTGTCTCCTGGATCCCCCTCTCTCCTCCTTTAGACCATCTACGCCTATAACCTAATTGTGAGTAACTAGAAATAAGTAGTTAGTCGTGTTAGGGATGTTGTTATTTTGGGAATTGGCTGATCTTAAGAATGTATCTGTGCTGTTGTATCTGTTTTGTAAATTCTTGTAACTAAGTGTACCTGGGAGGGGGGAGTCTCTCAAGTGTGATATTGTTTATTTGCATGCTTTGATTAAACACTTCTGTAAACCTCCGTTTCTCTCTCCATTTCCATGCCAGGTTTGGCGCACGCTACATAGGACCTCTCTCACTCGGGGGAGGTGGAGGTGGGAGATCCTTACGCTTAGAGATTGGGCAGAGTCCCTCCTGTTCTGTCCAACTGATTCATAATTCGGGGTGGTGGTGGCAGCATACCTGATTGAGCTGGGGAGATTGCCAGCCTTTCCAAGCGTGGGAGTCAGCTTTGGGAGGCTGGCAAGAATCCCAGTAAAACGCTGGGGGAATTTCCAGTCTTGCAAGGGTGGGAGTCAACTTGAGAGACTGGAAATGAACCTACAGTGTCACACTCTTTGCCTGCGAAAGCACCCTGGCAAGCCAGGCACTTAATGCCCGGGCTAGCCACATCTGCATACCAGCTATACCATTGTCAATTCGGTTCATAACTCAATCATGCAAATTCCGACCTTTCGGAGCTTTTGTCCTGAGACCAAAACTCATTGTTCTCTTGCAAAAACCAGACTAGCCTGTGGTCGTTCTGTCCCTATAAAAGTTGCCCCACTTTGAGAGCTCATTGGAACTCTCAGTGGACTGAGCTGAAATCACTTAAACTCTTGCCGAAATCACTGGAACTCTGGACCAAGCCGAGCTGAAATCACTAAGCTGAAATCACTTGAAGCTCCTCTTGGATCTTCGCCCTCGCCTCGCTGCCGCTGGGCTCCACAGATTCCCCTCGGTATCCACACCGGGTTTCCTCCCTTCCCTCCAATTGGTGTCTTCAGGACTTCGGACAGGTGGCGCATTGCTTATTTCCCCACAAAACTCTCTTTCTTTCCTCTCCAGTTAGGTGTGCTTGAGTTTTATTATTTTCTTTGCTTAATAAAAACTGTTAGCATTTTAAACTGCTTGACTCCTCACTGACCTGAACCGGTATACATAGGATAAAAGGTCTCGCTGCGTTGCCCTGCCTCTCGTTAGCCAAGAGAGTGCTCCTGCTCATTTTCCCCGTTTTTGCTTGTTTGGCTTGGTTATTTGGGCGTCCCTCTCGGGACCCCCAGTCTACAGAGTAACACCGTGGTAGTTTCTCCCTAGAGTCTGAATCATAAGTCGGAAGCAGCTTGAAGGCACAGAATAACAACAACAGGGAGGACCTAACACCTCCCTCTTGGGTTGTTGGGAATGCGTGAGACCCATTTGTAAAGTGTTTGTTTTACAAAAGAGGTCTTTAATGGGTTTTTTTTTTTTGTGCTAATAAAAGAAACACTTTTCAAATGGTTTCCCACTGGGAGAACAGAAGAGGAATGACATCAAATGATTTCTCATTATTATTCTGCTACAATTGATTCACCAGATGAGTGGGAAAACTTAATTGCTCATGTTACCAGATGCCATGGTTTAGGGCAAACTTTTCCAAACTGGTTCTTTCCAACTGTGTTTCTGCAATCCCCAGCTAAGAATCAGATTGTGTGGCATCTGTTCCCATCTGGAAAATGGGAAGTTGGGGAAAGGCAACTTAAATTCACTAAAGAACACTTGTAAAGGAACCAGCAACAGAATACGCTATTTTTGTTAATGTTAACAAAAAGCATTATTATGTTTCTTCCTCCATCCTGCGTTGTGATCAACATAATAGCATCTTAACGTATTAAAAAAAAAAAGGCATGCCCAACTTTAGCATAAATTAGATTAGACTTTGGAGTATAGTGACAGTTAATAAAACATGTTAAGCCTTTATGTAAAGCTTTAAAAAGGGACTTTCCTTCTTCTATCTTCTTGTGAGACTGAAATTAGGTAAATGTATCTAGAGTTTAAAAACAGCAACAACTAAATGCCTTGTTTTGTAACTACTACATTCATGACAATGATGGTGAGTTTCCCTTTCAGTCATTCCTCAAATCATTAGGGCTATTACACTATTAAAGAAGCTTAGGCTGAGCTTATGTTTGGGAACGCAGTCCACCAAATACTGTTCAAATGCAAATCCTAGAAGGCTTCTCCCGCCCCCAGTAAATAGTGAAGAATGCTAGGAGCTGCAGTCTGGCCACAGAAGCTAAAAAGCATTTAATTCCAAACACAGGCTTAGGATAAGATTCAAAGATGTAGCCATGTTAGTCTGGATTAGTACATGAAGGGATCAGGTAGCATCTGTGAGGCTAACTGATAGAAACATGGGTAGCATAAGCTTTCATAGGCCATTTCCGCACTAGCTTGTTATAGCGCGATGATTCCACTTGCAACATCCTCTGGAATCCTGGGGTTTGCAGTTTCGGGAGGGGCCGGCCGGATAGACTCAAGCTTATGTTGCCAATTTCTTTCTCGCAGCCTCAAAGGTGCTACGAGATCCCTTTGCCAACTTAGAATAAAGAGAATATAGTAAAACAGAAGCAAATGCAAATTATTACTGTTGTTTTTGTGGTGGTTGTGGTGCCATCACCGTGCGCTGTGCTTTACAAGTAAAAGAACAACAAAACAGTTCCCTGCCCTCAGGCTTACAAGCTAATTAAGACGTGACACAAAAGGAAAACAGAATACAGCTTGCGTACGATACATAATGTGAATTATGGATTGAAGATGCAATTCGTACAGGATCGTAAACATGTTGCGACACCTGGAGGGCTGCATGATTCCCATCCATGGCCTAGCACCAGTCCATAATCTTGTTTCCTACAATGACCAGTCTTTTTATTGCTTGAAAATGAGCGTTAGCCAAGTCAACTGATCAGGCCAGCTTTTCTCAGGTTTGAATATATTTTCCGTCATCCCCACTGGTCATGTTGGCTGGGGATGATGGGGTTTGGTCCAGCACATTCAGAGGCACTGGATTGGGGAGGTCTCTATACTCATAACAGTCTTGTTTATGATCACTTTCCTTTTGCAAAGAAGAAAACAATGGAAAAACCATTGTTCCAATACTTAAAGCTATGATGGTTTTGATTCCTTTCCAATGTTTTTAGGGGAGGTACAGACTCTGAAGGAGACCTTGTTGCCGGTGCGCAGCCCCCAGGTATTCAACCCACAGTAAGTACATTTCCTACAGACTTGAGCAGAGTTTAGCTAAGTGGTGGGCAGGCAAAAGAGGAGAGCATTGCCCCTTCTCTATTCAGAGAATCAGGGAATGCAGAGAAGTATCAGCAGATATGCCAACCCTATGGGGACATGTCCCCGACTGATGCGCCTTTCCCCCTAGCCCAAATTCCCTGGGATTCTGAGCAAAGCAGGTCGCCTGGAGTGCTCCTCTCACAGATACTTCATGAAGATCGCAGACTCGTGCGACGAGGCTCGCACCAAGCAGCTGGAAGATCAGATCAACTATGACCACTTACGGAAACTGGAGCGCATGTTCCGTGAAGCGGACATTGATGGCGGAGGAGGTGAGGCGACGATTGGGTGTCCCATTCTTCTGTCTCCTAGCTGCCACTTCATAAAGCAGGCTGCAGACTTTGATGGATTGATTGGGACAGATAAACTATTAAGCTGTTAACCATCAGGTAGTCATGCATAGATTACTGGTGGGCCTTCTGGTCCATGTGGCTTTGGAAATACAAGACCCTTTGGCTGGTCCTGGTTATGTCCCATCATACCCCATCCTAGGAGTCTGCTGTGTGTAGAGGGGCTGCTCCTGTCACTTGTGACTTCTGGCTTTTCAGGACTGGACATGGAAGAGTTCCGGAAGGCAATGAAGAAAATCATGGGGGACATTTCTGATGAAGATATTGATGTCATTTTCATGAAGGTGGACATCAATTGTGATGGCGCTGTGGATTGGGTAATGAGTTTATTTTTTGTTTATAGCCCTCTTGCCACTTGTTGCCAGCCCATGAGCAGAGTGGTGTAGACATTTTGTCTTCCTAGAAAACAGGTCTCTGCGTCTCTGTTGAGTAGATCATGTCCATAGTCATCTACACTATTAGATCTATGCTCCTTAAAACTTAACAGGAGCTGCTTTGCTTCTGTTTCCTTTTTTCTTGAAATAAAATCTGGCTTCTCTGTGGTAACACCCCAATTTGAGGATGAGAGAGATGACCCTTGCGGTGTTCAGGAGCATACCCATCTTTGTTGGTGTTATGTGCCTTCAAGCTGTTTCCAGCTTATGGCGACCCTAAGGCCAACCTAACACAGGGTTTTCCGGGGCTGAGAGTATGTGATGCACCCAAGGTTAGCCAGTGGGCTTCCATGGCTGGCCACGGAAGCAAACCCTGGTCTCCAGGGTTGTAGTCCAAAGCTCAACCTCTACACCATGCTGGTTCACTCAAAGTAAAAACCTTACTTTGCTGTCTCTTTTAATTGCATTTTCTTTTCTCTGCATTTCCAACATTTAGTTAATTACTTATTTTTTTTACATCGGTACTGCTCTTTTATTATTTGAATTATTTAGTATAAGTCATATGACACTGCCTTATACTGAGTCACACCACTGGACCTTTCAGCCCAGAATTGGCTACTGAATGTCAGCAGCCCTCCAGAGTCTCACAGGCCAGTCTTTCCCATTTCTCCCTGCCCTTCCTGCTTCTTGAGAACCTTTGAAACTGGAGATGCTGCCAGAAATTGAACCTGGATACTCTTTCAGGCCAATCTTAGGCAGCCTTGACTCCTCTCCAGCTTGACCAACCCACTCAAGAGCTGGAAGGAGGTCAATATAATATAAGAGCAGAACAGATTTTTTTTACAGTATATTTTTATTTTAGTTAGCATACTGTATGTTTAGAATACATTGTTTTAGTACTGTGCAGCATCCTTTTAACTGTATTATCCACCAAAGTCTGGACGGCCATCTGTTGGGAGTGCTGTAATTGTGTCTTCCTACATGGCAGAAGGATGTTAGATTGGCTGGCCCTTGTGGTTCCTTGTGATTCCACTTGAACCTCAGGAAGAACTTTCATAGAATCATAGAATCACAGAAATGTAGAGTTGGAAGAGACCCCAGGGGCCATCCAGTCCAACCCCCTGCTATGCAGGAAAACCCTCAAAGCATTCCCGACAGATGGCCATCCAGCCTCTGCTTAAAAACCTCCAAGGAAGGAGACTCCACTACACTCCGAGGCAGCATATTCCACTGCCGGACAGCCCTGACTGTCAGGAAGTTCTTCCTGAGGTTCAGGTGGAATCTCCTTTCCTGCAGCTTGAATCCATTGTTCCTTGTCCTGGTCTCTGGAGCAGCAGAAAACAAGCCCTCTCCCTCCCCTATATGGCATCCCTTCAGGTATTTAAACATGGCTCTCATGTCCCCTCTTAACCTTCTCTTCTGCAGACTAAACATACCCAGCTATCTAAGTCTATCCTCATAGGGCTTCATGGCTTCCAGGCCTCTCATCATTTTGGTCGCCCTCCTCTGGACTTGCTCCAGCTTGACCATGTCCTTCTTGAATTGGGGTGCCCAGAACTGGACACAGGATTCAAGATGAGGTCTAACCAAAGCAGAGTAGAGTGGTACCAGTACCTCCCTCCATCTAGACACCAGACTCCCGTTGATGCAGCCAAGAATTGCATTGGTTTTCTTGGCTGCCGCATCACACTGCTGACTCATGTTCAGCTTGTGGTCTATGAAGACTCCTAGATCCCTTTCACACATACTGCTATCCAGCCACGTGTCCTCCATCCTATATTTCTGTATTCCATTTTTTCTACCTAAGTGTAGGACCTTACACTTCTCTCTGTTGAATTTCATTTTGTTAGCCTTGGCCCAGCTCTGCAATCTGTCCAGGTCCTTTTGAATTTTAGCATAGCTGTAGAATATTAGCAACCCCTCCCAATTTGGTGTCATCTGCGAATTTGATGAGCGTGCCCTCTATTCCCTCATCCAAGTCGTTGATAAAAATATTGAACAGCACTGGGCCCAGGACAGAACCCTGTGGCCCCCCGCTAGTCACTTCTCTCCAGGATGAGAAGCAGCCATTCGTGATCACTCTTTGGGTTCGGTCGGTCAACCAATTACAAATCCAACTAACAGTAGCCCTGTCCAGCCCGCATTTTACTAGTTTCTCTGCAAGAATGTCATGGGGAACTTTGTCAAAGGCCTTACTGAATTTGAGGTATGCTACATCCACAGCATTCCCTTCATCTATCAAGCTAGTAACTTTCTGACGGTCAGGGCTGTCCGGCAGTGGAATCTGCTGCCTCCATGGAGTGTGGTGGAGTCTCCTCCTTCTTTGGAGGTTTTTAAGCAGAGGCTGGAGGGCCATCTGTCCAAGGGACAGCTTTGATGGGTGTTCCTGCATAGCAGGGGTTGGACTGGGTGGCCCCTGGGGTCTCTTCCAACTCTATGATTCTAGGATTCTTTCAACTCTATTGTTCTAGGAGAGCCAGTGTAGTCTAGGGGTCTGAGCACTGGACTCCAGAGTTCGATTCCCCACCAGCCATGGAAACCCACTGAGTGAGACCCTGGGTGTGTCCCACACTCTCAGCCCCAGAAAGCCTCCTGATAGGTTTGCCTTAGGGCCTCCATACGTCAGAAACAACTTGAAGGCACACAACAACAAAGTTAGTCTGAACAATTCTATGCTTAAAGAAACTGACCTATAAACTCCAAACAGCCAAAGAACATGTTCATTTTACTACCTTGTAGCATCCTTTTAATTGCAAATGAGGATCCTTCACCATTTGGCCTGAAGGGCATTTTTAAGTGGTGGGCAAATCCTTTGTGAGCCATTTAGTTTGGTGCGTAGATTAAGGGTGAGAATTGTGTGGCCCTCTAAATGTTGCGTGACTGCATTTCCCATCATTCCACGGTATTGGCTGTGCTGGCTGGGGCTGCTAGGAGTTGGAGTCCAACAATATGTAAAGGACTGGATGTTTTTCACCCCTTCTGTGCTGAAATGACTATTTGTTGCTATCACATTCAGGACTAGGATTCAAATCTCCACTCAGCCATAGAAACCCAATGAGTGATGCTGGGCAAGTCGCACTCTCTCAGCCTCAGAGGAACGCAGCAGCAAACCCCCTCTGAACAAATCTTGCCAAGAAAATCCCAGTGGCAGGTTTGCCTTAGGGTCACTGTAAGTCCGAAATGACTTGAAGGCACACCACGACAAAAAACAAAGCGACAACTATTGCAGCCTGAAAGAAAGAAAGAAAGAAAGACAGGCAGAGGCCATTTCCACACCACACTGTTATAGTGCTGTTATTCCACTTTCCACATCCTGTGGAAGGAATCCTGGGGTTTGCAGTTTAGGAAGGGACCTTTGGAGTTCTCAGCCAGAGAGCTCTTTGGCCTCCGCAGTAAACTACAAAGCCCAGAATTCCACAGGAAGTTGAAAGTGAAATAATAGCACTATAACAGTATAGGGCGGAAATGGCCTGAATGACAGTGCTTATTTGGAAGTAAAACTCACTGATCTCAGTGAATCTTATTGGTTCATAAATGTGAGCCATTTGGACAGCAGCTTGAAGTCAGATTTAGGCACTATTATCAGTTACACAAATATACTTGCACAGGGATCCAGTGAAGGACATGTTTTTTGACGGAGGTCCAGAGGTGAAGTTCGTTTCTGAAACAAACATGATAAAAAGGGAACCGTATAGTTTCAAAATTTTCCTCTTGCTTGCCTTATGAGTTCTAGTTTTTCTGTTAGAGTTACCCTCCAACTCTGCCTGATCATCTGCAAAATAAAAGGCCCTGCAAATCTTCCAGACTTTTACAGTTTCGGTTCTAGCTGCCCTGAGGAGTACCTGGAGTAGATCTTCATGCATCAAATTTCATTTGTCCTTTCAGAAAGCAGCAGTGAAATAAGGGCCAATATAACAAGGATCCATTAGCTTGCAACATCTGTTTTGCCGTTGGGTCTGCCTGTTGGTTTTGAGACAGTGGGAAAGGAGTTGATGCAGGGTGTTTTAACTCTGACTCTTGTCCACTGGAAAACTCAGTCAAGCACCTCTGCGGCTTTTTGTTTTCTAGGCAGCAAATTTTTACAGTCATATGGGGTAGGAAAAAGTGCCTGAAGAGTGGAGGCCAACTTTTCACCTTAGCAACCCACTTGTAGGCTGCTGCATTGTCATATTTGGGTGTGCTGGAAATGATGTTTCATCACTTCCAGGTGCCATTTTAGCTAATTTTTGGCATTCTTTTTCCTTTTTTGCTTTGCTTTTATAGGGGCATTTTTGCAAGTTTCTGGAGAGTTATAGGGGCATTTTTGCAAGTTTCTGGAGAGTGGTTGGCCCAAACCACTGCATTTTCAGGCAGTGCAATTGTGCAATTCTGTCTGGCTTTAGGCTATCCAGAAGATCAGCAGAACATATTTAAAAATGTTCCAGGTGTTGGAGGTCTGCTGGAGGGAACCGTCACAACAGGGTCTGCAAAATTGGGGTTCAGGGCCTGTGTGAGGATCGTGGGCCACACTTTCCCCACCTTTGGGATAGAAAATAGGTCCTGCGTCACCTGAAATGAAAGCTCCAGTCCTCAGAAAGTTGAATATCCTGCCCCATCCTTCTGAGTTTCTTTTGTGTGCCTATGGAATTTTTCATGCTGGCCTGACTACATTATCTGCCATGTTAGCAGTGAATAAATTTCAACCTCTTCTCCAACATCTCACAATTTAGCCTTAAAAAAACAACAACAATTTTAATTCAGTGCCAGCCATCCCCAATCCCTGAATGTTGCCTGATCATCTGGAAGCTCTTCAGAGCAGGGACCAGTTCTCTTGTAAAAAGGAGATCACTAGGAACTATGATAAGTGGCATTGCCATGCCTTCCTTCTGCTCCGCTCTGCTTGCAGGAGGAATATCTGAATTACATGCTCCGTGAGTACCGAGGGAAGGACGACATGCTGAAGAGCAAATTGGTCCCGGAGTTCCAGGTGAACATGAAGCATGTTCCAGTGTAAGTAAGTGCGCAGGTTGCTCCTTGGGTCCTTGTGCTCTGTGCAGAAGGGGAAGAGTTAAAGCGGGGGGGGGGGATGATGTGCTCTAGTGACCCGCTTTGACAAGGTTAATTTTCTTTTCTTTTTTAATTCAGCATTTTCAAATACAATAAAGCATCAAGTTACATACAGACAAGGAGGGAAAAAAACCAACAAGCAAGAAGAGAAAAAGAGAGAGGATAATAGACAAGAGATAATAAAGAATGATAAGAAAAAAAGAATATACATTGACTTTCAGCTTTCCTAATGTAGATTATACATAGCTGTAGAAAATAATACTGACAGAATCAGAGTGGTGCAGTGTTGTGTTACCCTGAAAATTGGGGTATCTGAGGACACCCAAACAAACTTCAGACGGGGGGAATTAGCAGAGAAACTCAGAGCTTGTGAGAGTTCAGGGCGAGGGATCTTTAACCCTATGTCTACGGGGTCAGAACCACGCAGGAGTCAGAGAAATGATCTAAAGCAGTGGTTCTCAACCTGTGGGTCCCCAGATGTTTGTGGACTTCAGCTCCCAGAAGGCCCAGCCACTATGGTCAATGCTCAGGGCTTCTGGGAGCTGAAGTCCAAAAACATCTGGGGGGCCACAGGTTGAGAACCACTGATCTAAAGTAATTTTATTAAAACTAACAACAAAGGTCAACACGCACTAGCAAATAATAAAACAATCACACAAAGGCTACAGAAATAAAGTTGGAAAAACAAGAGGCAGTTGGGAGAGAGGGCATACGGACCTTAGTCTAGGCTTCCTGGAGAGTAAGAAGATCAGCGAAGGCTCGGTGTAAAGCACCAAAGGGAGGCTGGATCCCAGGGCTGGAAGGCTGGCCGCAACGGAGTTCAAGGAGGATCAGAGCCGCGAGCCGCGTTTAGCTGTCAGCGGCATCTGAGAGGCTTGAGTGGGACACCTTGATAGCAGCGAAACGGGCCCTTATCTGGTCTGGGAGGCACTCCGAAGAGGCTCAAAAAGTGAGGATTTTATAGCCAATTTCTGTCCTCAGGCCAGGTATCAGCTAGCAAAGTGGCGTTAATGGGCGATGATTGCGGAATATAATGTTAGGCAAATATCACGACCCCTCCTTGGTATTGTTTCTCCTGGGAACGTCCAGGAGATTGATAGGCTTAAAATTCCGAATTGATAGATGTTGTTTGTTTGGCTATGCACAGGGCTTGCGTGTGACAGTGTTCAGGAGTGAGTCTGTTGTCTGCCTAGAGATACGCGACTCAGAACAATAGGTCAGTCTTTTAGCCTAAAGGACGTTGTCTACGTTCCCATTCAGCAGAGGGAGAGGGTGCAGTGTTAAGGATTTCCCATTCAACGCCAAGGCTGTTTTAACTGTGACTGACCCTTGCTAACCAATATCCAATATGGGGGAAGTCATGCCAATTCAGGGGCCCTCTCTTAGGGTTACTTTGGGGTGTAACAGCTGTGAGCATTGGACCACAACCCTGGAGACCAGGGTTTGATTCCCTGCTTGGCCATGGAAAGCCACTGGATGGCCCTGGGCAAGTCACACTCTCTCAGCCCCTGGAAAACCCTGTGATAGGTTTGCTTTCGGGTTGCCTTAAGTCCCAAATGACTTGAAGACACACAACGAGAATGGCAATATAAAATAAGATCTTCACTTGTAAATACCATTCAGATACTTTGCTTATTTTTCCAAATACAGTGCACGCTCTGTATATGAGGGGGTTCCAGCAAACAAAAGAAGCGAATGCTT
>CAOKZL010002746.1:0-161376 GCA_948472985.1 Iguana delicatissima | reverse complement strand
ATCACAATGCACAACATGAGACACAGAACCGCAGTGCACAGTGCACAGCGACACTACATAACTTTCAAAAACAAGGCACAGAAGAACACGCTGCCTGCAGAACTCTGCTTCTCCCACTATCAGCAGAATGCGCAAAGGTACCTTTTTGGCACTGCATGCAGGAAATGACTGATAGATACAAATGTCCCTAACCAGATGCCCACTGAGGAGACCCAAGATTGGGTGTAAATGGAAAGTAGCGCCTGGCCAGAAACTGTCATAGTACAGAAGGACAGGAGCTTTGAAATCAACAGCTCAAATCTGGCAGCCAGCCACTAGTTTTAAAAGTTTCCCTTTTTTTTCCCCCTAAGGAACACACACTTGGAAGAATTTATGCAAATAAGGTACATTTCTACCATTTAGCATAATGGGCCTCAATTCCCAGAAGACCACAATCGCTCTGTGTGTGCGTTGTGTATGTGCGCGCACATGTGTTCAGTGTGGAGCTGATACAATCAAGCCGCAACCCTCAGCCACTTCAATGCACTTTGCTCACCTGTGTGAAGAAAAGGGAAGGAAGAAAAATTAATTGTCAGCATCCCCCCAGTGGGGTTTGAAAACACCTACACATACAAAAACACACATGCAGACCTATGGAAAAGTGAAACAATTTACTTAATAACAAGGCTTAGTAGAAGAGCCTCCCAGCTCTGCCCTATTATCTGTAGGGTTAATTTATTTCGGTGAACCAGGCCATGAAGAAAGACGGGGAGAGGGGAGGGTTGGCGCATATTTATGCTTACGGGAGCCGAAGGTGCTCATTAAATCTATTTGCACTATAAATTGAAATCCGTGGGAGCTCTCCTTGGTTCTGAAGCCTTCAATAATCACAGCTCTTTAATTTGCTGGGGGAGGAAGGGAGAGGAGGGATCGGGATGGTAATTTTTCTTCACCGGCCTGCCCTCAAGGCAAATGGTTATGGAGGGGGTTGCAGGGAGTTCCAAAGATCTTTCACCCCAATACTCCGCCATGGGCTTCCCCAACTGAGAGGACAACACCTGGGGTCCCTTGTGTTTGGGGCTGGAATGGGCTGCTGCTCCAAGCTTGCTCAAGAATTCATTTAGAACCTAAAACTGACACCCGGCTTGGCTACAGGATCAGCTTGATAGGTGGCAAGCGGAGCCAATGGGAGATCGAAAACAGAGGGGAAAATGACAGCTCCTTCGCTGATGGGTTCTAGCATCCCCCGGCAGCAGGTGGTAGAATCGGGCCACTAAAGAATAAATTTATGATAACGATGACGAAGGAGCAGGAGAAGGACCTGTCTTTTTCTCAGTTTGAAATTCAAGCCAGCTTACAACAGATTTTTTTAAAAAAACATAGTTAACATTTCCAAAATACAAAAATTAGAAAGCAACTTATTGGAAAATTAAAACAGTTTTTTTAAAAAAATTAACAGCACACCCAAAATAACAAATAGAAAACCCAGCACATTGTTTAGGCAGAACAGGCCTGGCGCAATCAATCCTCAATGGCCAGTGAAAACAGAAAGGCCTCTGCCTCTCTGCAGATAGAGGCGAGGGAGGGTGGCAGTCTAACCTCTCTGATAAAAGAATTTCAGAGCCTGAGCAGCAGGGGACGGGACACCAAGGGCCTTTCTGCACTACGCTGTTATGGTGCTATTATTCCACTTTCAACATCCTTGGAATCCTGGGGTTTGCAGTTCAGGGAGGGGCCTTTAGAATTCTCAGCCAGAGATAATGTTTTTGGCACAGAACATAATGGGTCTGGCACAGAAAAATCCATTTCCTGAGCAAAAAAGGCTTGTTCCTGCACACAAAAAAAGAACCACGTGTGAATTTTGCACAGAATATGTCCTGAACCATGAATACTCTGAGCCCTTTTCTGTGTCTTTCTGGAAGCAGGAGGAAAAGAGCTCCAGTCACTCATCGCTTCCTTGGAAAACTAATTTAGTAAAGAACGGCATCTGTACGCAGGATGGGGGAATCTGCTTTTCTATCCAACCTTCCCTTAGACCTACTGTTGATATCCAGCTGCTGCAGTTTTGCCTCCTTTTCTGTTCTTTTGCTTAACTCTCTCTCTCTCTCTCTCTCTTCACCCAACCAAGTGACCATCAGCCCGTCGTACAGCAAATTAATGCATCTAATAAGCACAGGGCATCATCCAGCAGGAAGCCTGCCTGCGTGCCGCCAGCCGTGCCTTAATGCGAGCAGGAGCTGACATTCCCGCTATAAATAAAAAATTTATTAAAGCCTTTTACCAATTCCCACTCAAATTATTACAATTTTTTTTTTAAAAAAAACATGTTTACCAGCAACAAGGTTTTAATAGGAACTCAGGGCCAATGTCAAGGGTGGGGGGAATTCTTGGATTCAGACAGAGACAAAATTCTCGTGCACTCAGCATCCCACGTTGCAAAGCTATGCAGGGCCAAAGATGGGGAGGAAGTAATCTAGATGAATTGCTCCAGATCCAATGCAATGGGGGTGTAGCATCCAGTTTGTTTGTCTGAAGCATTTATAACTCACCCTTCGGTCAAAAAGGCTCCCAGAGTACTAATTTGGCAGTATTCTGGCCTCAAGCTTACGGGCTAAAAAGACATGGCACACAAGGCAAAGGCGATGGTGGGGAGGGGAGAATTTAGTAGGGCTGCTCTTCTCTCCCGTGAAGCCACATGTGGGAAGGAGACAGAGCCGCTCACCAGCCGCGGGCACCAAGGCCTCTTCCATCATTTCCCCTAATTTCTCCATTCACCATCAGAGTCCCCCCTCAAATCTCTCTCCTCCGTCCATTCCCCATCTTCATTTTTCTTTCCATTCTTCTCGCCTAGTAGCATTGCTTTCTCTTCCCACCCACCTCTTTAATCCTCTCTATTTGGTGCCTGTTGGAGCATGAACTGCTTTTCTCTCCTGAATAGGGAGAATGCCGGGGAAGAAGTACTATCCAGGCACACCTCCCTTCTCCACCTCTGCGATTTTGGGGGCATTTCTTCCCCAGCATCATGCATAACTTCACCCCCACCCCCTGATTTTTCTCTTGGTTCCGTGGGGTGGGCATCACAGCAGCCTCTTCATTTGCATCTAACTACTTCTACATAGAAATGGAAAGATACTTCTCTTGTTATTCATTTGCTGATCAAATATGGGTGTAAACAGGCGTGAAACCCCAGTGACAGACTGCATATCCCTCTATGAACCTGCCTGGGCTCCAAAATCCATAAGAGAGGCCCTTCTCTCAGTCCCACCACCTTCACAGGTATGGCTGGTGGGGAAACAAGGGGGGGTCTTCTCACGGGAGGCCCCTAGACTTTGGAATTTCTTCCCTAGGGATGCCACAATGGCCCCTTCCTTGCTGACCTTCCATCAGCAGGCAAAGATATTCATTCAGGCAGACTTTTTAGACCTAGGATGTTTCCGCACTATACTGTTATAGTGCTATTATTCCACTTTCAACCTCCCTTGGAATCCTGGAGTTTAGGGAGGGGCATTGAGAATTCTCAGCCAGAGAGCTCTTTGGCCTCAGGAAACTGCAACCCCCCGAATTCCACAGGAGGTTGAAAGCGGAATAATAGCACTATAAGAGTGTAGGGAGGAAAGGCACATAAATGCTTTTACAGAAATGGATGGCAGCGGGCTGTATTTTTTTTATTGTATTGTTTAACCTTTTATAAAATCTATTTTTAAAGTGTATGTTTTTAATACAGCTGACAGTTTAATTCAGTTGACTTGTATGTTTGCAACTGCAATCGTCTTAATGCAGAAGCCGCCTTGAATCTTAGCCTTCAGGGAAAAGACAGGATGGTGGTGGTGATGGATTCTGAATCCTGTTTCCCCCTCCTTCAGCTGCCAAATTTCTAGCATTGCAGAGAGTGAGAGGTTGAAACGCCTTCACACCTAGAACTCTTCTGTTTGCTTAATCCAGCGCTGCCAAAGGGGCCAGAAAAGGCACAGAGGGGAAAGCCAGGGGAAGTCTGACTACAGGGAGGAAGTAAAATGAGAGCACTGATGTTCCAAATAGGAAATATCCCTCCCAACTCTATAAACGCCATCAACACCACTGTCAGCACATGCTGCTGGGGGATGCTGGGAGTAGGAGTCCACAAAGTTACTTTCCCCATGCTCTAGGATTTCTGACCTACCTTTGTGTGTGCAAGCATGTGCATGCATACGTGTACACACACACACACCCCCAAATGTGACACTGCAGTAGAAAAGGGAGGCTCCAACGTCAACAGGGCAGTGAATCTGCTCAAAAATTTTGTCTGAAATTTACAGTGCTATCCAAGGTGCTGAATTCTATCCCTAACATACATCCAGTGCCTTGGATAACATCTTTAAAGTTCAGACTCAAACCCAGAACAGATGTGGGGAATCTTAGCCTTCTAGCTCCTTATTTTTTAAAAGAAATTCAGATATTAGTGACAAGGTAGGTATAAAGGCAAACACACTAATAACGTTGGCTTTTTGTATGTTTTTAGCTATACTGTTCTTCTTTAAATTGAAAGCCACCTCAAGTCTCAATTGTGGGAGAAAGGCAGAAATATCCTCCTTCCCATTTTAACTGTTCTCTTCTTTGTTTTATTTTTGATAAAAGCTTGTTCCAAGTCCAAAACAGGCAACATGCTCTCACTGTAATTTAGGTTTTCTGAAAGCTTGCCATTTTGGTCTGCTAGAGATGGGCAGAACCATTTGGTGGGGAAAAAAGAATTGTCCTTCTTTATGCAGAAATATGGACACCAATGGACAATGAACCTTTTGATCTGGGGGAAGGACTCCTTTCTACAGGCCCACAAACATTGGAGAAACCCCCTCCAACCTCACTGCCCTGCAAATGTGTTGGACTACAGCTCTCACCGCTCCCAGCAAGCATGACCTTTCATCCCAGAAGCTGGGGTGATGGGAGCTGTAGTCAAACATAGCTGAACGGTACCAGCTTGGAAACGGAAGTCCCAGATCTTTCTTCTCCGTTGCCTGGGGTTACAAAATATAGCTCCTTTTCTCCCAGGACTGCTCTAGCAGATCTGACCAGTCACTCTGCACGGCAAAAGAGCTTCCCTAAAACTTCTCAAACATACCTTACAACAGAGATGGGGTACCTTAAGCTCTGTGGCTGGATTTGGCCCTTCTGGCTTCCCAACATGGCATTGGCTGGTTTGTGTCATTCTGGAAGGCTGAAGCATCCCTCCTGAGGTTTCACGACTGCCGGCAGGAAGAGCCGCACCATCAAATCTGTGCATATTTTTGGTGCCGTCCATTTTCCCATTGGCTCCGTCCCCATATGGAACGTGGCCCCCATAAACTTCTCCAAAACTGAGTCCAGCCCTCCTTGCCATACAAACCAGGAAGACAGCCTAAGTCTCCAATCCTGACTAAAGCATCCCCACCTCACTTAGGGCCTGGATACATCCACATTACACAGCTACAGAACTTCCATCCTACTTTAAGTGCTATGTTTCCATCTCATGGCATCCTGGGATCTGTAGTTTCAAATGGCACATAGGCTTCTCTGCCAGGGAAACCTATTGCTGCAGTTCCCCTGGAGAATCCTAAGTCCCTCCGCTCCCAGGATTCCATTAGGAGAAAGGTATAGCAGTTAAAGTAGGCCAACTATGTGCTTTTTAAAAAAAAAAATAGAATTGTTTGTTTAGTTGCTTTCTAACTTTGTCAAATAAGATTTTTAGCTGATTTAACATTTGGTAAGCTGCTTTGAGTCCCTTGTCAGGAGAAAGGTGAGGCATAAATTAAATATATAAGTGAATTAAAGTGGGATCAAACTGTTATAATTCTGCAATGCAGATATACCACTTGGCACTGCATGCTGAATGTGCTGTCTGCCATTTCTCTTTGCAGGCAGCTGTGATGTTTTCTAAACTGTTCATCCCATATTAATGTTTTTTTTCCCCTAGGATCTCTTTTAAGAGAAAGAAAAACACACACACCACACTCAGGTTTGAAATCAGGGGACGACAGGTTGTCTGTCGCAGTGTAGATGAAACCAGCATAAAGTGGCTGGCGAAAAAGCCTTTTTCATCACGTGTGATGACAGTGATGAGGAGAGGGGGTGTTTCGGGATGAAACTTGGGGTTGTTCAGGTGGGCTTCTGTTTGCTTGCTGGTGATATGTCAAAGGGCTTGCAAACAGACGATTTTGGCTCCAGCAGAGGCTACAAAGAGGTTTAAGTCAGGCCCAAGCGCTTGGCTTTATAAGTAAACTTAACTAAGTACCTTCTCCTGGCCTGAAAGAAATGTCATTCACCCACGCTCCAATTCTATTTTTTGTATTTCTACACATATATTTTCTTCCTCTTTTTCTTTGTTTGACATATTCATAAATAGAATTTTAGAGACAGCGGAAACTATCCAAGCTGGTCCCTCAGTTCCAGTTAGAGCCGGAAAGAACTGCAGGGGCCGTCGATTCCAACTCCCCGCCGTGCCAGAAAACCCAACTCCAGCACTCCTGAAAGATGTCCAACCAACCTCTGCTCAAGAATAGCCCTCCACCACACTCCGAGGCAAGCCTATCCCACTGTTGAACAGTTCTTACTGTAAAAAAAAGTTCTTCCTAAGGTTCAGATGGAACCTCCTTTCTTGTAATTTGAATACACTGGAAAATGCACGCCTTAAGAATGTAAGACTAGCTCTGCTGGAGCAGACCAAAAACCCATGTAGCCCCCCACCTTCGTCTTCCAGGGACCAACCAGATGCCGCTGGGAAGCCAACAAACATAACATCAGCACAACCTCCTCTGAATGCCAGGCTGTGGTCTCCATATCAGGGAAATGGTGAGTCCACTGTGGGTTTCATTCAGCACTTTGGAAGAGTTCTCCAAATTTCTGAACCTTTTTCTCCTATTACTGTTTCAGAACCCTGGAGAGCTCCTTTCAATAAAATCAAGCGTGAATTCACTGTATACCTGATTTGGAAGCCAGAGCCCAGCCTTGCCCCACCCTCATCCATTTCCCCCAGAAACTGGTTTTGAGAACAGATCTTGGAAGAAGGATATTTTAGAGACAATGAGACCCAGAATCCCTCAGCCAGCCAAGTTGGTTCCATCTCCAAAAACATCCCTTTTCCAAGCACTGGCATACTGCCTCTGATAATGAAGGTAATATGTCATTATCCTACCCTAGCAGTCCTTGATTTATCCAACAGTAGAAGCATGAGACATACCTCTTTGCTTGGACTGGGGGTCCCACACACCATTGTGGCTAGCAGCCAGTAAAAGCCCAATTCTCTGCAACATTTGCCCTCAATGCATGGCTTCCAGACTTCCTCTTGCTCAAGCCAGATGTTCATTTCTGGACTAAGATGCAATTCTGCGAGTCCACAGCAAGACGGGTGACACATCGAAGTCCCTCTCAGACAGGCTGACAACCGTATCTTCCCCTGGCCTTCACGGGTCAGCAGAGAGGTGACCCCTGATATCCCACCCGGTCGCCTCATCTTGACGCTCCAAATTACCCTCTGAAAGGGGAGACTGACAGACTTCGATGGGTAATTTACTCTTTTTATGAAGCCTTTGGCGGGCGAACACCAACTGCAGGTTAATTGAGTGGAAAGCGCTCGGCTGGCAATGCCACTTAAGCCTGCGGAGCTGAAGGGCTGTGCAAGTGCCAGAGATATTCGGTGCAAGGAGAAGCAAAAACCCTCCTTTGCCTGCTTTGGTGGTCTCCTCTGGCCGCCCCAGGCTTCAGAAAACACTGGGCACAGGGTCACCTGGTGTCTCCAGGTTCCATAGGGAAGGAGGTAGTAAATCCACACTGAAGGCATTCTCCACAGTGCTGAAACTAGAATAGGTGAGAATTGAAGGCTGGGAGAAAGAAAAAGGAAGACCACAGGCCATTTCCGCACTGGACTGTTATAGTGCTATTATTCCACTTTCAACATCATATCGAATCCTGGGGTTTGCAGTTTAGGGAGGGGCCTCAAAAGCCCCTCCCTAAACTGCAAACCCCAGGATTCCATAGGATGTTGAAAGTAAAATAATAGCACTATAACAGTCCGGTGCGGAAATGGTCAGTCTCCCTCCCCTGCATTTACTGTTACAAAGTTCTCAGTGCAACAATTATTACACAAGATCTTTTGGACTGCTGAATGCTGGAATGGAGAGAAAGTAGATCAGGGTCCAACACTAGACCTCCAGGTGATTTACAATGGATCATGAACTGTTGCAACAGCAAAAGGAATGCTCCCCAAAACCCAAATTCAGCTGCTGGAATAAAGGCAGACTGAGGAAACCCCCAGTGGGTATTTGTGCAAAAGCATGATGAATTTTATTCACTTCTGGTGTCACAAACAAACTGCAGCTCAAAAAAACAAACTCAGAGGCACACTGAATTTTAGTGCAACACTATGCAGTGTAGTTACATCATTGGTCTGGAGGTTCATTGGGTCTTCCTTCTCTAGTATCTTGGGTATTAATTGGCACAGAGTTGTGGCCAGGCCAGTTGCAGCCACACAGCCAGAGAAGTTGGAGCAGTCTTGCCCTACCAGACAAAGGTAAAGTCTGCTCTTTATCCCCCTGGGAGAGGAAGGGCAAAAAGGCAATGTTCAGACACCCCCACACCCAGCCAATTGGTAGCCATTTGGGCTAGGGCAGAGCTGTAGTCTGAAGCCATCTAGCTGGCATTGCACAGCTGCAGGAAAGACCTTGCAAAAAGAGGTGCTGGATACTGCTTTATGCAATTCCTGGAAAAGCATTTACACTGACATAACCAGGCATTGCTTTTGTAGCATAGGCAAGGATTATGGCAGCAAAAGTCACAAACAGAATTCTAGTCTCTGGTTGGTGGATCTTCAGGTTCAAGTAAAAGCAAAAAACAAAGTAGATCCCATAAAGCCAGAAGCTGCCCCCACCATAACAGAAACAACGAGAGCTTTGAAGAATTCCCAAGTCTCTCAACTCAATTAAAGACTCACATTAATAGCTGTTATTAGAAAGGCTGCAAGCTTTAATGGATTAATCTATGGTTTAAACCAATTAAGTCTCGCGTTGATTAATCGACTGGGGCCGATTTTAATTTCAGAGAACTGTTCCAAGGCCGCTCAAGTTCTGGTCTGTTACAAAATGAAGCTACGTCTTAAAAATGACCCTGCTTTCTAACAATGAGCGGTTTAGCTTTTGTTTATTAACTTCCAAATGATCCAACTACCTACAGCACTTCCAAAAAGGATCAGGATGGAGGTTTGGGGCAATATGCGAGGATATTTACATTTAATAGATTAATCAATCATTTCAAAGGCAGGTGATTAATCAAAGGGGAAAAAGTCCTGATACAGCAGAGAGCCCTGATTATTACAGGCATTGTTTCGGGAGCATTTTTAATTTGCAAAGGCCATTGCAGTCTTGATGGTTCTTGCCCTCTCTGTGGGCTCCACCACAGGACTCTGCTATTCCCACTTTGCACTACAAGTGGAGACGTTCAGCCCAGAGAGACGAGGAGGACACACAAGACAGCTGCCCCACAAGTCAAGAGGTACTCCCTCTCAGTTGCTTCTGCCTCTATGCAGCATGGCTAAAATCTGACAAGCATCATCTGGGGAAGGCATGGAAAGCGCATCGGAGCTCATCTCTGTAATGTATGCACAGACAGGAACAGGCATCAAGGGCTTCTCCCTGGCTAATGCCCAAGCACATTTTTTTGGAGAAATCAAAATACTTCAGTTAACTCACAAAGCCTTCAGGCCCTGGGCGGAGAAATGAAGTGGCAATAGAATCAGGAGAAATGATGGAACAGAACTCCCTGCCCAGGCTGGGCATAGCCCACCGCTCACGAAACCAGCGGAAGATACACGCGCATTTAGACCGGGGCAGGGGGCAAGGTGTGGCCCTGGGACCAGATATGCACCCCAAAGCTGTTTATTGAGTGCCTACCCCTGCTCTAGAGAAATTGCTCCCCTCTCTGTTTGCTTCCACTTAAGGGAGCAAGGCATGCCCCTCTTTGATACCGTTTCCAGCACCAAGTGCTCCAGCCCTGTCTCTGCGCGGGCACCTGGATCCTCCTATAAATCCAATTGTATTATTGTCAGCCACTTTGCCAACTATTGCTGCTGAAAAGCAGAACTATTATCGCTGAAATCCTGTTAAATAAAGCATTCCAAAAATTGCCACAAAGTACAATGATGGCCCTTCGATTATGTGGTTTTAATGGGGAAGGGAAGAAGTGGATCTGATGGATTCGTAAAGAGGAAAGATGCTGTCACAGCAGCAAAAGCAGTGCTCTCAGTGGTGACAGCCATAGTTTCTTTTTCTTTTTTTCTAGCTTCAGTGGCTCCCTGTGGCATTGCAGGGAGCAAAGGTGCTGCCTGCCTCTACCTCCTTCATCTTTGGGGCCCGTGGACCACATTTTCCATGCTTCAGGTAGATCCAATTCATCCTCCTTGATCCTTACAGCACAGGCATTTTGAATCTTTCCTGAAGGATTTCATTCACCTTTTAACCTGCTGATTATCTTCCCCTGTATTTCTTGCTGTTATTGTTTTACTTACTCCAATCTTTAGACGCTACCTTGACCATAGAGAGCCAGCATAGTATAGTGGTTTGAACATTGGACTACAGCTCTGGAGACCAGAGTTCGAATCCTTGCTCGGCCATGGAAACCACTGGGTGACCTTGGGCAAGTCATACAATCCTAGAGTTGGAAGAAACCACAAGGTCTATTGAGTTCAACTCACTGCCATGCAGGAATGTACCATCAAAGCATTCCTGACAGATGGCTATCCAGCTTCTGTTTAAAAACCTCCAAAGGAGGAGACTTCACCATGCTTCCAGGCAGCGTATTCCTCTGTCAAACTGCTCTTGCCATCAGGAAGTTCTTCCTAATGTTTAAATGGAATCTCTTTTCCTGAAGTTTGAAGCCATTGCCCCATGTCCTAGTCTCCGGAGCGGCAGAAAACAGGCTTGCTCCATCCTCCACATGACATCCCTTCAAATATTTAAACGTAGCTATCCTGTCCCCTCTTAACCTTCTCTTCTCCAGGCTAAATATATCCAGCTCACTAAGCCACTCCTCACAGGGCTTCATGGTTTCCAGGCCTTCTACCATTTTGGTCACCCTCCTCTGGACATGTTCCAGCTTGTCAGTGTCCTTCCTGAACTGTGGTGCCCAGAACAGGATATAGTATTCCAAGCTGGGGCCTGGCCAAAGCAGAATAAAGTGGTACTATCACCTCCCTTGACCTAGACATTATACTCTTATACTCCTATAGATGCAACCAAGAATCACACTGGCTTTTTTAGCTGCCACTTCACACTGCTGACTCAAGTTCAGCTTGTGGTCTACTAGAGCTCTTACAAAGTGTGACTACTAAGACTCCTAGAAAGTGTGACTTCTGATCACACTCTCTCAGCCTCAGAGGGAAAGCAAAGACAACACCCTCTCCTCCAAACCAATCATGCCAAGAAAACCCCATGAAAGGGCCACCTTAGGGTCACCACAAGTCAGAAACTCTTTGAAGGCTTACAACATCTCCAAACATCCTGAGCACCTCAAAGGGAATATTGGTCCCAAGCCCAGCAGGTGGACAACCCTTCAGAGGGTGCAGAATGGCATCCCCCAGCGTTCCCCACCAGCCCTGGCTCAAACAGACTGACCACACTGGGCTCCACTGAAGCACGGAGATGTGAAGGACCAATATGCTGTGGAAAAAAAAAACGGAGAGCCATCCTGACGGCCGCTGTTCCTTGCTGTTTGGAGGCCTGGGGAAAGGTCTGTAACTGGAAAAGTTCCTTTTTGGGGGACTTTCACTCCCAGTATGCTAGCTGGAGGATTCTGGAAGTGGCAGTCCAAAAAAAGTACATTTTCCAAGACTCTGATTATCACACAAATAAACAAACTCGACAACCAAACTGAAGAGGTGTGGCTTAAGTGGCGACCACAACTCAATGCGGCATTACTTCCCACTGTCTCCCTTTCTTGCGCGCTCTTAAATACCACCTACATCCTGTGTGCCTGTGTGTGTTAAGGTGTGCATGAAGGGAGGGAAAGACATCCTCTATTAAAAGAGAGGTATTTGAGCTCCCACAATAATTGCTCCCTCGTTATCTTGATAATTACAGCCTGTCGGGCTCAGCCGGGCAGGAGGCTGTCTTCGTTGGGGGCGGTTGCTTACAATATGCCTCGGAGGCGCCATCATGTGCTGAAGCGACATGAAACTGATGGAGGGAGGTGGGAGCGAAAGAAGAAATCCGCAGGTTGGGTGAGCTCCAAGAGATCTCCTCCAGACTTCTCACGCGTGATTGCACCTGCAAGGTGATGAAGAATTTTCTCAAAACCCTTAACCAACCCCTTTAAAGGTACAACAGAGGAAAAATGTTGTTCTTCTTAGTGTTGTGTGTCTTGCCAGTGCTGCAAACCAACCATCGTGTTTTCTGGGGCTGAGAGTAGGTGACGAGCCCAAAGTAACCCAATGGGTTTCCATGCTCTAACAGGGAATCGAACCCTGGTCTCCAGAGGAGATAATCCAATGTTCAAGCTGCTACACCACCCTGCTTCTACGCTTTAGTTTAGTTTCCTTTTGGTTGTTATTGTTCTTAGGCTGGGTAGTTTTTTAAGTTGTTTATCATAGACGGTCAGCGTGTGTCTTTTTTGTATGTATTCTTTGTTCCTTTATGGGTTTTCTGTATTTAAACTTCATATCTAATAAAAGTATTTTTAAAAAACGAAAACCAAACAGAGCTTGGAGAAGCTTACAGTTTTGTGTAAATGTTCTTCCTTTTTTTATTATCGTTGCTGATGGACTCTGGAAATCATAGGGACATGCTGCCAAGAGATTTCCAGAAGTTTGTAGCCCCACAATGTAACTTTTCCAGGAGTTCGTAACCCTACAATTTAACTTTTCCAAGCTCTATTTTGAAACAAAGAACTACCAACCAGAACCAGACACAGTATGGGTTAAAACATTTGGCTGGGGGATTCTGAGAGAGTTGTAGTGGCCATGCTGGTTTGGGGATGATGGGAGTTGTAGTCCCCCCCCCAAAAAAACCCTCTTCCCAGCTCTGTTCTCAGTTGTCATGGGTGCTGTGGCATACTCTGGTTTGGTCTCCTCCGGAAATGAGAGCATGGGAGATGGTGGGGGGAGTATTATTCTCGTATATCCCCTGCTTTGTCTACAAATTTAATAAAATGATTGATTACGAGTATTTATAGTAATAAATAATCAGATGTTTCAGCTTCCATCTTTTTTGGTCACACCAGTTGGAATGCAAGTGAAACATAGCATCCATTCACAGTTAAAGAATTCCCAAGATGTGAGCATGAAATCCAGAAGATACTGGAGGCAAGAGTGGTTTTAACCTCTAAGTCAAAGGTAGGGAAAGTGCAGCCCATTCAAAACCCCAAAGTCATGTTCTGCAGTTTTTTTCTGTTTTTCCAAAATGCTATATTAAAGAGGTGGTGGAATGGGATGTCCCTTGAGTCAAGATTAAATATGAGCCAGATTCCAAAGCAGGGAAAGAATTTGCTCTGCTTTAGACCCCCTTCCACTCATCTCCCAAAAGGTCATTTCCAAGCAAGCTTATTATGCCATGCTAATAAATCTCTGCTCGGGGCATTTCCTATCACTTGCTGTGGCCGCCTTGCTCTTTAAAAAACACAGCCCAAAGCCCAGGGAAAGCACCCTAAAACAGCCAGCCAGATTCCCCCAATTCTGGTGTCTGAGAATTAAGAGCAGCTGCCTCTCACCTCCCCACTGGAATCACAGCTAGATTTCTTTCTTTCTTTTTTTTTAAATAAACTAGTTACTTTACTCATTATTTTGATCATGCAAATATTCATTTCCTGAGTTACTTTTTAAACATAACTATTGCAAAGGAACTAGTTACTATACTCATTACTCTGATTGCTCAATAGGACATTATTTGTATCAATGTGAAGGTTTTCTATCTGGAAGCCCCTAGAATCTCCAAGGTTGCACTTTGGCCATTTCGGCACTAACGTGTTATAACGCTATCACTCCACTTTCAACGTCCTATGGAATCCTGGGGTTTGCAGTTTAGGGAGGGGCCCTTGAGGATTCCATAGGATGTTGGAACTGGAATAACGGCACTATAACAGGCCAGTGCGGAAACGGCCTTAATGTTGTCCCCTGCATTACCAACCCTAACAGGGATGTGAAAGTGGCACAGCGACATGGCAGCTTAATAATTCAGCACCCTTCCGCCTTAAGTAACCGTCTTACATAATTTCTTGCTGTCTCGGGTACGTTGGACAAGCTCGTTTGGGTATGTACCACTTCTGTAAAATACAATGCGCATCACTCTCTACAACTCTTTAAAACAGAGCGCGTTCCATCTGGACAGATGAGTCAAGATGAGTCAGCTGCCAGAGGAGAGACCTGAAAGTCACCTTGCTTTTAGCTTTTGAGATTCATCGCCGGGAGAGGCTGTGGTGCATATGGGCTCGGGGGGGTTAAGTGGCTGCAGGATTCTGAGCATTATAGCCCCAGAAAAGTCATTTTCCCTAAGCTGGACCCTCTTTGATCTGTACTGTATCACCTGTATGTGTTGTTGTGGGTATAGTTTTCATTGCTTTTAATGTTATTGAAAGTTTAATTGAACTTTTATATTTTCCTAGCATGGTGTAGGGTTTGGAGTGTTGGACTGTGGCTCGGGAGCCCAGAGTTCAAAGCTCCGCTCCACTGTGTGACCTTGAGAAAGTCACACTCTCTCAGCGTCAGAGGAAGGCAAAGGTGGAAAAGCCCCTCCATAAAAATCTGGACACGAAAACCACAAGAGACTGGTATCCATAGTTTTACTTATCCATGCTGAAATGCATCATTTTGTGCCCATCTCTTTTTGGACCACACATTGTTAATTTTTACATTTTTATCAGCTGTGTGCTGGCTTTGGACTGCAAATAATGGCCTCAAAGCCTTCTTTCTCTTAGATTCAAAACTTCTGTCCAGTTTCAGGGCCTCCTCTCCAATACCCACATGATTCATCTCATTGGGAAAAAAATAGTGCTACATTGTCCACATTTTTCATTATCGATGGTAAATCTGGGGATATATTCCCCATAAATACAGGGATCTACTGTATAGCTAAATATACTTAAATAATGTAGCTGATGTAGAATCTCACCCAGGATTTCATAATGCTTTTCTTCTCTTTGTCTTCAGTTCTGTTCTCCTTCTGAGATTGTCACATCTACAATGCAACTTTTCTTTTTCTCAACTACGGTTATGTCTGACATATTCTAACTGTTTATCCGTCTGGCTTTTAACCTCTCATAGAATTTTTATTTCACCATTTTTGACACCTTTTTTTTTCCAGCTTATGCAGACCAGTTCTTTGCAGATGGTGAAATCAGATTTCTTTGCACAGGTTCCAACAGGTCTCTACAGCCATATGCGTCTACACCAAGTCATTTCTTGGAACGTGCCACATAATCCGACAACGCCTCCTAGACTTCTGGCTAGAAATCCAATCAGCAATAGTCCAAAACTCCTGTCGTAACACCTGGTAGACTGCAAAACTGCAGTACTAGTATATCTCAGTTAACAAAGCTTCTGACGAAGCAGTTCCTTGTTACAAGGTCTTTTTATGCCTGCTCAGACCCCCTTTTCCTCCTCCTCCATCTAGCTGCAAAGTTTATAGCAGCATCAACATTGGGAATATGGCTAGAGAAACACAGATTTTCAGTGTCGGGCTGCAGCAGTGTGTCTGCAGTAAACAACACCGTGACACCTAAGATGGTAAAAAGCTGCAATCTATTCCAACCAATCCAACTGTAGCTGTGTATGGGTGCCTCCAACAGCAGGCAAGGTAAAAATCAGCTCCCTCCAGAACCCCTTGCTGAGCATGCCTGAAATGCAAAGGAGGGAGAACAGATAAGCCTGCCTTATGAGCAACTCCTTGTATGTTAGAGAGAGGGGGAGAGCATAGATCTATACATCTGGCCACCAAAATGGAAATCGGAAAAAAAGTGGAGGCTGGTGAAAGAAAAAAATTGTCCCTGGATGCATTTTGAATAAGCTTTCAAAATGGTCTCTAGAAGGTTCAAAATGTTTTGATTTACTTATGCAAGGCAAAGTCCAGTTATCTTTAAATATTTGAAGGGATGTCGTGTTAAAGATGGAGCAACAGTCACGTAGGGACGGGGGGTAATGGAGGCAGTTCACCCCATGTAACAATGTTTTTGGGGTGTCCCGGCTTGTAGTCATGCCCCCATGCGCTGTGGCCATGCCCCTTCCCACCCTCCTCCCCACACTCCAAGCTCCGCCGCTGTGGAGCAAGCTTGTTTTCTGCTGCTCCAGAGACTAGGACAAGGAGCAGTAGATTCAAACTCCAGGAAAAGAGAATCCACCTAAACATTGGGCAAAACTTTCTGATGGTAAGAGCTGTTCAACAGTAGAATATGCTGCCTCAGACTGTGGTGGAGTCTCCTTCTTTGCATTTTTAAAACAGAGGCTGAATGGCCATTTGCTGGGGGTGCTTTGAGTGTGTGTTCCTGCACAGCAGAATGGGGTTGGACTCAATGGCCATTGTGGTCTCTACCAACTCTATGAACATTTCCACACTGCAATGTTATAGTGCTATTATTCCACTTTCAACATACGGTAGAATCCTGGGATTTGCAGTTTAGGGAGGGGCGTTTAGATTTCTCAGCCATAGAGCTCTTTGGCCCTGGGAAACTACAAACCCCAGAATTCCACAGGACATTGAACGTGGAATCATAGCGCTGTAACAGTGTAGTGCAGAAATGCCCTATGATTCTACCCAGCCTGGTTGCCTCATTTCACATGAGCATATTGTTAGTTTTGGGTTAATAAAAAGTTTGCTGAGAGTTACTGAACTGCTCTTCTTTCTGGTGGAGCAGCAACCTCTCGCTCTTCTTTCCGTGTTATTTCTGCCTCTGGTATCAAAGTTTCCATTAAAGATGTCGTGCCCAGGAAGACATCTGCTTTGTTAACGAAGCCAGACCTGTAATAAAACTAATCTCATCTGTAGCGATGCTCTGAGAATTATGGAATCAATGCTTCCTTGGCTCTCACCCACTTCAGATACCCTCCAAGGAAGGAAAGATTCAACACAGCCTTCTGCAGTAACAACTTCCCTTTCCCAAAATGTTTCATGTAGTCTTAAGCCTATTACCATGTCTCTTGTCTTGAATGGATGGGGTGAAATATGTTCCTTCAGCCTCTTTCTGACATCTCTTTAAATATTCGAAGACTCTCCACAGACTCGTCCCTTAATCTTCTTCTTTCTCTCTCTCTAGGCTAAACATACCAAATTCCTTCAGCCTGCCCTCTTATAATTTGTCTTCCAGACACCTTGAGCATCTTTATAGCTTTGCTCTGAATCCTTTCCAGTTTCTTGCCTGCGTTCTTAAGTCTGACTCTGGTCTCCCAAATGCCTTTGCATTTTGATCAGTATGCCTCAGCCAACAGATAGTTTTCCCCTTGCCACCTCATCGTTATAATTGTTCCCTTGCCTTTTACCTGGGCCCCTTCTTCCATATTACAGCAATATTATTGCAACATGATTTCCACTTTAATTGCCATGGTTCCATCCTATGGAATCCTGGGATTTGTAGTTTGGTGAGGGACTACAGCTCCCTGGCTGATTATGCTAAATGCGGCCCACCTAAGCTGAAAATCCCAGAATTCCCCAAAGAGCTTAATTCACCTAAGCTTAAATAACCTGATCTGGGCTCAGAAAAAAAGAAATCTGCAACTCTGTTCCTCTCCGTTTTGCTCTTGCTTCTAAACCGAGGCCTTTTCTGCACTAGGCTGTTCTAGTGCTATTATTCCACTTTCAACATCCTATGGAATCCTGGGGTTTGCAGTTTAGGGAGGGGCCTGAGGCCCCAAATGTCTTTGAAAGTTGCAAGAAATATCAATTAAATTTTAGAAACTGTAGCAAGCTTTGCATAACTTCTCAGAGAGCTGGAGATGTGCATGCAGTCCTTGCCTCTTCTCTGGACCTGAGCATCCTTCCCAAACTGGAGGATTTGTACCCTCATCTCCTGCCTGAAGGTGACCCACAAAAACTGGGACTTTGAGCCAGGCCCTGAGCTTTGGCAAGCCTAGCATTTGATGGGGAATCTCCAAGGAAAGGCTGGTGTCCTTCAGCTTTTGGGCCACTTCCCCACTAGACTGTTATAGTGCTATTATTCCACTTTCAACATCCTATGGAATCCTGGGGTTTGCAGTTTAGAGGGAGGCTTTAGAAATGTCAGCCAGAGAGCTCTTTGGCCTCAGGAAATTACAAACCCCAGAATTCCACAGGTTGTTGAAAGTGGAATAATAGCACTATAACAATGTAGTACAGAAAGGCCACTAGTGGTTGTGGGTAACAGGGCTCACCCTCCACTCTGCTCTGAACATACCTTTAGAAGCAAGTAAGCTAGATTTGAATGTTCCTTATCTCCCTAAATAAGTGAGAAGGAATACTCCCCTCATTTCACCTTGCTCTATGCAGAGGCCCTTTAGTTAAGATTTCTCTCTTAATTTCCATCCTGGAAAATACGTTCTCTGCATGTGAATTTGAACGACAACATTTGAGCACCTGCAGTTGGGGCTTAATGGATAACACTTAATGCCATCACCAGGGGCCATCCCTAAGCCTGAGGTTTTGGCCTTGAAATATCAGGGCCTGAACTGGCAACCCTATCATCCACTGGCCTAAATCAAACACTCCCTCCATGGAGGTTACATAGGCACAAGGCAAGCCTTTTTGGGGGAAAGGTACCTGAAAACCAGGAGTGCTTCCACTGAAAAGACCCTGCTTTTAGAAGCCACCCACCTCACCTCCTTTAACAGAGGAGCTTGGAAAAGGCTGCAAACAGACAGTCTTCTGGGTGAACTTCCCCTGAGCCATTTAGTGCTGGAAAGGTTAAACACCAGCACTGTGAAGCAGGTCCTGAAACAGACGGGAAACAGGAGGAGATAATCTGATTCTCTCTCTCCCTCTCTCCATCTCTCCATCTCAGGGCCTCTGTTTTTCCTCCCCAGCTGATATTCTGCTGAGCACGGCAATCCCTGGCTGGGCTTTCTTCGCCTGGTTGTTGTCAATACCAACTAAAATAGGTCATCAAGAAAGAGCCCGGTGTTCATGCACAGTCTCCAGCCGGTGCTGGATGCAAGGGGCAGCTTTCCAAAGGACCCGGGGATGGTCCATTTCAACCGTTCTGTTCGGCTTGTGTTGATCCCCACTCCAGGAGCTTTTGAAGTCTTCAGCCTTGCTCAGAATGCACACTCTCAAAACCAGGGGAAAACAGCAGAAACAGCACCCTTTTACTAAAGAAGAGTTCCGTCATGCTGGCTGAGAGATCCCACACCCTTCAAGGCTCCCAATTTGTCAGCGACAGTCCTGATTAATCCTTTGTCTTCCCACTTTTTCAGCTGCTTTTAAAATACCCTGGCTTCTTTCTCCGCCTTCACGTTCTTCCTTTGTCCTCAGCCTCATCGCTGCAGACCTGCTCAGTTGCTGCAAACTGAGTTCAACGTGTGAAAGCAGTTTGGGCTCAGGAGAGGGAAGGAATCTTCCCAGCAGCCTCTGGCAAAAGGAAACTGCTGCTTGTGTCTTTATCTTGTTTTGTTCAAAAATTGATAAATAAATAAAAATAGTTGGCTAGTATTCTGTATCAGCTACTTAGTTGAATATACTTAACCTTCCTTAATTGTGACTAGGTAGCAATTGTGAATAGGGGACAGTCACCATCCACAGCTGTTCTACGTTCGCAATTGCTGCTTAGTCGCCATTGTGACATTACTGCCACTATCACAAATCTCCCCCGCCCCAGCCACAGCCCGCTTTAGTGGACATCAGCTGCATGGGGAGAAGGAGATCCATTCAGCACAGCTGAATGATATTTGTATTAGGTTTTTTTTGGGGGAGGGGGAGATCAGGCCCTGAAAAGTGACTCAGTTAAATATGCTTAACTAAGTGGCTTATAGAAAATATTGGCCAGTAAAAATAATAATAAGCCTCGTGAAAAGCTATAATGGCTGTAGATTGCAACGCCCAGAATCCCCTAGCCGGCATTGATCTATAAACAAAGGAATTTTGCAAAGAGAAACTGAAGCTAAACCAAGGGAACGGCTGGGGAATATTGTACTTTGCAGCGGGCTATAGGCCAGCCTTCCTTCCGCAGCTGCTCGAGACCGATGGCTTGCCACCCGCTGCCCCTTCTTCCTCTGAAAGCTCAGGGGGCTTCCCACCTCCTTCCTCTCCCCCGCCCCCACCGCAACTTTCCCTCTTCCTTGTGGTGCGCTAATGTCAGCTTGTGCCTAGCAGAACCCATACATCACAACTGCTGGATGTGTCCGCCGAGGCTTTTGCTGCTGACCTTTTTTGCCATGCAAAGTGCTGGAGGGACTGGGGGGCATTTCACACCAGCCTGTCACAGCCACGCCTCTAGCTAAGGAGTCAAGAGGGACCAGGAAAGGGGATGAGTCAGCGACAGGCCTCCCTGCCTTACCTGGAGCAGTGAATAGCAGAGGAGGAGGGTAGGATAGATGCTATGTCGGTGCAAAGCCATTATATCAGAGGCAGCAAAGCCAAATAACTAAAACAAAGAGCCAGTGTTCCATATTTGCATAGAGCAACTGTGGGTATCCAAAATCCCATATCCTCCAACTGTCCCAATCTGGCAGGCACAGTCCTGATTAATCCTCTATTATCCCACTTCTCACCTGTTTGTAAAATGTCCTGTTTGCTCTCTCCTCTTCTCGCTTGCCTCCTTCAGCTTCAATTTACTTCAGTTGCCACAAACTGAGTTCACACAATCCCAAATAAACCTCTGTCTTCCAACTTTTTCAGTTCTTTTTAAAATATCTTGGCATCTCTCTGCTCCTCCCACTTTCCCCTTTTGTCATCAGCTTTACTGCTGGAACCTGGCTCATCTGCCACACGCAAAAGGAGTTTACACTCAGTTGAAACAGCTCTGTGTGCGTGCATGCAGGTGTTGAATGACAAGTTCTGAGCAATGGTGGTTGTGCTTAATATATAACATTTAACAACATTATACCAGAGGCCAGCCATTGGTCTCAGGTTTTAGGATAGAAACCTCAAGGCCTTGGAAGATCTTGAACTGGCAACCCCAGTCCTGAGAGCAGCAATCTCTAACCACCCATCCATCACAAAGACAGGAATCAGATTGAGGGGGACTGGCTTTGAATCATGCTGACTCCAACACCACAAAGTCAGGTGAAGGTCTGTCTCTGATTTACGTTGGATTGAGCTCCCCGCTTCTTCTTTAGAGACCCTGACCCAGAAAATGCGTCCCCTCCTTCCAATGGAGATGCCGTCATTCCATTCTCATTACACAGAAACAGGAATTACCTTGAATCAGGGCTAATGGCCCTTTGTTTCTAGACCCGCAGTGCCACCGAGCACGTGAACAGGAGCCTTGCTTCATATTTACGCAATAGGCAACCCAACCTCTAAGAAGAGCAATTAGGGTCATCTGGCAAGATTTGCAGCTGCCTGTGAACAACTCAGGCAGGGAAAGTTACCTTTATGAAAAGGAGGATTGTTCCTAGTTTGCAATTTTTGAAAAAATAGTTTTATTATCATTACACTAGAAATAGGCTAAACTTTGAGAAATCCCCCTCAGAATACTCCCCAAAAGTAGTTTTGAAGGCCAGAAAGAAATGCTAACAGTAAGCTGTAATATTACTTGTTACAGAACAAAGGAACAACACAACCAGCCATCATACACTTCTAAAACAGGGTTAGAATAATGCAGACTTGCAAATGGTATTGGACTACAACTCCCAGCATTCCTCACCACTGCTTAGGCCCAGCTGGAGCTCTTGGGGAATAGTTCAATAACATCTGCAAAGCTGCACGATTCCTACCCTGTTTTAAAAAGAAGAGCTGCTATCCTAAAGTTACCACTAACATAGTATAGGGTAATGTTGTTACTTGCAATGCATCTGGCTAGGATTGCATTGGAGCATTGTATAGCGTGAGGTCTGTGGCATGAAAAGGCGTGCCTTCGGAGGAGCTGTGCAAGGAGAGTGCTCACATTTGAGGAAACAAAAAAAATTAAGCTTCTCTTTGCCTGTTGAAAACAGCTAGACAGATTCTCACCAAATTTGACAGATACATTTGGGAAGATCTGGCTAGAAATATAGGCTCACTCATGTTTCTGCTAGTAGCAGCTGGACGCTTCCCAGGTCAGTTGGGCAATAAATCCACTCTAGCTTTTCATTCAGACTTCAAAGGTGCTGAATTATATTTCCCAAGGTGATGAATTATATTTCCCCAGCGGTTTCAGCACCTTGGACAGATCTTAGCGCTATCCAAAACCTGGAAGGGCTTCATTACCCCACCGACATGGCAGACACCCGTCGCCGGCAGGCTCCATAAAATTTCCCACAAGACCTCTTTTCCAAGGCCTCCGAGAGGAAAGCAGAGTGCTCTTTCTTTGCAATATTCTCCCCGTGGGCCTCAGCCACCTTCCCAGCTCCAACCGTTGCCTTGCATAAGGTGAGATGACAGCCGATTAAACTCCCCTCGCTCTTTTCCTCAGAGAGGGAACAGCCCTGACAGATGCTTGAGCGCGTTGTGCTGACAGATCTCATGCTCCATGCGCACAGGCTATCGTCTCCACTCTCTACGCAGCAGCCGTGCGTGTCTCCCCCAACGGAGCTGCCTTGGCCCGCTGCCGGGAAGGAAACACAAGCCTTTCAGTGACTACACACTGCCGTTTCCAAACATTTCTCCTCCTCCCCAATTAGCTTCATTAGGACACAAGCACTTAACTTCTGGAACCCCTTTCACCTCTGAGGATTCTCAATACAAGAGTGTATTACGTTCAAGAGACAGGAAATATATTTTGGGAAGACGTCTTGCAGGGCCCAGGCAGGCACAAAAGCAACTGTGTTCTGCCCAGGGATCTGGAGAGAGGGGACACTCCAGAGGCAACGGGGGGAAAAGACTTGGAGCCCTTTCACGCTGCATCATTTTAATGCTACAGTCCACTCCAACTCCTGCAGCAACCGCCTGTGGCATTTTGGAAGTTGCCACTAAAGGAGGAGTACTTAGAACCCTCAGCCAGAGAGCTTTCCTCGTCATCAAACTACAAACCCCAGGATTCAGCAGTGGCAGCTCAAGTGGAATCAAACCACTATAATTGTGTGGTGTGAACAGGCCCCAGGTTTTTGGCATGCACACGCCATGCACATCTTGTTCCAGATGTTAGAGTGCAGGAAGAATCTTGCAGAGGAATATTCATTTTCTCCCACAGTGGGGAGAAAACTACTGCAATTACCGGTCCTTGCATGTAAGGACAAAATAGTCAAGAACTTATATGCCTAGTGCTGCTTCTTTAACCCAGATATTTTGGAAATGCCTTGCAGTTGCTTCATTTGGGGGGTGGGTGGGCAGGGTACTGGAAGGTTCTGTGGTATTTAATGATGTACATGTTATTTAAAATTATTTGCCCTTGCCTTCAATTTAACACAAGGTCAGTGATTTTGTGTGAAAGGGCCCCTGTACAGTTTAAAATGCTGGGATGACTGCTGTCTCACTCATCTACCAACACACATTTTGAGAGGGTTTTTCTCCCCTATGTATTTACCATGTTTTCTCTTGCAGCCATTTTAAGCAGGGGAAAGGGAAAACCCTAAAACCAGAGGCAAGCAAGTTTACATGGACAGAGGGCCATTTTTTGCACAAGCAATACTGCTGCCATTTTGAGTAACCAGAAGTGATATTTTAGGAACTGGAAGTCACTTCCAGGCAAATATAGGGAGGTGTGGGTACAGGGGTATAGAGCCAACAAAGTATGAACATTGAACAAACTAAAGTGGACAGGAATGGGACATTTTGAGTCTTCTAACAATTACACCGTGTTTTACCCAGGAAACTGACATCTAAGAAGAAATGGGAGTGGCGTTAATAGTGAGGAGAAACGCAGCAAAAGCAGTCAAAGGATCTAATGCAAAGTCAAATAATACCAGTAAGACTGCAGGGGAAACTCATCAGTGTAACCATAATCCAAGTGTATGCTTGAACTACAGGGAAAGCTCATCAATACAACAATAATCCAAGTTTATGCTTCAAGTACAGAGGCAGAAGAAGAAGAAACTGAAGGATTCTACGCCGGAGTCTCGGAGCAAATTGATCACACAGGACAACAGGGCTTCTGGTTAAGCATAAGTGATTGGAATGCCAATGTAGGAAACAGAGCAGGATGGAGAAATTAAGCAGGAGAGCCACTGACTGAATTTTGAATCCCTGACTGGCCATGGAAATCCACTGGGTGAGCTTGGCCAAGTCACACTCTCTCAGCCTCAGAGGAAGGCAAGGGCAAACCCTTCTGAACAAATCTTGCCAAGAAAATCACATGATTGGTTTGCCTTATTATTACTATAAGTTGGAAATGACTTAAAGGCACACAGCAAGTTACAGGGGTGGTAAAAATGAGAGCATTGCCTCTCCACAAATAAGAACTATATCCGATGAAATTTTCCTCCAGCCACTGAATTTTTAGCTTCAAACTTCCATTGAGCATTTAAGGAAGACAGTTTAGGCATCCAAACAAAAGGGGCAGGCAGAGTTACCAAGGGAATGCAGACGCTGCAGACAGAAGAGTTCTAGATGCAAATGATTTTCAATGTCTGACTCTCTTTAAGGCTAGGAACCTGAGGATGGAAGGAAAATTTTATTGAGGGGAATTCTTGTTTGAAGAGATAATGTTCACATTTTGTTCCCCTTCCAATCACTACTTCATGGACTATTTCCTGCTATTTGGGAGGGGCAGCATTAGAGGATTAATTCCCATCTCCTTGCAATCATTTTTGGTGGCAAACTGCAAAACAAATTTGCTGAAAATACCCTTTTCTTATTGGGTCTGAGGGAGCCCCGTGGGGTGCATGGGACCTCTTTAGAGGCTTTTTCTGCTGGCCCCCCAACTCATCTCTTCTGCCATATGCCAGGAACGTGGAAGCAAACCATTGCTGGGGTTTGTAGCAATAATTTACAAGCAAAGTATAATTAGTCTGCTGTGAACCCAGCATCTGGAGGGACAAGCCTGGCAGAAAACTGGTTTAATGTCATTATTTTCTTCTTTAAAAAAAAAATAAATAACCTGACTTTTCACTGCAACTCAATTTATGTGCTGTAGAAAGAAAAAAAAAGGGTAGAAAATTGCAAGGCTGAAAGTACCTCTTTTGCTAATGTACATATCCATCTTTAACCCTAAGGAGAAGCCACTAGATGTGCAGAAGTTCAGTTTAGCTTCCAAAGCTCTTCGAATCTGGACCCCGATGCGGCTTCCCATCCCAAAGGATTCTCTCTCATTCCTCCATTGCGATGAACCTCACCCACTTTCTCACAACTGCGGAAGGTTGCAGAATGCGTTGTGTATGTAATTGCTCCCACCGGGCCACACAAACAGCAGCAGCATTGGAGGGACCAGTAGCTGGAGACAAGGAAGAGAGCTTGGGAAAGAAGTGGCTGTTTCAACTAGAATGCCCAGAATCCCCAGGTGGGATACCTAAATAGAGGTCCCTCTAATCCAGCATCCTCTTTCTCAAAGGAGCCAGTTCTAGATACCATCCGGCTGTCGTGACTGGGCAGGGACAGGCCCAACTGATCCTCTGTCTGCCCACCTTTTCAGCTGATTTTTAAGATGTCCCAGGTTCTCTCGTCTCCTCCCACTTTCTCCATTTGTCCTCAGCTTACTTCAGTTCCTGCAGATGGAGTTCAAAGTGCAAAAAGAACTTTGTGCTTTATTAACTCAGCAGGGAGCACAGAAGGAGGAGTGGAACCTTGCCCTTCCCAGTAGCCTCAGGAAAAAGCAAACTGCTGCAGCCTTTTCTCTTCCTTGTTTATAACTTTTGCCATCTTGGCCACCCTCTGATGGTGCTTGGCCACATGTGTCCTGTCTTCCTCTGTGAAATGTTAGAGGTATGCCCCTAAGCTGCTGGGATCCCCAAAAACAGAGCTCGATGGAGTCAACAACATTTGTTTTTGCTCCCAAAGACTGGTATTGAGTAGTATACTGCTTCAGAATATGGAGGCTCCGCTGATCTATTGGATGCCTCACATCCCCTCCATGAAGTTATCTAATAAGCCATTTCAAAAGCTGGCTAAACCAGTGACAAAGACCTCACAAAATGGAGTGTTGGGGCCAGTCCCTTCTGTGTTGGTGGGGCGATGAATCTGTTTCGAAGGAGCTATCCAAGGCACTGACCTCAATTTGGGAGATAGAGTTTAGCACCTCCTGCAAAATTCCAACTAAACCGCGGAGCAGGTTGGCCGCTCTGCTCATGCGGAAGATTGCAGCCATCCCTGGCTGAGCAGAGGAGCGAAGACTCCAGAGTAACAATAGGAAGCCAAGCCTCAAAAAAAAAAACCCCACAAGCTGGCTGCTAGGCTAGCTAAATGCATTATAAATAGCTCTTTCCTCCCAGTCTTCTTTCAAAGTCTGTGGCAAAGAAGAGAGGTTGAGTGACAGCTGCCAATAAAGATGGATATGAAAGCTGACATGGGTCACCAGAAGGAATTATCCACTCTGGGGGGTCTGTTATCTTGCCAGCCTCTGAATTCTCATCTTTTCCCCGGGATTTGAACTTGGCCATTACGAGGAACACTGCCAAAGGCGCTGCAGGGCAACGCAGCCTAGTGGTGAGAGGCCTGGCCTTCCCTTCTCTCTGCTCTGCGTCTTCACATCCAGTCTGCACTGGCTTGGCTTCTGTGTCCCCTTTTGATGGACCCCAGAGCTGGGGAAAGTTTTGTGTCTTCTGTTATTTTTGAACCGCCACCCTCAGCTACCCTGCAAAAGGGTGCCATGGGTCAGCCCCGTGGGGAGGTGGGAATACCAAGCCGGAGAACCAGAGGGAGGGATGGAGAGTGGATTTTAAGTAGGCCGGACTGTCAGTCGGTTGCCACAGTAACAGGCTGCGCTGGCATTGTTCTATTTAAAGGGGAAACAAATGTGCGCAAGGAGGGGTGCTTGAGGCTTACAGCAAGCAATATTGGGGAGGAAGGAGACAAACTCACACCCTCCTTGCTCTAGTGCCAGTGACAAACAAATGCAAAAAGAGGCACAGAAATCCTGTTGTTTTTTTTTGGCTCCAGGCATTGCACCTTTGGTCCCTGGGATTTTTATGGGGATTACTCCACTTCAGTAGAAAGTGCTACATACTCTCCCAGTTTTGCAAGGACAGTCCCAATTCATTCTCTAGCGTCCCACTTTTTCATCTGCATTCGAAATGTCCCAGCTTCTCTCCACTGCTCCCATTTTCCCCCTTTGTCCTCAGCTTACTTCCACAGCTGCAAACCGAGTTCAAAGGGCAAAAGTGCCATCGTACTCAGTTAACCCAGCAGAGAGGAAGCAGGAGCAAAACCTCAAGTTGTGCTAATGTCAGCTTGTGCCTAGCAGAACCCACACATCACTGCATGTGTCCTCCAGGCTTTCATGGTTGACCTTTTTTTGCCACGCAAAGCACTGGAGAGATTCAGGTGGATTTTGCATCAGCCTGTCACAGCCACACCTCTGGCTAAGGAGGCAAGAGGAACGGAGAAAGGGGATGAGTCAGCGACAGGCCTCCCTGCCTTAGCTGGAGCATTGGGTAGCGGAGGGGAAGGGTGCACAGAAGGGTGCATAGATGCTGTGAGAGCAGAGCCATTAGATGACAGGCAGCAGGGCAGAACAGCTAAAATGCAGGCCTCAGACTTTGAAGAACCAGGTTTTAATAACTGCCAAGCCAACAGGCTTAGAGCAGTTGTGGGTATCCAAAATCCCATACCTTCCAACTGTCCCAATTTGGCCAGAACAGTCCTGATTCATTCTCTGCCATCCCATTTTGTCTGCTACTTTTAATACATCCCAGTTTCTCTCCTCTTCCCGCCTTCCCTCTCGGTCCTCCACTTACCTCAGTTGCGGCACACTGAATGCAAAGTTCAAAAGTCATTTACATTGCATGAGCACGGAGAAGAGAGGAAAGGTAGTATGGAAATGGCCAATGCTGGGCTGCAGTAAGTACTGTCCTGTTCATGTCCGGGTGCCTTGGCTGTTAGAGAGGACCCTGGCTGCATTTGCACCAGGGACTGGAGCGTGACATTTAGGGCTGAGACCATCCTGAACTAGCAAGCCTAGCTCTATGTAATAAACTGAATCAAGCACATTTTTCAGGAAGAAGCCTGTGGGCCAAGCAGAGAGATGGAGGGAAGACCACGCAGCTTGCCAGGGAGGAGCCGGTTTGCACGAAATTGATTTGAAATTTCCATCCAAACCTCAGGCTTTGGAAATCAGGCCCAGCCCCATCCTTTTCTCACCCCTTCCTTCCCCTTCAAATTTGCAACAGATGGGCTGGGAATAAGGTGGAGAGCAAAAGAGGAGGACTTGGCTATTGGGAAAGGACAGGAGATGTTCATTACAGCTTTAGCCACCATCACGAGTGAACCTGTTTCCATGGAGATACACCATCCATCGCTGTTGTGTGTGTGTGTGTGTGTGTGTGTATGTGTGTGTGTATATATGTGTGTGTGCGATTTAAAAAAAAAGGAGGAGGGAGGAAGAGAGAAGAGGACAGAGAAACGTATGTATTTGCTGAAGACAAGAAGTCAGACAGAGATTTTGGGAAGGAGGGGGGATTCCCCAAGCGGGGAGGGGAGAGGTTGGATTTCCAAGTAAGGATGGAGAAAGGGGGTACCCTTTTCTGCCTTCCAAGGTTTCCCCCATCCCACAAACTGCCTTCCTGGTTGCAGCTGTCTGGAGAGAAATAGACACCCAAATCTCATAGCCTTTGGGGAAATGCCATCAAAAGAGGGAAAAGCAGAAAGGGAGACATACAATCCTAAGGAAGAGGGATGTGTACAGTTTTCGGGGTCTCGCCTCACACCGCTGCCCCAAAAGAGAGAACTTCAAGGGTTCCTAGCCTGGAGTTTGGAGCCTTGACTTGCTAGACCCCTCTCCTCTGCTAATGTCAGGTGCAGAAATACTCGCCATTTCCGCACTAGTTTGTTATAGTACGATTACTGCACTTTCAACTTCCTATGGAATCCTGGGGTTTGCAGTTTGGGGGGAGGCTTTAGAATTCTCAGCCAGAGAGCTCTTTGGCCTCAGGAAAGTACAAACCCCAAATTCCACTGGAGGCTGAAAGGGGAATAATAGCACTATAACAATGCAGAGCAGAAATGCCCCATGTCTTCTTGTTGGTGGTTCCTATCTTTGAGACTCTGTGCTCTTGAGAATCCATTTGGGTGCCTGACCTCTGATTTAAGGGTCAGTTGAAGAACCAATTATTAATATTTCTGCAGGCTTTTGCCCTGGGTGGAAACCAACTCTTGGGTTTGACACCTCTTCTGTGTGGTCTTGTTTGGCTTCTCTTGGCTTCTTTTAGTGAAGTTGTGCTGACTGGTGCTTTGTTTGTAAGGAAAATGATAGCATTTTTTTTAATTTGCTGTGGAGGTTCCCCCCCACACACTTTAAACATTTTGACTGTACGTTAGCTGCTTTCACAGATGGAAAGGCGTGGCAAACTATTTTAATTGAACGAATTAATTAATTCAATCAGGTTTTGTTTTACTTGGGGATGAGAACAGAGAAGTGAAGCACAAAGGCTTTGCAAGAAGAGGCAGATACAGCTTGCCAGCAAATTCAGATCAGAAGGGCAGTGTCGCATAGTGGTTTGAGCATTGGAACAGGACTCCGGCCATGGAAACCTACTGGATGACCTTGGGCAGTCACGTAGGGACAGGGGATATGACGAGGTAGTTCGCCCCGGGCAGCAATGTTTTGGGGGTGTCCCAGCCCCTAGCCACACCCCTGCATGCCTTGGCCATGCCCCACACACCGTGGCCACGCCCCTCCTGCCCCCTCTCCACACACTCCAAGCTCTGCCCCTGACCTTGGGCAAGTTCCACTCTCTCAGCCTCAAAGGAAGGCAAAGGTCAACCTATTCTGAAGAAATCTGACCAAGAAAACCCCAAGATTGGGTTACCATAAGTCAAAAAAATTGACTTAAAGGCACCTAATAAAAGTTTAGAGTGCGACACGTACTTTGGAGTTTGTGGCCTCATAGTTTGTAGGGTGAGGCCTAACGTGTACTTTGAAGCTGGCTGGTTTCTAGTGTGTAAGGAGCCCATGTGGTTTGAATGGACTCCAAGAGACCAGAGCCCAAGTCCCTGCTTGGCCGTGGAAACCCACGGAAGGAAAATTTCTAAGGGCGACAGAACTCCTATTTGGAGAGGCAATGGCCCCATTTCTCTCCTGCCATAGCTACACCCCTGTGTATGTGCTTTCGAGTTGCTTGTTGAATTACGGTGGTCCCATGAATTTCAAAGGGTTTTTATTGTGTCCCAAGCAGACCAGGCAACCAATTTGCAAACCAGCAGGGCAGAGCTTACTCACAGAGGCAAGAGCAGGGGTAGTCCAAACTAGGTTCAGGTCAAGAATGCAAGGTCAGTTGTTGACCCTGGTAGGAGGTGGGCCAGCTGCTTGCCTTTTATAGGCTAATGGTGTTGCCACAGGTGTTCCCTCATTAAAGCCCCTTTGCTACTTAAATAAGCTGAATGCCTGAGACCTTCTTTCTGGCATTGTCTCTCCCACGAGATAGAAGTCTATGTTATTTCATATCCTGATGTTTGTTCCCCCTCCTGTTGGTTGTTATTTTCCACTGAGCAAACTTCTGGGGAAACTTCTGCCTCAGATTCAGAATGCTTCTCCTCGCTGTCAGGGTCTCCAAGGCAGGGTGTGACAGTTTTCTTAGGCAAGTAACCTCAGAGGTGGTTTTACCAGTTCCTTCTGAAATAGAGCCTATGACACTTGTTAGTCTTGGGTTGTCTCCCATCCAAGAACTAACCAGGGCTGACCCTGCTTAGCTTCCAAATCCAGACAGGATCTGGTACCTTTAGGGTATTTTGGCCACTACTAGCTACATCCCTAGAGATGTCTTAAGGGGCTTAAACCAAGCTGCTGGTTCTTAGCCCTCAAGCTACAGTATAGGATTAATTGTCAAGTCTTCCCTCATAACCAAGCCGACCTGTGTGCCATCCTGAGCACCCTTCTTTTTAGAAAAGCACCACAGCTGCTGCTTCTTTGCAAAGCAGTCCACCCTCCATTCAGCGCTGTAAAATAATGGCCATAATCCAAGCCCAGCCCGCTCCCACCTTGCTTGCAAATCAAAGGACAGCAGCATCACACCCCCTGCTGCCCACGTTCTCCAACTGCAAGGCCCCGGCTCTCCTGCAGACAGACGCATCTTCAGTTTCGCGCATGCCTTAATGAGAGAGAAGTGCGGAGGTTAGGGAAGGAGGCCCACCTTCAGATCTCAATCAGTCTCTGTCTCTCTCTTCGGCAAGTCTTACATTCCCCCATTAGCTTGAACTCCACGTTTCACATTTCAAAAGAAGAGTGGCATTTCCCAGAGCCATCCAGCACAGCACTCAAACCCAGTGGCATCAGATAGCTCCTGTGTCTGGGAATGACAATGAATCTGCTCTGGGTTTTAGTCTGAACTTCAAAGGAGCCATCCAAGGTGCTGATTCTATTTTGGGGGGATGATTCGGCACCTTGGGGAGTCATAGGCCCATAGACTCGTAGAGATGGAAGAGAACCCTGCAGATGCGGAGGGCCGACAGTAGTTGATGCAAGAGCCAGGGCAGCGTAGCAATTTGGGCATTGGACTATGACTTTAGAGACCAGGGTTTGAATGCCCGCTCAGCCGTGGAAGTCACACTCTCTTGGTCTCAGAGGAAAGCAAAGGCAAACCCCCTCTGAGAAACTGCAGTCAGTGTTTAATCTGTAATGCTTAACAGCAGCACCAGAGGCCAACCCTTAGATTTCACGTTTTGGCCCAGAAACAGCCGGACCTGGGACAACCCAGTATCTCTGCGACGGGGCTGGGATTCATGCAGTCTTCTAGATGGGGTTGGACTCCAACAACCCGTTGGCTATGCTAGCTAGGGCTTCTGGGCACTGCAGTCCTACCTCATGCAAAGGGTTGCATGTTTCCCACCGCTCATTTAAGCCATAGGCTTTCCTCCCCACGCCTCCCCCAAAGAAAGTTCTGTTTACCCTGTTAGTTTGCCTTTGTTGTTCATCTACCAAAAAGACCCCAATTGCTTGAAATGTCATATCGCCTGAATGGAGCAGAGCTGACCAAAACGGCCCCCTTTCCAGCCCCTCTGGGAGGGCCCCCGAACCAACCCTCGAGGGGCCCAACTGTCATTTTCATCTGCATATCAAGCTCCTCTGCCGTGTTGCTTCCCTGCATTCGCTTGACTTGGCATCTGGATTTCATGCAATGTGACGGTGACATGACTTGAGCAGACATTGCTGCGAAGAACAAAATGAGTGTAGTAGGACCTTCCTCTCAGTTGGCCAAAAACTCTCTTGGTAAAGATTCAAATCCTGCAGCCCGCAAGAAGAAAGCGAGCCTTCTGAAGTCACAGAAATCAGCGACAATATGGAAAACTGGGGGCAGTTAAAGTGGAATATAGCACTGTAGCAGCGTAGTGTTATAAGAACCTGAGTTCCTTCACTTTTTTCTATACCTTGGAACAATTTCTTTTTGGACTATTTATATATTTGATTTATTTATTGGAGTCCTCAAGATGGAACCCAAAATAGCTTACAGTGAAAGTTAAACAAAATTGTATGTGGTGCCAAATTTTAAAGAAGATAAACAATCTATCCAGTCAAAACATTTAGTCTGAAAAGAATGATAACATATTAAATAAAGATTATACATAAAAGCAGTACACTCGCTAAACAGTCTTGTAGTCCAACCAAACGGAGCCTAAAGGCCTGTCCGAATGAGAGAGAAAACAAAGAAAGGGCCAGTCAAGCCTCCCTTGGGAGGGACAGCCATTGCCTAGGAGCAGCCACTGAGAAGGCCCTGTCTTTTGCGTCCTCACCAGATAAGCCTGGGAGGTTGGTGGGACAGAGAGAAAACCCTCCCTCAAAGACTGTAAAACTCTAGTAGGTTCATATGGTAAGATATGGCTTTACAGGCAGTCCACACCTAAGCCGCATGGCTACTGGCTGTGGGAAATGGAGTCCAAAATGCAACTTTTCCTGGCAAACGGTTGGCCAAACAGCCCTCCCTAGGGGATCGAATTTGGCCCAAAATTGATGGCGCTGACCCTCCGGTGTGCGCGTGTTTGCAAGAGACAGAGAAAACAACCAACGCCTTCTCCGTGCTTTGCCACAAAAGGCCAGCTCCAGAGAGCTCATCCGCTTTCCACTATCACTAGGCAGAAAGTGCATTAGCAAGCTGCAGCAGCAGAAAACAGTAAGCAGAGCTCTTCCATCATTTTACTGGACAATTGGCTCGGTCAGGCTCACTCGCCTCTCCCTGAACAGTTCCCAAAGGGTCATTGCTTAAGAGCCATTATTTCTCTTCAAGAACTCGGGGCAGAGCTAGTGTATGCTGTTTTGTTCCCCTCTTCCTCCTCCCGTCTCTTTTTCCTTTTGTTTCTTGTCTTTTAGGTTCCGAGCCTATGCACAGGACATGCCTTTTCTGCCATTGATCTCATACAAGCCGCCCTCGCGGCCTTTACAGCTGAAAAGTGGGCTAGAACGCGAGGGAGGGAGACTACGGCGTGCCCTCTGCTGGCACAACCTTCGCACGCATGAATGCGAGGTTGCGTAAAGGCGCGTGTCCAATTAACGTCAATAGACATGCCAGGCGCACACCATTCATAATTATAGGATGGGGCATTCCTGGGTTTTGTTTTAGGCAAGGGTTCGTGAAATGGAAGCCCCCACATATATCTGTCATTAACTTCTCTTCCGTGTGAATTTTCTCTTTCTACATAAACTGAGGGTACACACTCTCCAACAGTACCAATTTGGAACAGACATTCTCTGTCATCCCATCTTTTCAGCTGCTTTTAAAATGCCCCAGTTTCTCTTTCCTCCCCACACTTTCCCCTTTTGTCCTCGATCTACTTCCATTGCTGCAGACTGAATTCAAAGCACAAAACTATTTTGCACTCAATTAACTGGAGAAGGGAGAGGCAAAGACTAAAGCAGGCAGAGTCTTGCCCTTCCCAGTTGGCTCAGGCAAAAGGAAACTGCTGCAGTCTCTTGTCGCTTGTCTTTTTTTTCCCGTTCATAACTTTTGCCATCCTGGCCACACTCGGACGCCGCTTGGCCACGTGTCCTGATTTTTCATCTGCAAAATGTTGGAAACTATGAGGACAAGACATAGTGTGGACCCAGAAGGGTGGAATTTAGTGGCCCGGATCCTTCCAACAATCACATCCTTGACCAACCAAAAGATACTTGCTGAATCCTTCCTCTGCGCCCGTGAGACCTAGGCCATTTCCACACGAGTCTGTTATAGTGCGGTGATTCCACTTTCAACCTCCTATGGAATCCTGGGGTTGGCAGTTTCGGGAGGGGCCGGCCGGCATTTTGAGACTGGCTGCAGTGAAACGGGCAACGCATTTTGAGACTGGCTTCCCAGATCCTTCCAACAAGCTCTTTCTCCTTGAGCAACCAAAGGCTCCTTGTTGAACCTTTCCTTTGCCCCCCATGAAATCTAGGAGCAGGTTCTCACAAGGAAAAGCATTTTGGGGTTGGCTGCAAGCTCCCATTTCCCCATATAGTAGCCCATCCACCCAAATGCCCCTCTGATGCTTGATCAGTCAGGTCACAAATCAGACTTCAATAAAAGTTACTTATTCCTCTCTGCCTGCCCCGGCCCCTGCCCCACGAACAGCCCCTCCCTCCTTCCTATCTATACTTTTGTCCTTCCAAGAGCAAACCTCTCAGGCAAAGCACTTTCCACGGCAGGCTGCTTTAATCGCATTTCAGATTAATCTGGCGGGTAGATGGAGAGAAGCTCACTCCATCTATATAAACGAAGCAATAATTAGCCCCCGTCTCCGGAGGATATGAATCCCCTGGAGTACTATTGCTCTCCCCCCAGTGAGGTCTCTCAGGGATGATAGATCTCTAAAGTGCGGAGTTTTCCTGCTGGGCACAATCCGTCTCCCGTCTTTTGGGGCAGTAATAGCACCACGGTGGTTTAATAACTCTCGCCAGTCTAATATTTCTCCATAAAATCTTTCTTCTTCGTCTAATCTTTCTTTGGCTCTTCAGGGGGGTTTTTTCCCTCCCTTTCTTTCGAGTTCTTTCCAGCATCTCTATCAGAGCCTTCCCACAAGAGTGGCCAAAGAATGTCTTGGGAAAGTTCATAACGGGATTTCTGTGTAAACTGAGCCACCCAGAGTTAATAGTCAAGGAAAGACCTCTTCTCTACTTCCTCCAAACCTTAAAAATAGGGGTGGGGACTAGCCTTGGATAATGGCCATCACCACATCATTCTGGCAGTGGCTAGGAATTCTGTCAGTTAATTGCTCGTGAAATCAAGGAGCCTTTTCTTTTGTTATCTGTCGAATGAGCTGTCAACTTCATCAGATGAGGAGAAGGTATTGTCAAGATACTCAGCTGGTGTTAAGAAGCCCAAAGTACTATGGGACCCAAGGGAAAATCCAGCAAGTGGGTGGCCAGATTGAGAAGGAAGGAAGTGGGCAGCAGAAAAAGCTGTTCTTGGTGTACACAGAGATGCCAGTTCTGGGCGCCACAGTTCAGGAAGCATATTGACAAGCTGAATGTTTTCAGAGGAGGGTGACCAAAATGGCAGAAGGCCTGGAAATCATGAATACCTGTGAGGAGCAGCTTAAGGAGCTGGAGAAGAGAAGGTTAAGAGGTGACATGATAGCCATCTTTAAATATTTGAAAGGATGTCATATGGAAGATGGAGCAAGCCTGTTTTCTGCTGCTCTAGAGACTAGGACAAGGAGCAATGGCTTTAACCTTCAGGAAAAGAGATTCCATATAAACATGAGGAAGAATTTCCCGATGGTAAGAGCGGTTTGGCAGTGGATTGTGCTGCCTCAGAGTGTGGTGGAGTCTCCTTCTTTGGAGGTTTTTAAACAGAGGCTGGATGGCCATCTGTCAGGAATGCTTCGATGGTATATTCCTGCATGGCAGAAAAGGATTGGACTCAATGGCCCTTGTGGTCTGTTCCAACTCTATGATTCTACAGGACTAGCAGACAATTCACAGGAATTGTTGCTGATCCAGGTTTTTTGGTGGAGGGAGCAATGCATTTGTTGGAGAAGAAAGTATGAAAAGAAATGATCAGTTTTAAGCACTTTTTTTAAACGTGTGCTTAAAGCACCGTGTAAAAACACAATAACCCTGTTAGGCTTGTGACTTGAAACCTTTAGCAGAAAATGCCCAAGTTGGAAAGAAAATACTGAAAGGTTCCATGCGAACCTTCCACAACCCTCAATGGTGGTTCTGCTTTTCACAGGTAGCCAAGGCAAAAGGTGAGGTAGGAGGATTCAGAACAGGGCAACAGACTCTATATTTGTCCAGTATTTGTGCATTTCTGTGGTTATGGCAGGAAATCGAGGAGGGAGATGGTGATTCAAATCCTCTGTCCCGCTGCAAAGCTCAAATTTGGCCAGTCTCTCTCTCTCTCTCTCTCTCTCTCTCAATAGCCTATCTCACAGGGCTGTTAGGAATTAAAAAGAGAGAACCACACATTGTGTTCTGGGCAGCATATAAAAATGTCTTCAAAAAGAGAAGGAACAGGAGGACTTGATGTTATTATTATTACTATTTGGTAAAAAATAAAGATGATGATGAGCAATTATTATTCACAAATAAAAAAGAGAAGAAGACAAAGATGATGATTTGTTTTCTTGTCTTCATCTTTATTTCCACCCCACCTTTTCCCAAATCCAGGACTCAAGGTGGCAGGAACTTCTTCAGTTTCTTATACTCTTAGACAGGTATAAAAGCCAAGTTTTCAAACCTGGCTGCAGAGAGCTCTCCAAGGTGCTAGATCCTATCTCCCATCCAGATTTAGCACCTTGGAGAGCTCCTTCGAAATCTGAGCTAAAACCTAGAGCTGATTCATCGTCCCTCCGGCATAGACGCCACCAGCGTACCACAGTCCAGCAGCGGTTAGGAAAAGTAGTGTAAGTCTGTTCACCTGCCCAGCTCTTTAAGTTATATGAGACCTCATGCAGGAATTTCAGAGGAGATAGCCATGTGAGTTTGTGCCAGTAGAAGAGGGGGAAAAGGAGGCTTGTGGCACCTTTAAGGCTGCCCAGTTTATTTCAGCATAAACTTTTCTGGATCGCAGCCCACTTCTTCAGATGTCGCAATAAAGTGCTTAGTCTTAAAGGTGCCACAAAGCTATTTTCTCCTTCCTTCCCATCGGAAAGCTGGCCACGTTCCATAATGGAACTTGACAAGGAACATCTGGTGGTCCCATTTTACCTTGCCGGCATCCTTCCAATGGGCGGAAGGCGCCACCAGCTGGTGAAAGTTTGTACTGGGGGGTGGGGAGAAATCCACAATATGTTGAGTGGATGTAAGTCAAGTCAATCTGACAACAACAACAACAAATGCTAGCATTGCTTTCCCAGATGAGGCCATGAGGCCAATTTTTGGTCTCCATGAAGGGCTGCTCCTCGATAACTCACCGGTCTAATGTCAAGAACATATGAAGAACACAAATTCAAAACAAAGCTGTAGGCAAATCAGATCTAATTGCTTTATTTGATTTTTCAGATATTTTCTCTAACAGCAGAAAGTGTGTACGGAGGGGTAATGACAGCAAGGGAGATGGGGTGGATCCTTATGACAGAAAATTTGCTGAGCCTGTCATTGATGAATCCACATTTAAAACTTAAGGTTGGATGTGGACTGATCCATTACAATTTCTGGGTCTTTTGCCGAAACTAGCAACTTCTACTGGAATAAAATCCATGATTTAAAAGTTCTCCAGCTGCTTCTACCTCTTAAAACATTATGTTCTCCTGTATTCCACATCCATGGAAGGATGTTATCTTTACAGCAGGTGAGGAAGTCAGCAGCCTCCCAGGTGGGGTTGGAGTGGAATTCCCAGCCTTCCTTGCTACTATGTCAGCAAGGGCTGCTGGGAGCTGGAGTCCTAAGACATCTTGAGGGCTGCATAGTTCCTTCTCTGCAGTGTGGGAAGGGGATGTATTGTGGGAGATGCTGTGGATGGGGCCCTAAAGGAAGGCCTGCTCTCCAGGATTCACTCCTCCATTAGCGGAAAAAGGCCAGGCGCTCTTTCAGCCACTCCTCCGTCAGATCCTCTGTGGAACGGATCTCAAAAACCTGATAAGGAGAGAAGAAGAGTTAGGGAGAGGGTCACCTTGCTGTCTAGGCTGAGAAAGTGGCTGCCCATCTTTTCCTGACTCTCCCAGGCATTATTTAAAGAACTTGAAGCAGGAAACCATCATTACCCCTTGGGTTGTTTGTCCTTAAGGGTCCCCTCCATCCCAACTGCCACTGCCTGGGCCTTGGAGGGAGAGAAGAAGATGCCGGCACAGCTCCATTGTGCCTGGAGCCAGAAGCAGGTGAAAGGCCCTCCTTCCATTCCAACTACCCTTGCCTGGGAGGGAGAGAAGAAGAGGCAGCACAGCTCCAGTGTGCCACGGCCCAGGAGCAGATAAAAGGGCCTCCCTTTGTCCCAACTGTTGCTGCCCTGACCTCGCAGGGAGAGAAGAAGAGGCAAGCAAGTTCTACCCTGCCAAGGCCCAGAAGCAGATGAAAAGCTCTCCCTCCATCCCAGCTGCTTCTGCCCTGGCCTTGCAGGAAGAGAAGAAGGGGCAGACAGAGCTCCACCACGCCAAGGTGGCTGCCTTGGCCTCAGGAGAGAAGAGGTGGCATTTGCTGGACTTAATCCTCTTCACACAGTGTCATCCCCTTTCCCTTATGTGTCATGTCTTAGTTAGGTTGTAAGTCTGAGGGCAGAGAACTGTTTTGTTCTTCTTTTACTTGCAAAGCACTTGTACAGTGATGGTGCTAAATAAGCAAATAATATCTAATACCTAAATAATATAAACAGGGCCAAAATGTCCTCTAGGGGGTGTTTGGGGCAATTTCTTGATCCACTACTAGGGAGAGCTGCAGCCTGTATGCAGCCCAGGGGCCACACTCTACCCACCCCTGGTTTAAGAGAAACCACAGCTATCTCCATCTTCACCGGGGAATTTCACATAAACATGCATTCTATGGGCTGCAATTTGGCAATCAAGTGCTGTGCAAGCAAAGTCAGAGTGAAAGAGTACAGTAGTCCCCCCTTGTCCCTGTGAATACATTCCCTGACCTGCCCCCCCCCACAGATGCCTGAAACCACAAACAGTACCAAACCTTTTGGTACTAGAACCTTTTTTCTTCTACATGCATACCTATGATGTTTAATTTCTAAATTAAACACAATAAAAGATTAACAACTAACAGTAAAATAGAACAATTTTTATACTGTAATAAAAGTTACAACAAAAAGTACTGTTAAAAGAACACAAGTGCTGCTATACCACAGTAGTAGATCTGATTGGATAACAGCTACTAACAGAATGTGCAAGATTTTATCACGCTACTCAGAACAGCACATTATTTAAAACTTATGAATTTGAAACTCATGAATTGCTTACTTCTGCGATTTTCCGTTTAAGATTTTCAGAACTCAGTTGACCATAGGTAACTGACACCGTGGAAAACAAAATGGCAGATAAGGGGGGACTACCGTACAAAAGTTTCCAGGCAACCCTAGAAAATCTGTCCCAGGAGGATTAGGAGCAAGGCTATTGGTGGGGAAATGGGGCTGGCATACCTTGGTGAGCTCAGCTGCTTGCACCAGACGGTTTTTGCTGCCAGCGTACATCATCTGTTGCTCAGGCTTACACCCTGGGAAGGGAAAAGAGCAGGAAACAATTCCTTTATTTGCAATTATCATTGTTATTCATTATCTCATTCGCAGCAGTTTTCAAAAGGCCGTGTGATTCACAGTAATTCTGGGAAGTGGGAACAAACTAAGATGCAGAGAAAGAGAGAAAGAGACTTCCCTAAGGCTAGGCAAGACATTCATCCCACAGAGAGAGGACTTCAGTGCACAGCTCAGGAATAGAAAGAATATTCTCAATTATTTGTTAACTAGTTGAAAAATTGGTTTCCCAATAGCTGGGAAGCCCCATCGGGAAGTTTAACACAGCAGCAAGACTTTTGCAATTTTCTCTTTGTATTCACACATCCCAGAGTATTCGGCGGCGGGGGGGGAATGCTACTTATTTGCAGTGTTTCTCTCTAGTTAGGGAGATCATGCAGTGCTCCCAGCATTCTGGGGGTAGGAACGTAAATCCTTGGTTGTCCAGAGAAGGGCGAACAAGATGATCAGAGAACAAAGCTTTATGAGGAAGCTGGGTGTAGAGAAGAGAAGGCTGAGAAATGATACAACAACCATCTTTAAATATCTGAAGCAATGTCATGTAGCAGATGGAGCAGGCTTGTTTTTCTGTTGCTCCAGCAGCGGGAACATGAACCAATGGATTGAAATGGCAGGAAAAGAGAGCCCACTTAAACATCAGGAAGAACTTTCTTACAATCAGAGCTGTTTAACACTGTCTCAGAAGGTAGAGAACTCTCTTTTGTCCTCAAGCAGAGATTGGATGGTCATCTTTCAGGAATGTTTTCAGCTCTGTGTGCCTGCATGCTAGGGGGTGAGTCCAAATGGCCTCTGTGATCCTTTCCAGTTCTAAAATTCTGTGAATTCTATGAATGCTCACAAGTGTCTTGCAGATTAAACTGGTATTACAGTCTCTCTCTGTCTTCACGTCAGAAGTGACTTTAGAAATAGGGATTTCACTGGCTTTGTGACTTTGCTGGACTGCTGCTATAACTTGCATTATGAGTTGATCTTTTGGGAAATCCTTAGCAATAAGCCATGCAGAATGAGGTAACTGTCGCTAAGGCCACTCAGAACCAAATGCTACAGGCTCCCTACCACCTTCCTCAAAGCTTTGTGCTTCTTTCCACATGGACCAAACTCAAGGCCGTGATCAGATGGGGTGGGAGCCAGGAAGATCTATTCCATCATCAAACCTAGTTGAAGAAATCACTATTTCTCACCGACAGGGCTGCAGAAGATGAAACACAACGGGTAGGAGATCCGCCCATCATCGTGGACGTACTTATAGCTGTAGACAGCAAAAGTACCAAAGCAGTCAAGGAAGCAAAAGGCACGCTGGTCTCCTGGAATCCTAGTCCAGCCCTCAAACCACTACAACACAGTGGCTCTAAAGGACAAGGTTTTCTTAGCAAGATTTATTCAGAGGAGCTTTCCATTGCCTTCCTATGAGGCTCAGAAAGTGTGACGTGTCCAAGGCCATTCAATGATTTGAACCTTGGTCTCTGAGAAATCCAGGTCCAGCACTCAAAACTTTACACTACGCTGGCTCCCCAGTAACCACTAAGTATGTTTATAATTTGGCTTTCATTGATTTTTCCCCCTAGTGTGCCTTCATCTGAACTGATTATCCAGATCTCTGTCACAGAAGAGCATTTGATATCCCTGACTGCCCTGTCTGCACCTCATCGATTCTTAGACTTGGTAGTTTGTGAGGTATGTAGAATTCTCTGGCAGAAAGCTCTAGTCCTGTAGATTAAAGAAGGGCATTTAATCAAACTACAAATCAGCCCATATTTTGAGATCTTCTGGGCGGCCCTTCTCTCTGTCCCACAATTCTCAGAGATACATTTGGTGGGAATGTGGGAGAGGCAGGGCCTTCTCAGTGGTTGCTCTCAAGTTTTAGAACTCCCTCTCCATAGAGGCTCAACTGGTACCCTCCTTAGCTACCTTTCCACAAGCAGGTAAAACCCTTTTTATTCTGGCAAGCCTTTGATTATTGATTTTTTTAATAGGAGAAACAGTCCTTGTATAATCTGGAAAAGGTCAGCACATAAACAATAACAACAAAGCCCAGGGTTTCACAAGAGGGAGCCATGGCAGTTAAAGTGGTGTACAAGTGCTACAACTACGTAGCATGAAAGATTTTTCACACACACCAAGTGAGTGGAAAAAGACAACTTTCTCTCATATGGCCTTTCCTTTTTGAAGAAAAAGGTGTCTCCCCACAGGCCTGAAACAATTTAGTACCCCTAGCACAAGAAGGATATCGGGGTTGGCGTTCTGGCAGCTTACTCCTCAGCTCCTCCGGTGAGATATCCTACAGAAAGGAGATGAGCAAAAAAGAGGTGTTATTTTAAAAATTAGGACCACTTAAGGGAAACAGAAAAGAAGGGCTGGTGCCTCCCTTCCGTCACTGCCACCCATACAAAATACACAGAACCTTACAAAAACTGAGCTAAAGTTAGGAGAGTGCTGGTGGAAGCAATTATTGTCACTTTGTGTCATAGTCGTGGAGCAAGGACCAGGGATTTAGGGATGTCAGGTCTCGGGACATCAAGAATCCTTCAACCGCTACACCATGCTGGGTCTCTCGCCTTCAGGTTGACTCTGACTTACTGCGACCCTATCCCAGGGTTATCTTGACAAGATTTATCTGGAGAAATTTTGCCATTGCCTTCCTCTAAGGCTGAGAGAGTACGACTTGCCCAAGGTCAGCCAGTGGGCTAAGCAGAGACAGAGTAGGATATAAATATTTTAATAAATATTTATCTTTATATCATTGTTGTTGTTGCTAGCTAAATATAGCTGTTTAGAGGGACAGTGGCTTGTCAGAGGCAATTCAATCAGTGGAGGAAGGATTCAAACCCAGTTCTCCCCCAGCACAGCCCTCTGCTTTTGACATTAAACCAGCTGTCTCCTGTCAAGCGTGGGGCTCAAGTGGCTTTGGCGGGGTGCAGCTTGAAAGTGGTGTGCGGGTGACAGATGCCATCGCCGGGTTTCACATCAGATGCCAACAGCTCTTAAAGGCTGGTGGTTTGCTCAGCTCTCGCTCTTGACATTCCAGGCAGCTGCAACCCAAATGAGCCCAAAATGCTGACACTTCCTCGTCACTCTTGACAGGCCCATAAAAGGTGGATGGATGCGCTGGCTCAGTTTCTCCCAGGTGTCTGACACATTCCTGCCTTCTAATGGGGGTGTAAAAAAGAGGGAAAAGACTCTCAAGCTGAACTCGGCAGGTACGAAATTGGGCATATGGATGAGAAGAAAAGAGTTGTTCTAGTTCTCTTAAGAGAGGGGTGGGAAAATTGCTGCTCATGCATGTGGCCCATAGGCCCCAATTCTGTGGCCTTTAAAATCCCCACCAGCCCCCAAATGACCTCCATTTTTTAAAAAAATCAGTGTGATTTTCTGGCACTTATTACCTCCAAACTACACAGAAATTGCCTCAAATGCATGAAAACATGTGAAAATACTCATCACCCCTCAAAACACCCCATGATAACCCCCAAATGCCTCCATTTTCCATCCCTTCCTGTTGCCAGAGGAAAATGGTGATATTTTGGACTCGCTTGGGGAGGGGAGAATGAAGCTCGCTGGTAGGGAAAAAAATTGGCTTCTAGTCCCCGACACAGTTGCTCACTCCATCTTAGGAGATGGTTGCTCCCCGCTGACTTACGGTCTGAATTCTCTGTCACTAAAGGAGGAACTCTCCACTGTTTTCTTCCAAATTATCAAATCCTCTTTGATGCAGCCAAGTAGGGATCATGAGCCCTGTAATGAACTATCTGGCAAAGGTGCAGAATTAAGAAGAGCCTCCCACTGCTTAAGATGAAATAAGATAGCTGGGGGGGGGCAAGTTGCTCCCTGTTCGAGGCTGCTGTGTGCACTCTTCGTTTGATGCAGCTGAGTCATCTTTGGCACAACACACTAGGGAGCCAAATCTAAGCAGCTAGAACAAGGAGGCAGTTTTGGAAGCCTCTGCTAAAGATGCCAGACACAATCCTATTCGGCTTCTGGTCATTCTGGCTAGAGGGAGCAGGACTGACTGCTGACTGAAAAGCAATGGGAGGAGGACACAGGAGTACGGAGTACCAATTAATGGTCTGTGCCTTCCAACATTGTACAGTTGGATCCAGGACCCGTGTGGCCAAGCAACATCAGAGAGTGGTCAAGATGGCAAAAATTGCGACTGCGGAAGGGCAGACAAGTTACCAGAATAGGTCGCAGCAGTTCCCTTTCGCCTGAGCCTACTGAGAAAGGCAGGATTATACCTTTCTATCCCCTCCCCCTGTTGAGTTAATGAAGTACAAACTCCTTTTGCACTTTGAACTTAGACCATTTCTGCACTACACTATCAGAGAGCCTTTATTCCACTTTCGGCCTCCTGTGGAATTCTGGGGTTTGTAGTTTCTTGAGGCCAAAGAGCTCTCCAGCTGAGGATTCTAAATGCCCCTCTCTAAACTGCAAACCCCAGCATTCCATAGGATGTTGAAAGTGGAATCACAGCACTATAACAGTGTAGTGCGGAAATAGTCTGCAGTGATGGAAGTAAGCTGAGGACAAATGGGGAAAGTCAGAGGAGGAGAGAAAAACTGGGACTCTTTAGAAGCAACCAAAAACGTGGTATGACAGAGGATTCATCAGGACTGTCCCCATCAAATTGGGATGGTTAGAGGGTATGACATTCAGAGCTAATATTCATTGATCATTGTTCTTAACCACACACCAACTCTCCAGGTGTCAGTCTTGTCTTCTGTGTCTCTTGTCTTTTAGATTAAAAAGGAAAATGGGGTGGTGGGAAGAAGAAATCTGGTGGTACCTTTGAGACAAGCTGGTTTGTTTCAGCATGAATGTTTGTGGATCTTAATCCACTTCTTCAAATGTTCTGATGGAGTGCAGTAATACAGCCCAGGTACTTAAGTACAGTCATACACTTGTAGGAATGGAACCAGAATGTAACAGGATGTAGAAGAATGCAAACTGTGAGCCTGGCTCCAAAGTGTAGTGTGAGATGATACAGGTCAATCAGGCAGCTGGTCTGTAGTATAGAGGTGTGAAAGCAGTAAATCTGCTAACCAAAAGACTGTTTCCACAGAGTTATTCTCCTCCGAGAAGAATTCTTTCCTTTAATTATAGTGATGAAAACCTGTATATTAACACAGACAACATGCCAAGAAACCATTGTCTCTGTACACAGCTTTGCTAATGGATTTGAATTTGTGAATATAATCCAATTTGGCTGTTTCTCTTTTCAATCTTCCTTTGAAATTCTTTATTCTTTTTTTTGTTTGTGAACTGTTGCTTGTAAGTCAGAGACTGAATGTTCAGGAAGATTGAAATGCTCTGCCACTTGTTTTGGGGTATTGTCGTTTAAATCTAAATCTCCCCAGACTGTCCCATGGCTGACATTCAAGATATCGACAGTTGGTTACCAGTTCTCTGAGCTGAAGTGCTCTTATCCACATCCACACCTACACACATCCACACACACACAAACACTGGGAAAGATCAGAGGAAGTTAGATTCCTAAGTATTAGACAGAGCAGAAACAAACAAAAGAAACTGAAGTGTGCAGGCCCCTCTCCTATCCCAATATCCACAGGAACTGTGCAAGTAGGTTGCCAACAGGAAAATTGACTCCTCATTCCATTCCCAGCTGCAGCTGCTTTCACAGCCTTGAATTATCATGCTAAAATGAATCTATCTACCTAGGCCTATTAAATATAAACTAGCCCTTTCTGTGCCACTGGGCAGCTGTTAAGATTTGGCCATGATGCTAACAAGGACTCTAAAACCCATCTAACTGGTGACAGAGGCCATGCTCTCAACAGAAGCCTCAGTTCTCTGCCCATTCGAGATTTGCTCCGAAAAATTTTAAACACTACTATCTATGGAATAAGGAGCGGTGGAGTGGTCAGACCAGCAAAGTGATGTGTGTGAGCATTAGCTGGGGCTTCCAGTTATCTAAGTTCATTATAACTATGTGCTGATGATATCTTTTGGAATCATGTTTAATTCAACATGCCAGTCTTTTAGTAAAATTAAGTAAAACGGAGGTGAAGAAGATCCTCTATGGAGCTACATCCTCCCCATCCAAGACTCTACTTTTCCAAAACACAATAGACTAGATATTCCATGCTGCCATTTGATTAACATTTCACTAATGCACATGAGGGTTGTATAACATATTGAATTAAATATGAAAGCAAATGACGCCATCAGCGCATCGCTCCCTTGAGATACTAAATTTGATCTGAAATTCAATTTTCTTTTAACCCAGCCTTGTAATTTCTAACACACGGGCAGAATTTTCTGTCAAGAATGCAAGAGTGCGGAGTGGAAGAGTTGATGCAATTTCTTCCGGGAAAAGGTGATGTCGCTTTATGTCAGATTCAGGCAGCTGCTTAAAGCACTAGGAATTCAGTCCTTGCTGTGCAGTGAAGGGAAGTGAAGAGAAGTAAAAACTCTTGTGTGTGTGAGAGAGAGAGAGTGGGGGAGAGAAAGAGAAAGCAAAACAGAAAATGAAATTGGGGTGGAGGAATAGCTTTATTAATCATTTAATTTATATCTCCTCTTTCCCAGTTCCAAGCTACAGACCATCCATCCATTCCCCATCAAAAAAAGACCATACCCTCCAATTGTGCTGGTTTGGCAGACACAGTCCTATCTATTCCTCTTTTGTCTCACTTTTTCAGCTCCTTTTAAAATGCCCCAATTTCTCTCTCCTCCTTTCACGTTCCCCCTTTGTCCTCAGCTATCTTAGTGTGGGGAGCTCTTTGCCATGTTTTTGCCCCATCAGGCCAATTTAGCTCCAGGACAGGACTTTTTTGAAAAGAGAAGAATACAGGAAGTTACTTCCACTCACCTACTGTTATTTCTTTTTAAATGACTTCCATGGCCCTGCCGAGCTAAAAACATGACAAAAATGCCCCATATCCCCTAAAAAGTATGGGTGGGAAATTTGGTGGCAAAAATGTTTCTGAGATTTTCTGTGGAGAGAGGACAGTGTTGAGAGAAGCCCTCTAGCCTTCCACAGTTGCCCACCCCGGTTTTAAACCCTGAGTTAACTTAATTAGGTTCGTTGAATGGGAAAATTATCTTCCTTTTTAATAGTCAAAAAATATGAAAAAGATGTAAAAGTTTTGCCTACCTGAAATTCTTCCTCCAGTACCACCAGCTGCCTCCCTTTATCAACTTTCACTGAAGAGAGAAAAGACAAAAAGCTATTGATCATTTTTGCCTCCTACAAACACTCTGTAATCCCAGCAATCCAAAATACCTTGTCCAAACCTTTTGGGATTAATGGATATGCATCTGGAAAAGAGGATTTCTTCAGTGTATGACCACAGAAGCAGGACTGTTGTATGCTCAAAAATGGAAGAATTCAACACTGCCCACTATGAAGGAACAGGTGTAGAAACTAACAGATCTAGCCGAAATGGATAAATTGTCTGTTTTGACTAGAGACAAGTCATTAGTGACATTTCATGAGGACTGGAAACCCCCGGTAGACTTTTTGGAGGAAAAAATTATTTGGTACCTTTTGGTTTGATGATTAGAAAGATTAGGCTATCAAAAGAAGGGAATATGTTGTAATTTTGGAAAGAGAGAGGTACAAATAACTATATGTACATATATAACCTCCAAAGGGAAGATCGGAAGCCACTTTTTCCTCTTCTTTTCTTTTTCTTTTGTTCCTTTTGCTATGCACTTTTTAATTCTTATTTTATTGTATTTCAGTTTTCTATCCTTTAGTCTCTTGCCTAATCTTGGTAATTCTGTATTTTTAAAAATTTAAAAGTGCTCTCTGGTTCCCTCAAGTGGCCAATTCAGATAATGCACTTGGAAATTCTGGGGAAAATGCCAAAGATATTACAAAGCAATCCCCGTTGGTCAGACTGAATCATGACAGATACCCAGGAACAAATACAAAGCACTTTCCAGTTCCACTGAAAAACTGAAACATTCCCATGGGAATCACAAGTGCTTGAAATCCTTGAGGACTGGGGTACCGGTTTGTTGCACACTTTTTTGGGGAAACCCACTCACCGAATTTCCATTGTCATGTGCTACATGGGCCAGCTTCTCTCTTTTGCACTGTAGTTGTGGCACAAAGTTGTGGCACCACCCAAAGACAAGAAACTAGGTATTGTAGTGTGTAGGATGGTAACTCACTAATTATAGCTGCATTGTTCGTCTCTTTTCGAAAGCGGAATTTCTTCAGTTTCTCCTTCAGCTCTGGATCCACGTCGCACACAACCAGAGAATCCGACTAAAAAGGAAAGAGCAAAGTGGGTTTTTGGTTTCTTTCAGGTATTACCTATGGATTTGTTTAATTTTCTAGCCCACTATTCTTCCAAGACTGAGATTCAAGTTGGCTTACAAGAAGCTAAAGAGACAAAAATGTTTCTATCTTTCCATCTGTCTTGTTGGTATTTGCCATCTAGTTGACTTTGACTTGTGATGGGCAACTCCTGCTCTGTTAAATATCCCGCTCTGGTCTTGCCAAGTCAAAGCAGCCGTGGCTTCCTTAACTGAATCAATCCCGTCTTTGTCTCTTCTTAATGCTCACACTTTCCCCAGCGCCATCGTCATTTCTAATGAGTCAAATTGTTTCATGATGTGTCCAAAGCACAACAGCCTCTGTTCAATCTTTCTGGCTTCTAGGGAGAATTAAGGCTTGATTTGTTTTAAGACCCATTTACTTGTCTTTTTGCAGTCCACAATATCTGTAGAGCGGTCTCTCTCTCTCTCTCTACTGTGTGTGTGTGCATTATAGTGTGTGTGTGTGTGTGTGTGTGTGTGTGTGTGTGTGTGTAGAGAGGGAGGGAGAGAGGGAGGGAGAGAGGGAGGGGCTTCCCCCACTTACCTGACAGGTTAGAATTGGTTGAAAAGTGAAAAGGTGCTGAAGGGAGCATGAAGGACTTACAGAGGCTCACCTGGGACTGACCACACGCTCGAGTGGAAAGGCCTTGTGTGGATATGATTCTCATAAAGCTGAAGCAACTTTCAGTGTCTATGCTAGGGGTGGCAAAGTGTGGTCTGTGGGCTGCATTTTCAGGTGATTTTTCACCCCAGACCAGCCTCAAGCATCACAAAATGGATGCAACCACAGCAGTTTACCTCCTCCAATAACGCAGATCCCTCCAAGCTGCACCCCCTGCAAATGGCCAAAAATTTAGCAAAATGGTGTCCAGAAGTAATAGCATGTCATTTCTGGTGTGCTGAAACCCAACAGAATCCCCCTGTTTCCCCCATCACTGCAATTGCCAACCCCTGTTCTGCATCCTTAAAGCTGAAAGTATCTTTGACTACGACAGCAGATATGAGAAACCCACTTGGAATATCAGAGATCTTTCCAGCTATATCCTAAAAACCGAAAGGCTTTTAATAAATTGAACTGGCCAGAGACAGCCAAAGCCATCTTCTTTTTAATTAACACTTTTCTAGCCTCATCTCCTCCTAGCCCAGAAGGTGATAAGAGGATTTTTGGCAGCCCATCTCCTGGATCCAAAGGGGTGAAAAGAGAGCCTTCTTCCTGAAGTCCGACTTGTCAGACTGATGATGAAGCAAGCTGGGCTGCCATGCCTGCCTTTCCCCTCAAAATAGACTAAATAATATAAAATGTGATGTATTTATTTCTCACATTTGATGGGAAGGCTACCGAGAAATGTCTAACTTGCTTACTTCCAACACACACACACACACACACACACAGAATGAATGGCAACTGCAGATGCTTCTTGTTGTGTGCCTTCAAGTCATTTCCAACTTTTGGCGACCCTAAGTAGACCTATAACATGGTTTTCTGGGGCTGAGAATGTGTGATGTCAGTGTGATGTAGTGGTTTGAGCATTGGACTATGACCCTGGAGAACAGGGTTCAATTCCCTGCTCAGCTATGGAAACCCACTGGGGGACCTTAGGCACATCACACTCTCTCAGCCCCAGAAAACCCTATCATAGGGTCACCTTAAGGTGTCCGTAAGTCACAACCAACTTGAAGGCACACAACAACAACAAGCCCTCATTTCACACACAAACACACGTGTATTTACACCCCTGTGGTTTTATGAAGTTAGCTTGTTTTCCAAAATCCCTCCTAAAATTAATCATATTATAGTTTAGGATACAGATGCAATAATAAACCCTAGCTTCTGACTTCAGTGAGGCAACATGGGAAGAGAAGGGAGTAGTTTAGCATTTCAGAAAGATTAGGGCCATGCTTCCTTTCTGGTTTTAAACTTACTCCTTGGTCACGTCATTTAAAAAAAGCCAATGAATAGTAAGATCCCCCATAAAACCTACCTTTCCCACTTGGATTTAGGTTTAACTCTTTCATCTTTCTTTCTAACTATAATAACCAGGGCCATTTCCACACTAACTTGTTATAGTACTATTATTCCACTTTCAACATCCTCTGGAATCCTGGGGTTTGCAGTTTCAGGAGGGGCCTTTGAGGAGGAGCCCCAAAATTTCATAGGATGTTGAAAATGGAATAATAGCACTATAACAGTCTAGTGCAGAAATGGCCCAGGTTTTAGGTGCATTTAATAGTATTGCCTACTTCCTTCCTTCCACACTCTCGTCTTTTCCATTGTTTCCCCATGTTTATTTTTGATTTTAAAGTCAATAGGAGAGGAGCAGGAATTTCAGCTGCCTGCATAACTTTAAAGGGCCGTGTCTACATCCCTTGCAACATTTCTCAGATGAAAACTAGGTCACATGCAGCCAAGCAGCATCAGAGTGCGGTCAAGATGGCAAAAGTTATGAATTAGGAAGAAGAAATAAGCTAGGAGAGACTGCAGCACTTTGCTTACGACAGAGCCTACAGGGAAGGGTAAGATTACTTCTGTTCTTCTTCTCTCCCCAGTGATGAGTTAGTAGAATGCCAACTACTTTTGCACTTTGAACGCAACTTGCAGCTGTGTTGGAGTAAGCTGAAGCCGAAGGGAGAAATGTGAAGAGGAGAGCGGAAACCAGGAAAAACATCTGGAAAAGTGGAATGATAGAGGTTTAATTGGAATTAATCAGGACTGTCCCAATTAAATAAAATGATATATAGATCAAATAAATAAAAAACTGTCTGGAAAGGAAAGGAACAAAACCTGGGGCTTTCTGGTCTTTTTAATCAGTGCCACTGCACCCTAAAAAAGCAGTCATTTAAATCTTTCCTAGAGTTTTAAACCCATTGATTCCTCTTCAGGTGCAAACACCGCTTCTCCAAAATGCCCCATCATTCTGAAATATTGCTCATCTGACAATTCGAAACTTGCACACCACTCAGGAAGTTGATGTCGACACGCAGCTACCAACTTGGTGCAAGCCACAACTGTCTCTCCGGAGTTTTTCAGAACCGAGAGTACATTTTACGCTAAGACGCAGCAAGGGATAGTTGTCTGTCCCTGCAAAGTGATCCTGGTTTCTAGGCAATTTTGTGCTCCTAATAATATAGATCTAATATAGAGTGCCAAAGAATGCTTAGTTTAAAAAAAAAAAAAAGTTTCACAGGAAGCAACACAGTTATGGGAGCAAATCTACCCACCTACTGCGCTCTCCTACCCTTCAACTGTCCCAGTTTGGGAGGGACAGTCCTCTTTAATCCTCCGTCATCCCACTTTCTCAGCTGCTTTTAAAATGTCCCAGTTTTTTCTTTCCTCCTCCCACTTTACCCCATATCCCCAGTTTCCTTTGGCTTCTGCAGAGAGTTCAAAGCACAAAAGTAGTTAAATCTTGCCCTTCCCAGGAGACTCAAGCAAAAGCACACTGCTGCACCCTCTCCTAGCTTTTGCGTTCTCCAATAATAATAATAATAATGATAATAATAATATCTGATGTTGCTTGGGCACATGTATCCCCATCTTCATCTGTGAAATGTTGGAAGGAAGGCATTCTCCCAACCCATTTTAAGAACAACTCACCATTCTGTCTGGGGTGTCTCTCTGCAAGCTTAAACCCGGTAGCTTTTGCTTCGGCGCTTTTGCTTTTTGCTTCCTTCAGACAGGATACGCAATTTTCTGGAGTTTCTTTTTGCTCAGGACATTCTCTGACAGCTGCAAAGGAAAGAGGGTAGAGAGGAGGAAGTGATTGACGATGGTGGGGTGGAGCATAGGAAAATGCAAGAGGTTTGCACTCCCAGTTGCTCAAAGGCAAAAGCTGGTAGAAAAACAATCAAGATGGTGGGGGTCTTTTTGGGGTTTAAGAGGCAGAAACACACAGGAGGAATAGACAAGGTCCCACAATTGCTATCTGGGTTCAAGAGGGAATTGGGCAGAAAAACCCTTGTGGCTCAAACAAGTAAGCCAAGGCACATCAGTCAAGGAAGGGTCAAGCAAAGCATGTTGGTTATAGCTTTCCTCTGCTTGTTTCTTTGGGGACAGTGATTTGGGCCATTTCCGCATGAGGCTGTTATAGCGCTATGATTCCACTTTCAACCTCCTAGGGAATCCTGGGGTTTGCAGTTTCGGGAGGGGCCAGCTGGCCCCTCCCAAACTGCAAGCCCCAGGATTCCCTAGGAGGTTGAAAGTGGAATCATCACGCTCTAAGAGTGTCGTGCGGAAAAGACAGGCTCTTGCACAGCGATTCTTCAATCATCTCCGAAGCTGCTGCTCAGAGACATATTGCTCCTAACCATGGAGATTCACTTTAGCGACAATTGTACAAAGCTTGGAGAAAGAATCCTTGGGGGTCCAAGAGTCTAAAAAAAGTAACTTTTGCAAGCTCAGTAGCAATGGACAGGCCCGTTATCCATGTCATCTTTCTTCCTCTGTTAAGGCCCCACTAAAGACAGCAGCTACTGCAGCACAGTACCGATTTCGTCGGCCAGTCCTTTGTTTGTGGCAGGTAGTTCCACAGTTGCTTTCGTTTCCAGGGCCCCTAACACAGTGTAGTAAAAGAAGTTTTGTTTTGTTTTTCGTACTGCAACAGTCCATGGGGTTTAGAGTATTTGACTCTGGCCGAAGACAGATTCCACATTGGTGCCCGGGGCCGTGGGATTCGGTGGAGGATCTCGGGCTAATTCTTCTCTCTCCGCAAGGTAGCCGAGAACAATACTTGGAGAAAATTACTTCTCTGGACTTCCAGTTTCTTCAAGCCAGGAGAGCATCCTGAAGCCAGCTCGAGGCCTCAGCTAACCCCATCCATAAAATGGGTGTAAAGCAGAGTCACCTTCACGGCGCTGCTAACCACCTTCTCTACATTTTAAATAGAAGCCCAGCTCCATCAAATTTCTTCTTGAAATTCTCTTGAAGTAGAAACATTGCTTTGGACTACAACTCCCAGAATCCCCTAGCCATCATGTTCTGGGAGTTGTAGTCCAAGCGACCCATTTTTCCGATTTTTCTGGATTCGTTGAGTGACTCCGTTTGTCAAGCCTGAGGGGCTCACACCCCGCGTCCTTTTCGGAAATAACTGGCGTAGGCTCTGTTGCTGGTACACAAGTGACCCACGAGGCAGTAATAATCGCTGTTTATTGTTTTTATAAGTTCACAAGGCGAGCCTGCGCTCACTTACTTCACAAGCATATTTTACATAAAGAGGTAGAATCTATATTAGGACTTTTTGCGGGTAATTAAAACTTGGAGATCTGAAATTTAAGGGGATCTTCTGTGAGGAGGAGCTTTGGGCGGGAAAACAGACCCTCGGCACCCCCTGAGGAGAACACTAACGACGCTCCCGAAGCCACGCCCCCTCTCCATCCCCTCCCCGCGCTTCTCTTTCTTCCTTTTCTTCTCATTGGCCGCTCAGGCGACACTTCGTGCAAAGCCCGCCTTCGCGATCATCTCATTGGCCAATCTGGAAAGAGGGCCGCGAGGCGGAGAAAGAGCGAAGCCGATTGAGGAGGCCGCGGAGGCGGGATTAAAAAAAAAGCGAGAGAAAGGCTCCACTCAGGATTTTCTATTGGAAGGCGAAGTTGGTGTCCTTTCCCCAGAAGCACTCTCATTGGTTCTTGGGACTGTCCGGTTCACTTTAGGCCCCGCGCGGCCTATAGAGAAAAGAAGGCGGGTGACGTAGCCCGCCCGCGAGCCAGCCAGCCAGCGAGAAGGGAGTGGGGCGGGCCCGGCGCGTGTGCGTCGTGCGTGCCGACGTCCCCGTGCGTTGTGACGTCGCCCCGCCGCCCTCAGTAGTGTATGTGAGTGAGTGTGTGTGTGTGTTTCTTGGCCGGAGGCGAGTGTGAGTCTGTCCGCCCGTTTGTCTGGTGGGGCTGGAGGAGCGGGCCGCGGCGTGGCGGTGAGTGGGGCTCCCGGCTGGGAGGAGGGCAGCGCGGCCCTGAGGAGAGTTGAGGCGCGCCCCCGCCCCCGCCCTTACCCCGGTGGCCTCTCCCTCTCCTCCTCCCCCCGTGGCCCTCAGGAGGGCGAAGCAGGCCCCGCCCCTAAGGGGAGGGGCAAGGCGTGGGACGCCCCTCGCGCCCCCTCCCCCTGCACGAAGCGACCCCTCCCTCTTCGACCTTGTCCTGGTTTTGGGAAACTAAGCAGAGGGGGGCCTGGCTGGAACTTGGGGAGACCCCCAAAGAAAGGTGTCTCTGGTTAAGCAGAGGGGGGCCTGGCTGGAACTTGGGGAGACCCCCAAAGAAAGGTGTCTCTGGTTAAGCTGAGGGGGACCTGGTTAAAACTTGGGGAAACCCCCCCCAGGAGGGAGTCTCTGATTAAGCAGAGGGGGGCCTGGCTGGAACTTGGGGAGACCGCCCCCCGGGAGGGGGTCTCTGGTTAAGCAGAGGGGGGCCTGGCTAGGGCTTTGGGAGACCCCCCCCAGGAAGGAGTCTCTGGTTAAGCAGAGTGGGGCCTGGTTAAAACTTGGGGAGACCCCCCCCAGGAGGGAATCCCAGGGGTCTCCAGGTTAAAAGGCTGGCAGAGGAATCCCTCCTGGTTCCCCCTGGAGACTGGCAGCCTGCCAGTCCGTGTAGGCAGACCCGTTCCTGGCTCGACAATCTGTAGAATGTGGCTTGCTTTGCATCGCACCTGCTTTGTAGGCAGAAGATCTCGGGGGCAAGTCAGCACTATTGCCCGGTGGGGCTTGCAAAGACTCCTGCCTGAGGTCCCTGGTGAGCTGTTTGCTCCTTGACAGAGTTGGTAACACTGGCCTAGATGGACCAAGGGTGTAGAATAGGATAAGTTACTTACCCATGTTTGTATGCAGAAGGTTACAGGTTCAGTCAGCAGTATTTGCCAGCAGGGCTAGTAAACACTCCTGCCCAAAGCCCTGGCCAGAGCCATTACTGCTAGTCAGGGTGGCCAGTACTAACCTAGATGGGCCAAGGGTCTGTTTGACTTGGTGGTCAAGCACTTTCCTATGCTTTGATTTGGCTCTAGTCCTGAGTCAGGGGTGGGAAGTGAGGTGGGAGAGGCAGCCTCCTCTGCCACTTTTCTCCCATCTCATCCAGCAGACCTTATCCATTCTCCACCCAGTGCACGTACTTCCCTTCCTGTCTCTTCTGAGCGCTTCCCCTACAATCGCTACCGTTCTGTTCTCTAGTTGTTGGCATTCTTTTTTAAGAAAGAGGCCTGCTGGACCAGGCCAAAGGCCCATGCAGTCCCCAGCAGAACACTACTCAGCCAGTTGCCTCTGGAAATTTCCAGGCAGATGGGTGCAGCCTTGTTAGTCTGTTGCAGCAAAAACAACTGCGTGTCTTGTGGCACCTTAAAGATTAACAAGTTTTGTTTGGAATAAGCTTTTAGCAACCCACTACAGTAGACGCGGCTGGGAAGCCCACAGTCGGGATGTGAGCTCAGCAGCATCCTCCCACTTGTGTTCCAGAGTTGCTGATATATCAAGGCACGCTGTCAGGGATGTTCATCGCAGTGGGTGGCTACTGATGGCCCTTTTCTTTCTTCAGCCTTTGTTCTGTGGTTTGGAGAGATATGTCTAGGCCTGTGGTTAATACATAGAACCTCCATGTTCAGAGGCAGTACACATCAACCTGCAAGCTACTGGTAATGGGGAGGGTGCGGGATGTTGGCCTCAGCCCTGCTTCCTGGGCACCTGGAGCAGTCAGATGAGGGAGATGATGGGCTGAGGGAACTTTCAATCATCTTTTCCATTGCTATTCTCATTCCCCTACCCGGAACGAGGAAGCATTCTAGGTTATATTCACAGGCTGGGAGTGGGTCTTGCGTATTTCTACCCTTAAACAGATGGTTTCTATTTTTAAGTTAGGTTTGCAGTTCATATTCTTCTGAAACTAGGCTTCTTCTCTTCCCTGTGCCATTAATAATCATAGAATCATAGAGCTGGAAGAGACCATGAGGGCCATCCAGCCCAACCCCCTGCCATGTAGGATGACGTGGTCAAAACACTCCTGACAGATGGCCATCCAGCCTCTGTTTCAAACCTCCAAAGCAGGAAACTCCACCATACTCAGGCAGTGTGTTCCACTGTCAAACAGCTTACATCATCAGGAGTTTCTTCCAAATGTTAGGCAGAATATCTTTTCCTGTAGTTTGAATCCATTGCTACATGTCCCAGTCTCTGGAGCAGCAAAAAACAAGCTTGCCCCATCTTCCCTATGGCATTCCTTCAAATATTTCTACATGGCTCTCATGCCACCTCTTAATCTTCTTTTCTCCAGGCTAAACACACCCCACTCCCTAAGGTGCTTCTAATAGGACTTCATGGTTTCCAATTTTTTTACCATTTTAGTCACCCTCCTCTGAACATGTTCCAACTTGTCCATAGCCTTCTTGAATTGTGATGCCTAGAACTGGACACAAGAACTCCAGGTGAGGTCTGACCCAAAGACAGTAGAGTGGTACTTTTAGTTCCCTCAACCTAGGCACTAGGTCGAGGAAAGAAGCCAGCAGCTTCTTCCTAGCTGAGATTTGAGTATCCCATTCCACTATGACTCTAGATGAAGTTTTCTTCCTCTCTCATCTCTACCCCTTGCGTCATGATTAACACCTCCCTTTAGAGTTAAACTCTTTCTCTCTCATTTGTCTCCTGATCCCCTAAGCCCAGAGGCCTCCTGCTGTTAATTGTCATCTTTTCCCCTTGTACCCATATGCTGCAAATGATTTAAAAAAAGAAAAATCAGGGTTCCCTTTTCCAGTCCTCTGTTTGGAACATTAACTATTAGCTCAGCTATCTAAGTAGTTTTATCTGGATTTTTACCTCTGTGCTGCTTCAGGAACTTTCCACGTTCACTTAGCTTCCCCACCTCCACAGATAGCTTCTCTTGTCTTTCTGTCAGGGTCACAACTTTAAAGATCTGGAGATAACCTCCCATTTTTGTCTCCACACTCCTTCCTAGACAAAATCTGTTTCATTACGATGCTGCAATGCTTGCTGTTCGCCCAAGGATCCTATTTGGAAGGTGCTTCTGCTCCAGTCAGAATATTCCTGTGAATTTTGAACTGTTTCTTCAAGAGGGAACAAAAAGGTTCTTACAGCTAAGCCATCTGAATAAATTCTACCCTTAGATTATGCCCTGGTGGTCCAAATCTGTCAGCTTTTTCTTTGCTCCTGTAGAGATGTCTCCTTGGTTTTGAGACCTGTGGATTTCACATCCCTTAGTGGTCATAGAGAAATAGGAACTCAGGAAAAAGAGAATTCTATCTTGACCTGGACTGTAATTCTTCAAGTATTGAAAGGAGAAAGTAGCTTGTCTCTTTACATCATGTATGCTGTCTTTGCAGAACTAGGGTTACTTTCTTTCTTGGGTAACTTCTGTGGTTGCTTATGCATTGCAGTGCTGAACCTTCCTCTTCACCCTACTAGGAAATTGTATCTTTGCTTTGTTTCTCTTCATTTAATACCAGCTAATTCCTGACCATTTTTGTTGTCTTTTCATAGCTCCTGGTGTAACTCAACTGGGTTCTCCTTGTTCTCTTATTCCACCCTCCCTTCTTTTGGAAATGTATCATTAGCTTGTTTTGCAGAGGTGGTGTTAACAAATTAACTTCTTGATACACTACAGGACATTGCTTTTGTTATTTATGGGTAAACTGGTGCTTTTGTTACATATGTTTAGCCCAACACGTGAGGCTTTAACAAAAATGACCCTTGGATACCACTACTCATTTTGGATTTTAAATAGGAACTAAGTGTGAGACAAACACATTTCTCCTGCAGGAGGTGCTCAGCTCATGATAATGCAGTGGGGGGAGAAGATAGGCACAGATTTGTTTTACAGCATTTAAAGATGCAAACATCTTTAAGAGATGTCTTGCTTATAGTCTTGCTTTTGTGTGTTTTCCCAGTAAACCTGTTGTCTCTAAGAAAGACAGTCCCTTGGAGGAACCTGCTGCACAGTTTGGAAGTTACTGGTCTAGACAGCACAAAAACTATTTCTGCTGAGCATAAGTTGGCAGCCACATTGCCCTCTCTTATTTGGTTTTTTCCTTCTCCCTTCAGGCTTCCTTGCTTATAGTTAATACTATGTAACTGTATGTGTCAGGACAGAGATAACGGGATTGTGGGATTCCACCATTCTTCTGTCTGCCTAGAAACTGGGACCAGAAAGCTGACAGAGAGTAAGAAACTTGGGAGGAAGTATCTATGTTACTGTAATGCTGCATTTCACTGAGAGTGCAAACCCATACTCTGTGTCAGAGATGGCTGAAATGAAGGCTTGTTGTTGTTGTTTGCCTTCAAGTTATTTCCGACTTAAGGTGATCCTATCACAGGGTTTTCTTGGCAAGTTTTGTTTGGGGGCGGTGCTGAGGCTGAGAGTGTGTGACTTGCCCAAGGTCACCCAGTGGGTTCCCATGGTTAAGAGAGGATTTGAAGCCTGGTCTCCAGAGTTGTAGTCCAAGACTCAAAGCACTACACCGCTCTTGGCTGTCAAAAGGGAATGCCAGTAACATAGGTAGCTGAAAAATGTGTGCTGTTTCAATTGTGGTGTTATGTTAAAAGAAGGAATGTGGCTATTGAATGTTTGCGATATGCAGTCTTTCTATTATTTACTCTGATTTGGGGCAAATTGTTCTCATTCTGAACTGCCTGTGGCAAACAGCTCTGGGCCCTGTTTTAAGGTCTGCATCTTTTAGCCTGCTTGATAGCCCTGCTACCCTGGAGAAATAAATCACACAAGTCAGCTGAGGTTTTAAATTCACTGATTTCTGCAGTGTAGGGGGAATAAAGGATGAGTGCATGAGTAAACTGGAGCACTGATCACCACTCTGTCATCCCATCAGCCGCTTTGCATGCGTCGTATGAATGATGGGAAGTGTGATAGGCCAAGATTGGCAGGTAATTGGTCATCTGAGTTGCCTGCTCAGTTGTGCTTCCTCTACAAGGCTCAGTGGTGAGGCTGTTTGCTTGCTCGTGGTGCCATGGAGAGAAACTGCCTCATGTGTGTGTGGCTTGGGCTAGGCTTGTGCAAAGATTCTCTGCTAACAGGGCAAGTCAGCTGAAACTCCATCTCTGATTTAGTTTTCTCCAGCAGTTTTGGTAAATAAACTCTCTGTGGCACGTAATATTCTAAGTCTCTTCAAGGAATGAAAGCAGCATTAGGTGTCACCATGGTGGTTCTGCTTGATTCCCTGTACTGTCCACATAGTTCTTGGCGATGGATGAAAAACATTGCCCTCTTGATATTGAAAACTTCCTGCTCCCATTATACCTCATCCTTGGCTGGGTTGTCCAGGGATGATGGAACCATTAGGAGGGCTACAGGTTCCTCAGCTTTAATTTTAAGGATAAGGTTAAAGAACGCTGATACTTTTCCCCGAAGAGTGTCAACCTCAGTGAACTTGGGTGGCAGTGGAATATTCCAGGGTATTCCTTGCCTTGCTTCTTACACTACGTGTAGACATTCCATCTAGGAGGAGGCAGAGCTAGACCTTCCTCATTCCTGTAATGTTCACATGAACGAATGATTCAAGTGAATTTATTATTCTTTTATTTCAAAGAGTGGTTGTTTTGTTTTTTCTTACACCTGACTTTCTTTATGTCCATTAGAGTAAAGGTTTTGGAGAATATCCGTTCTGAGGCCAGCTTTCCTTTCTCCTGCAGATCTCCTTTTGTCCACATTCTTTTTGTTTTAGGGAGACAGGCTAGAAGCCTGAGTACCCACAAGCCTAGCTCTTTCTTTTGAGTGGTAATCTCCACCCTGCTAAGTAGGGCCAGTGCTGGTTAGTACTTGGATAGGAGACCAACAACAACTATCAGGTGCTATAGGCTACATTTCAGAGGAAGGAACTGGCAAAACCATCTCTTGAGTATTCCTTGCCTAAGAAGACTCTGTGAAGTTTATAGGGTCACCATAAGTCAAGAGGGCACGAGAAGGCACATATACACCCACACACCACTCTGCTTCTGGAACTGAGATTCTAGTGTCACTTAGCCACAAGTGTTCAGAGTAGTTCTGTGGAGTCACTTGAGTCCCCAAACCTCCTTCTGAATGAGAAAACCTGGGAGTGAATCCTACTTGTTCTGGTTTACAAGTCTGTTTTGTGCACTTGGCATAAAACAAGTTTTGACTCTCCAGTGGAAGAGACCTGAATGTTTCTGGATCGCAGGGTGAGGTAGATCTGTAGGTTGTGTGTTCTGCATCCCTCTGCTCCAGGGTTATTTCATGTTGGCATAGCAGACTGTTGGATTCTAACTTTGCACCTTCAGGTTGAGAGGAAAGTGACCAGCTGTACCACCTCTGGATTCTTTGCAGGGACATTTCCACCACTTACGGTAGTTGAGTCACGGGAATGAGATACGATATTCATGGTTCTAGCTCTGGCTTGTTTATGTGACCGGAACTTTTTTCCCTGTCCCTGGGGCAAGCTTCTAATTCCCAGTTTCAAAGTTCGGGGAACTTTTGCTGCACGTAAATGAAGAGAAAAATGTCAGCATTTCAGGGTAGTCCTGCCTAAATAGGTGAGTGTGTTGGTGAAGCAATGTCTTCAGATATTGCCAGTCTTCAGCTGTCTTTCTCTTTGCCCCAACCATCCTTCCTCATGCTTCTCATCTTTACCTTCAGAGCAGAGTGTCTCCCTCTCCGATACATGTGGCATGGATGGCATTTCTTGTATTGTCTTCCTCTTTTGAAGATATAATTAAGGGCAGCTGCCTCGCTTCTCCTCCAAACTTCTGGCTGTTTTCTTCAGGGAGTATGTTTGCTTCAGTTTAGCTCTAATTATAGCGTCCAGAGGATAGAGGGACCCAGACAGCCGTTTCCTCAGTTAAAAAAATACAGATGCTCGCTCTCTCTCTTTATACAAGAGCTTTAATAGAAACATGACTTTCAGAGCTACTTTTCTTACTCCTTTGTCAAAGATCCAGTGGTAGCATGCAGAGGACACTTCTGAATCCAATATTTTCCTTATCGATTCTTTCAGCTGCACTGGTGGGTCAGAGAATTGGCTAAGTTGATCAGTATCTTCATATTCCACTTCCCAGTCACAACCTGAGTGGTACAAAGGAAGAGAGAGGCTGGATTTATTTTGTTGCTTGTTTTCCAGCTATCCAGATCCATCCACTTTAGCTTCCATCTGACTCCTTAAGGCATACCAAGCCTTAATGAGTAATGTCTTAGGGAGCTGGTATGTTTGGCTTATAGGAGAGGAGCTGCAGAGGTGACATGATAGCCACCTCTAAATATCTGAAGGGATGTCATATTGAGGATGGAGCCAACTTTTCTCCTCTTGCTCCAGAAGCTGGAACATAAATCAGTAGATTCAAACTACAAGAAAAGAGATTCCACTTAAACATTAAGAAGAACCTGTACCCCAAGGAAAAAAGAGCTGTTTTAATATGGTTCAGCAAAATTTTTATTCAAAACTAACAATGTGCACATGTGGAATGAAACAAACAGGTCAGATAAGCCTTGCACGAGTAAACAAAAACATTTTGAACCTTCTAGAGGCCGCTTGAAAGCTTCTTCTAAAAAGTATCCAGGGAGTATTTTTCTTTCACCAGATTTCAGTTTTTTTATGATTTCCATTTTGATGGTCAGACTTGCAGATTTTTCTTTTTAAAAAAATCTTAAAAGTAGCTGGTGAGGCAGGCTTATCTACTTTTGCTTTTTCTCTCTCTTTTGCTGTTTACGCTTGCTTCGTGAAAGGATTCTGGAGGCAGCTGCTATTTACCTTGTCTTTTGTAGGCAGGCATACACAGCTACAGTGGGACTAGCAGAAGCAGTCCTTTTTTCCCCAGCTCAAGCTTTATTGCATTGTTTACTGCAGACACACTGCTGTAACCCAATATTGAAGTCTTTTTCTCCAGCTTTCCTTCACTGTCTTCTACTTGTGGTGATGCTAATTTTAAAACTTCCAGCTGGACAGAGGATGAGGAGGGAAAGTGGGGGGCTTGGCAAGCATAAAAAGACTTTATAAAAAGGAGCTTCTTTGTCAGAGGCTGTGTTAACTGAGATATGCCTGTAATGGGTTTTTAATATACTTTGTTACACGTACTTAGTTGAAGGTAAGGGCATAGATCTTTTTCTGCAGACTGTGTAAGACTGTGTAAACCACAGAGAAGTTGGGAGGTTCTATCCTCATATTGGCTTCCAGTCCTCTCTCTCTGGGAGAACAGTCCAGAGATAAAAAGTATGTTTATCAAAAAGAAGTAATTATTTTGTGTTGGTGTCCTAGATTTTTGGGTTAGGTAGAAACAAAAAATGAAGATTTAAAATACTGAAAGGCATTTTGAAAAAAATCTGAAGACGCATTTATTCTGGTTTGCGTTTGGTTCTCAAAAATCCACAGCTGTTCTGTCTGTATTTTGATTGTATTTCCATGTGTTTTGTAGTCTTATGAGTTACTGTAAGAACAGAGTGGTCTGAAAGGTTTTTGTTTTCTTTCTGTTGTTGGTTAAAATAGAGCACACTGCAACATCAGGTTCGCCATTATTACCTAGATTTTTTGTTGTTTATTTTTCAATAATAAGCCTGAATTTCTGAGGTAACTATCTTTGTGCTCTTCTTCTGGAAACTGATCTGGACTCAGTCTAGACTCAGATTTGGCATTCTGTGTAGCCCAGGGCTGTGGAAGACCACATGTAGCTCCCCAAATCTCTGCATGCTCCGCATTGCGTGGCAAAACAGTACTCCTAGAGCCCTCCAGAAGTGGTGCAGATGTAGACCTCCTCTTGAAAGCCCCAGTCTTCCTCCCCCCCAAAAAAATAATGCAACTGTGGGTCTAACCAGAAACTATACATCACTTCTGCTTTTGTTCTGCTTGCAGCACAGTCAATTTTTCATACAGCTGTAGCCCAGTGCGGCAAACGGCGGCCAACCCCTGAACTAGCCACTATCTCAACTTTGATAGTTAGGGTGTAAGTGCTATTTAATTGTGTAAATATTCTCAGCGTAGCTTATGCAGTAAATAAAACAAACGTGAATAGTGTTACAGTTGGCCCTCCACATCAGCGCGTTTGACTTTCATGGATTTGACTATTTGTGAGCTTCTCCAACTCCTGCCCCCCTTCCCCCAGGTACTTCTTTTCCAGGGGAACATCCCTCTCAGTGGCCCCAATCAGGCCCCACAGCCCTTTAAAAACCTGCCTCTGGTCTTCCACCAGCCACTGCCTGACCAGCTAAAGACGATTCACAGCCTTATTTGTCTGCACCACAAACCCTTTCCTGATGCCACCCATACTCAAGGAGGGAGATGAGGAAGAGAGAGAAAATACAGGGCCACTATGCCAATACTTTCCTTTCCTTGACCTGATTTGGACCCTGGGTGTCCGTTCTCCCAACACTGCCTCGGCCCCCTTCCCACAGACACACAAACACTCATTTTGATGTTTGTAATTTTTCCACTTTTGTAGGGGTCCTGCACCCCTAACCCTAATGTATACGGAGGGCTGCTCATATATGTGGATGTCCCTTGTGGTCCATTCCAGCTCTAAGACTCTTGTTACTGCATTGTAAATCCAGTAGTTATTCTGTCTTAAAGTCTGATGTAGTATAATCCTAGCGTACTTTTGTGGGATGCGGAGTTATAGGATGCCACAATCCTTATTCCCAACTTTCTTTGTCTCTTACAAGGGGATCTGAAGCTGCCTGATAAAGAGGAGGAATCACAAGAAACCCACAGAGATCCAGCTCTTTGCAACAGCGAGGCCCGCCTTTCCATGCCATCCTGTTTGCCTGATAACAGGGGAATCAGCGTTTCGATTTGTGCCCTTGTGGTGAGCCCCAAGACTTGAAGTTGAAAACATGTGAGGGGTCTTTCTCTCCTTGTGCATCCCGTGACCCCCATTGTGGGCAAATTGTTGCTAAGCCTAAGATACTGGCCACCATGATGTTCCGGGACCAGGTGGGCATCCTCACAGGCTGGTTCAAAGGCTGGAATGAATGCGAGCAGACGGTGGCCCTGCTATCCCTCCTCAAGCGCATCTCTCGCACCCAAGCCCGCTTTCTGCAACTGTGCCTGGAGCACTCACTGGCCGACTGCACCGAGATCCATGTTCTGGAGTCAGAGGCCAACAACGCAGGTAAGCCAGAGGTCAGCTTCTTGGAGCCTAAATCTAACATTCTCACGCCCAGGAGACAGGATGCAAACAGCTTGTTCATGGGGTGATGATTACTGGGTGTCAGAAATTTTGGCAGAATCATTACAAAGTTTCCTCGGATCTAGCAGTCTCTTTTTCACTGGCCAGCTACATACCTCCAAGAAGTCCACAGATAGGGCGCGAAGGTAGTAGTGGTCATCGTAGTTTGCTCCCAGCAGCGGTTATTTAGACAGATGTGTAGCCTCCTGAATATAGAAGTCTTCAAACGGCTCTTGAGTCTCACAGCTGTGGATAGACTTCTCATGGGATTTTTATAACTCTTTCTTCAAGTCTTAGAAGCTGATGGTCATCTTACAGCCATAAATTATATAAGTTCATTATGTATTGCTCAAAGTTGCTCAGCCTTGTCTTTAACTTCCTGTGAGTTACTTTTAGGGGAAGATGCATCCTGAGTTCTAGGATTATTGGAGAGGAGAGAATTCTTCCCTACTCCTGCCTCATGCATAATTTCACAAACATCTGTGATGTATTCCCTTGGCATAACTTCACATGTTGCGGAAGAAGACAAGAGTCTTCCACAGAGCCCGTTTGTGTCTGCAACTAATGCTGGTTTTGAGACTAGACCTCCCTGATGCATCTCTTTGCAAACACGCCTTTGTCCAGATTCACACTTTACGTTGCTCAATGTATGTTCCTTTGTAACATATAAAGGAACATCTTTCTGCTTCCTCCATGCTTAAGGCTCTGTTATCCATGATAACTTCCAGATTAAAGCCAGGATCCTACACTGACCAGCATAGCAAAATATTTCTGCAAGCAAAACTCTGGTACAGATCCTCATTCACCACCCTTAGGACTCAGTTTTGCCACAGTACCTCCCCCACCCCCACAACAGCCATTCCATGGCTGGTGGTTAACAGGGTAAGAACTGGTTATGCCCCGTAGCCAGACGCAGACCAGTGACATCTTCCATTGAGATCTGCTGGGGTCTCAGCAGGTGATGTCATTGGTCTTCTCCTGGCAGTAGGGCATAGCCAGATGCTTCTCTGATCCCCACACTAAGAGCTGCCCAGGCAGGGTATTGGAGCAAAGCCATGAGTCCTGGGGGGCTTTGGTCATTGGAGAGGGTGGAGGAGGATACCAGCCTCTGCAACAGCCAGAAAGAAAAGAGTCATACACTAGCATCAGGTGGACTTATTCTTGTTTATGCCTCTAATGGGACACTAGCCTAAGTGTATGTAATGCATACATATTGACGGTGATTGCCATGTGGCATCTGTCTCTTCTCAGCAAACCACTAATAAGACCCAAGTGTCTTCACAAGGCAGATCTCACTAATCTGTTTGAACTCCATACCATTCAGTTAACCTCCTTTCCTCTCACAGCCCCCCTCTGTCAAGCTGCCATTGTGATCTTTGGAACTGACAGCTCTTTGTTTCTCCCTTTTTTTTTCCTCCCTGGAGACAAAAATGCAGTCCCTTTTAGCTCTTGTAAGAGAGCAAAGCTCAGAAGTCAGAGGGTGGTGGGGCAGAAAAGTTTGAATGTGATGCACTGATAGATTTTCAGAAGCAGTGCTCATAAAGCCAGGAGAGTATTTTGGAGCTTTGAACACCTTGAAGTGCCTTTTCATTCTAACTTTAAAGGCCTTGAGTTTAGCTGCTGTTATTTGTCCAAAAGGAAGCATTAATGTCAGTCTAGTTTTCTGTATTTGTCTCCCACCTTTCTCTATGATGCAAGCCCAAGTTGGCATTCAGCAATTTCAAAAAGAGTAGAATGACAACATCAACTGAAATTCAGAATGAAAGGAAACATTACAAAACAGTAAAACAGAAGCAGTCAAGCAGTCATTATTAAAATAAAACAAAAAACCAACAAGAATGAAAGCTAAACTGTGTTAAATGTGAACCGTGAAGGACCAGCTTCAGTGTAGAGAAGCTTCCAGAGTCAGCTGTAAATGGTTGTTGGGCCTTTAGGGATATGCCCCCCTCTCTCATATCATGTCCCTCACTTCTTCTGCTAACAGCTGTCATCAGTCAGTGGCACCAAGAGCCAAAAGAGAAGGTGGTCTCCCTGCTCCTATCCCACCTGCCCCTTCTCCAGCCTGGCAACACGGAGGCAAAGTCAGAGTACATGAAGCTCTTGCAGAAGGTGCTGGCTTACTCCATCGAGAGCAACGGCTTCATAGAGGAGAGCAGGCAGCTCCTCTCTTACGCCCTCATCCATCCGGCTACCACGCTGGATGATCGCAACTCTCTGGCCCTTTGGCTCAGCCACCTTGAGGAACACCTCTCCAGCAGCTACTCCAGCCAAGGAAGGGGACGACCAGAGACGGCCTATCACTCACGCCAAGGCTCCGACGAATGGCAAGGGCCAGTGGACGCGGGCCTGGGAGACTTGGGACACGGCTGGCAGGAGAAGCCACCGCGGGAAAACGGTCACATGTCCTTCCACCCTTCTGGCTCCGTGCCCTCGGCCATCAGCGGTATCGGGAGTGGCACAAATGCAGGTATGTTGAGCTAGGCAGTTGGGACTGTTGAGGCTCCCAGTCTTCAGGAAGCTCACGCTACAGATGGAAGTGGTGTAAAAGTTCTCCTTGTAGAGGAAGAACATCCTGGTGGGCTGAGCCTCAGTAGCAACATCTTCTGAAGCATGACTTGCTTGTGGGAACCCAGGTGACAGATTCTGCCTCTGCAGACATCCATGCTTTCTGCATGCGTTATCAGCCTTGTTCCCTTGAATGTTTTTCTCACAAGCCAAGCCCTGTGAGGCTGCTGCTAACTTGTAGTGGGGGAGAGAGGCGACCAGCAGTGTGTCTCTCTGCCCCCCCTTGCAGTTTGCTGGACAAAGCAGTAGTGGTGTCTCATCCCCCTGCAATTTCCCAGAGAAAGAAGGAAAGGAATGATGTCGCCATTTTTCTGCCTCTTTCGGTAGCAGATTGCGGGAGGACCAGAAGCAGTCTCCGTTCCCCCTCTGCTTCTCCTTTCACAGCCATTCACAGTCTTGGCTGGTGGTGATAGTGGGTGGATGGGGGTCTGGCGCCTTGTCTGTGGAGTGAATACATTCTCTTTGTGCCATCTAAGCTAGCAGGCAGTGTTCTTTTCTCCCAGATACCCTTTTTGTTGTCCTGAGTGGCCAAAATCATGCTCTAGTCTTTATTCTAAGTTGTTTATAACTTCTGAATTATAATACATTCCTTTATTCTAGTCTTATCTTCAGAGGTAGAACTCTCCCATTACTTTACATTTTCTTTTGTGAAGAATGTGGTGCAACCCATTAGTGATTTCATGACATGAACCTCGAACCATCCTTAGTAGATCTTAAAATCATACCCCTATCTCTCGTTGCAGCATTCCCTTGCCAAATCCACCCCAGCCCGCTGAAGCGCTCCATGTCCCTCATCCCCACCAGCCAGCAGGTCCCCGGCGAGTGGATGAGCGTGGATGAGATGGGCACGCGGCCAGCCTTCATCTCTGGTGGGGAGCACGCGCCTCTCTCGCCCCAGAGCAGCGTGGCCTCCTCGGGCAGTGAGCAGACAGAGGAACAGTCTGGGAGTCGCAACACCTTCCAGGAGGATGGCAGTGGCATGAAAGGTATCTTGGGGATTGAGCAAGAGCAGCCGGAAAGGGAGGCTGCGTCCCACATCCTAGCGTGGTCTAGATGTGAATGGCAGTTCCTGAACCAAGTGCCACCTGCCTGGCTAATTTCATTCCAATAATGGGGATTGTGTGTAGCTGTATTTTGATTTAATTTGGGTTTTGCAAACATTTCACTTCTCTTGGCCATACCTGTTGCTCATCTCCACTCCTGTTCTTTGGTGCATTCTTTTTTCATTTATCTGTTGTCAGTTTGCTTTGGTATGTCTCCATATTATAGGGCTGAGTGGGCAAAGTGATCTGTGGGATGCATGTGGCCCTTCAGAAGTCAAAAAATATTTTTTTAATTGCCCCAAAATGATCTCTGTGAGATGTGGAATTAGAGGGAATGGACAGAAGCTAAAAGGCAGCCTTTGGGAGTCCCTCATGCATAAGGCTTATCATAAAAAGGAAAAAGGGAGAAAAAGAAGAAATGTAGCAGCGCCTTTAAGTCTTAACTGGTTTTTATTTTAGCAAGAGGTTTTATGGATACCCACTTCTTCAGACGTCAGACGGAGTGATATCCAGGCCTCAGGATATAAAGCGTATTTATACAGTTGCAGAAATGGCAGTGGAATGGAATATTATAGGACCCAGAAAGATGCAAATTGTGTCCCTTGCTTACCTGAAAAGATATTTTAACCTCCTCACCTCTCTCTACAGATGTCCCCTCATGGCTGAAGAGCCTTCGCCTCCACAAATACGCAGCTCTCTTTTCGCAAATGACTTACGAGGAGATGATGACACTTACAGAGCAGCACCTGGAATCTCAGGTATTGAGAGATTCTCCCTGTACCAGGCAGCTCCAGTTTTAACTGTGCTCCTCTGCAAGCCAAAAACTTGGCTAGGCCAGGCTATTGCAGTATGCCTAGTCTTCATGTTGTGCCTCTGAACTTTGGAAGGCCTCATAACAGGGCTTCTGGGGAATTGTTTTGCTTAGCAGAATTGCATCCATGTATCTGGATGTTTTTCCTTGGAACCTTAGCTTTTATTTAGTTCATTTATAGTCTGCTTTGAGTCGGCTCAAAGCGGTTTACAATATAAATTAAAACCAAACATCTGGAGTACAGCAGTTTAAAAAGCATTTAACTGTACATCCAATTAAAACACTGCTTTTAAGACTTTAACAATTAAAGCACTAAAAATACATGCAACATATTAAACGCAACATACATAATTGCATATCATTCTGCCCTGGTCAGCGGAGGCTAAAGGCTTGTTTGAACAAGAAAATTTTTGCCTGCTGATAAAAAAACAGCAGTGAGGGGGCAAAACAAACCTTCCTCTGGAGAGGATTCCAAACTACCAAAAAGGATTTCTTCTTTCCCACAGAACGTGACCAAAGGAGCAAGGCACAAAATTGCCCTGAGTATCCAGAAGCTGCGGGAAAGGCAAAGTGTCCTGAAGTCTCTGGAGAAGGTAAAAGAACCCTGTAGAGAAGGTTTGGTGGAAGCATTCCTGCTGAGAAGCAAAATTTGGGCCTCTGAAAATCTTGATTTAGAACAGTGGTGGGCAAAGGGTGGCCCGCAAGCCACTTCTAACACCAGTCGTGCAAGAACTGCACTGGCTTCCAGTTTGCTTCCAAGCTCAATTCAAGGTGTGGTGTTGATCTAGAGAGCCCTAAACTTGGGGCCAGGATTATTGGAAGGCCTGCCTCCTCCCATATGAGCCTGCCAGAAATTTGAGATCATCAGAGACCTTGTTGTCTCAACAGCTCATAAAGTTAGATTGGTGGGTACATGTAACAGGGCTTTCTTTCTCTGTAGCAGCAGCTCAACTGCGGGTCCCCCTACCCAAGGAAGTGAGGCTGGCCCCATCTCTTTTAAGGGCCTTTCCTCACTGTACAGTTATAGTGCTATTATTCCATTTTCAACCTCCTGTGGAATTCTGGGATTTGTAGTTTACTGAGGCCAAACACTTCTCTCGCTGAGAATTTAAATGCCCCTCCCTAAACTGCAAAGCCCAGGATGCCATAGAATGGTGAAAGTGGAATAATAGCACTGTAACAGTGTAGGGCAGAAATGGTCTGAGTCTACTTTATCCTTTTTTACGGCAGCAAGTAATCACTGTAACTAGTACAAGAACTGTGATAATAGAAGATGCTTCTTGAAAGAGTTGAGGGGGTGCTCTGTAACCTGCAGAGAGCCACCAGAGGAGTGGGAAGGCAGAATCCTAGCTGAACATCTAGAGGTCTAGGGTTGTCAGGCTTGCTGTTGCACCTTCTCCTGTACTTGCTTTTTTGCAGGACATCCTGGAAGGTGGGAACTTGTGGAATGCCCTCCAGGAACTGCAGCAAATCATCATCACCCCCATCAAAGCCTTCCACGCCCTGCAGGCCACGGCAGCATCGAAGGAGGGCCAACAGCTGGCAGCTGAACAGCAGCAGCAGCAGCATGGAGCTCCCGCCCTGGGCCTGGAGAAAACCAGCGGCGGCCCTGAGGACAAGGAGTCGACCCCCGATACCTTCCCACCTGCGACAGGCTCCCCCTGTGATGGAGAGTCAGGGGCAGCGCCAATCGCTGAAGGGGACATCCCAGGGCAGTTCACCCGAGTAATGGGCAAAGGTGAGGCTTTGGGGCTAGATCGTGGCTGAAGCAACATGGTTTTGCAGCCCATGGAACCTCTTCCAGCAATAGCAGCCTCCTTATTTATATAAATATCTTGTTATTATATGCCTTCAGATTGACTCTGACTTAATGGCAACCCTCTCACAGAGTTTTCTTGGCAAACTTCGTTCAGAAAGGTTTGCCATTGCCTCCCTGAGTCTGAAAGAGGGTGGATTTGAACCTCTGTCTTAGCCGAGCACTCAAACCACCTCACTACACTGGCTCCAACATGGTGAACCAATTGGGGTTTCCAGGGCGTGAGCCTCGGAGAAAAGCAAGTCACACTCTCTAAGCCTAGGAGAACCTCAGTGGGTAGCCTTGGCAAGTCATATTCTTTCAGCCTTAGAGAAAGACAATGGCAAACCTCTTCTGAATATATATGAAATGAATATGTCACAAAAACCATAGAAGATGTTCACTTCCTCTGAATAAATCTTTTAAGAAACAATGTGATGTGATCCGGATGTTGGACTAAAATTCTGAGAGAATAGGGTTCAAATCACCTGCTAGCCACCAAAAGGAGCTCAAAACAGCCACCAGTTATAACAGTTTTGCCCCTAGAACCCCTCAAGACTCCAAAGTAGGTCAAAATCTCTCTTACATATATACCAAAATGGGCGTCATTTATGAGTAAACCTCTTGTTCTGGCTAGGTAAGAGAGAGAGAAAAGATGGGCCCAGCATTTTCTGCAGTTACTCACCTGTATAGAAGAGTAAGATCTACTTCATGGAGTAAGAATAAGCCATTCCTTTCGAGAACAGCATATTCTTAAAAATCTTAAGGGCTCTGATTTCTCCCACTTACTGTAGGCACAATTGCATAACTGTCTTTCCTGATCTTTTCCCTGTAGTGTGTACACAGTTGCTGGTCTCCCGGCCAGATGAGGAGAATATCACCAGTTACCTGCAGCTGATAGAGAAGTGCCTGATGCACGAGGTAGGTGTGAGCATTGAATTTGTCAAAGGGTCCATGCTCTGAGAATGTAGCGGACTCTTCGCTGCCACCCCCACCCACCCCCCGTGGCTACCACCCATCTTGTGTCCTGTTCCTCCAGGCATTCACAGAGACACAGAAGAAGAGGCTCTTGTCTTGGAAGCAGCAGGTGCTGAAGTTGCTCCGAACCTTTCCAAGGAAAGCTGTGCTGGACATGCAAGGCTACCGCCCACAGAAAGGGTAAGTCTGTGGGAGGAAGAAAGTTTTGAGTGAGAGGTGTGGAATGACCAGGGTTGAGAAAAGCAGCCTTGAATGCCAGCAGCATTGGGTGGCACCAATCCAAAGGGCAGATGATGGTTTGGTGAGATGTAGATGTGAAGGACTGGATAAGAGGGAGGCAGAAAAAAAATGGTTGGATGCTTAGGAAGGGGAAGATAGAAACAGACCTAGAAATGTAGTGTGAAGTGTGAAGCTGATCTGGTGAGCCATTAGCCATCTGGTCAGGTAGTTCTTGTGTTCCAAAGCAGCTCTCTTGCTTGAGGGAAGAAAAATAAGGGGTTCAGAAAAGGATCTCTGGCTGTCAACCATCTCAGAACAGCTGTTGAAGTACTAGCAAAATGGTGACAAGAGAAGAGTACGTCTGATGGCATTGCTAGTCTCTGTATGTCTCTACTTGCTGTTAAAGTGATGGCTGAAGGATATTTGCTGAAGGGAATAGAACTCAGATACTCTCAGAGCTGTCTTGGAAGTCATCCGTTAAAACTCACAAAAGGGCTGGAGCATTATTCATTAATGAATTCAGTGAAACCAAATAATTTGCTTAAAAACGAGTGACAGGTTATTTGTTAAATTAGTTCTTTTATACTGAAGAGAAGCTTGTCACTTCCATCTGAATCCTACAAAACATATCTTAGTGTGGTGGTACAGTGTGTACATTTTATTTGTCTGAACAGTTTTAGAGAGACATTTATCGGTTGGCACAGCCTATTCAAAACTGGAAAGGCTTTGCGTGGGCTGGCTTTTTGCATGTCACCTGGGCATACTGCACTTTACCTGGGTCTGCTGCATCTCACCTGGGCCCACTCCATCAACTTGGCTCATCCTTTCAGCAGCAGATTGATTCTTTCTCTGTTGACTGCCTGTCCTGTTCAAGGAAAAAGGAAACCTTTGGGGAAGAGGATGTCCACGCACATTTTTAAAGAATGTCTTAATATGTGTGTCATATTCAAACAAGCCTTGAGCAGCCTGAGAACAGTATCCCCTGTTGGGTTCACCCCATCTCTATCGTAATAGCGGCAGACACACACGGTATGCTCCAGTCGGGATGTTGGGTGGAGCTGGCCCTTTGGCTGTGCTCCACAACATATTGACAGTGTTGTGGTTCCCGTGAAATTGGAGGAGCACCAAAGGAAAAGATTTGATTCGGAGAACATATCAGCTCAGGCAGATGGCTTTTTCTTCAAACCAAGAGAACTAAATGAATTGCACTGAGTGCCTTTGGATACTCCAGGTTGAGAATGCCTTATCTGGAAATCCAAAAATCAAAACTTTTTGCTGATGCCACCTATTTCCACCTTCAAATCTGAATGACCAACCTGGTTTGGGTGGCAAAATTCTTAGCACATGAGACTACTAGTGTCTTACAAGTATAGTTTACAAACTGATCTCTTTTTCTACCCATCCCTCCCCCAACTTTTCTAGATGGGCCTTTGGTTCCAACTCTCTCCCCATAGCTGGATCTGTGGGGGTGGGGGTGGCGCGCAGAGGACAGCGGCAATTCCAGATGCCCCCGCGTGCCATCCCTCCGAGCCGCCTGGGGATCCTGAGTCCTGCGGGAATCGGAGGGGTCTCCCCCCGGCATGCTCTTGCCAGCCCAAATCTGGGGAACCAAGGACGGCAGGTAAGGCAGCCCAGGATGGATGTTTGTAAAAAATTGGGACTTTCAGACTGAACGTTCTGTGAGTTTTTTTGTCAGCAGTTTGGAAAAAAAAAATCACAAAAACAGGAAGTTTGAAAACTGCGAGTTAGGACAAAGAGGTACCCTTTAATCACAATTGGTGGGTATCTCCTAAATGAAATCAGAAGTGATCCCCCTCCCCACAAAAGCCATTTTTTTTAAAAACAGCATGCTTTCTGCTAAAAAAAGGTGGGCAGGGGACATGCCTTCTTTTTAGTGGAGAACCCCATGTCCTGAAGGTGCAGAAATAACCTTTGTGGGGGAGTCACATGATTTCCATAGTGGTCTTACAGTTTGGAGAGGCAGAGCTGTGAGCTGTTGGGCAGATAAGGTGGAACTCGGGATTCAATAGGGATGAGATATGCAGGGTGAGGTAGTTACTCTTGAGGCTTGAGCTGGAGTGGTGGTGAGTAGAAGCATGAGGCTTTATCCAGTATAGAGGTGAGTCTTTAGGGCAGGGAAATGGCAACCTTCCTTGAGCTGTCAGGATACAGTGGGACAAAATGTTTAGATTGCTACTATCTAGCTGTTCTAGAGAAGGAGTGCGATCCTTCTTGGTGCTTCTGGGTTTATGTTGCCTTAAGTTGCCACTCTACTTGTGGATGCTAGGTTTTCCCCAGAGAGTTGGAGAACTAGAGCAACACTTTTCGTGGTCTCACTGCAGAGTTACAGCAGATGACTGTTTCCTGGAAAGACAGACAGTGTGCTACTCAAGTCTTCCCCTTTTCATAGAATCATAGAGTTGGAAGAGACCCCAGGGGCTATCCAGTACAACCCCCTGCCATGGAGGAACACCCATTAAAGCATTCCCAACAGATGGCTATCCAGCCTCCACTTAAAAACCTCCAAAGAAGAAGACTCCACCACACTGCGAGGCGACAGATTCCACTGCCAGACAGCTCTGACCTTCAGGAAGTCCTTCCTGAGGTTCAGGTGGAATCTCCTTTCCTGCAGCTTGAATCCATTGCTCCTTGTCCTAGTCTCTGGAGCGGCAGAGAACAAGCCCGCTCCCTCCTCAACATGACATCCCTTCAAATATTTAAACACGGCTATCTTGTCCCCTCTTAACCTTCTCTTCTGCAGACTAAACATTCCCAGCTCCCTAAGCCGTTCTTCATAGGGCATGGCTTCCAGACCCTTCACCATTTTGGTTGCCCTCCTCTGGACACGTTCCAGCTTGTCAACATCCTTCTTGAACTGAGGTGCCCAGAACTGGACACAGTATTCCAAATGAGGCCTAACCAATGCAGAATAGAGTGGTACCATTACCTCCCTCGATCTGGACACCGTACTCCTATTGATGCAACCAAGAATCACGTTGGCTTTCTTGGCTGCCGCGTCACATTGCTGACTGATGTTCAGCTTATGATCTGCCAAGACTCCTTGATCCCTATCACACGTACTGCTATCCAGCCATGTGTCCCCCATCCTGTATTTGTGCATTCTATTTTTTCTGCCTAAGTGTAGGACCTTACATTTCTCTCTGTTGAAATTCTTTTTGTTAGCTTTGGCCCAACTGTCCCATCTGTCAAGGTCTTTTTGATATTTGGTCCTGTCCTCTGGTGTATTAGCAACCCCTTCCAATTTGGTGTCATTTGCAAATTTGATCAGCATGCTGTCCACTCATCCAAGTCATTGATGAAGATGTTGAACAGCACTGGGCCCAGGACAGAACCCTGTGGCACCCCACTAGTCACCTCTCTCCAGGATGAAAAGCAGCCATTGGTGATCACCCTTTGGGTTTGGTCGGTCAACCAATTACAATTCCATCAACCAATTACAAATCCCACTGAGAAAACTCTGGGGACTTCAAAGGAGGGTTTGGCTTCCCTGTCATCCTCCTGTTTAAATTGTGCTTCTCTTTTCTCTCAGAATCTGTGGTTTGCCAATCCTGGGGGCAGTAACAGCATGCCTGGACAGAGCCGCAGTTCTGTCCAGCGGACCCATTCGCTACCCGTCCACACGTCCCCTCAGGCCATCCTCATGTTCCCACAGGGTAAGCAAGCTCACTTTTTCACATAATTGTGTGTGTGTGTGTGTGTGTGTGTGTGTTGTGTGTTGTGTGTGTGTGTGTTTTTCAAGGAAGTAGCCATCTGAATCTGTTATGGCATAAAAAAAGAGGGAGAGCAGAGTAATGTAGCCGCTCCTTTAAGACTATCTGATCCACTTTAGTATGAGCTTTCGTGGATTTCAGTCTTCTTAGATGTCCTGAGAGAATGATACTAAAGCTGCAGGATTTTAAAGCATAATTACATGGTTAGTGAGAAGATTGGCAAAACTCCGTACCCTTTGTGTTCAGATCTGGTCCGTAGCACTAGAACTTCAGGGATAAGTACCTCTGTGGGCATGCAGAGTACTTTTTCCTTCTCTCTTGAGTAACCACCACCAGGCTCCACTCTGAGATTTGGATATGGCAGCCTCCGCCTTCCCACTTGGTGCATCATGCTAAAACATATCTGGAGCACACTATTCTAGGAAAAGCTAAGATGGGGCCTTATTGGAACTTAGAACGCTCATGCGGAGGAGGAGTCCTTCCATTCCTCCTGGCCCTCTTGCTGATGCAGCGGAGAGATGGGATGGTTCAAATGGGGTCTGGGTACCATGCACATTCCTGTGACTGTTTCCTCTTCCACCTTCAGATTGCCAGCTCCCTGGGACAGACCTGGAGATCAACCCCACGCTGGAGTCCCTGTGCCTCAGCATGACGGAGCACGCATTGGGCGGTAAGCAACGTGGGCTTACGAGCCACCAAGTAAATTTACTCTGTATTGCCTGTGGTGATGTTGATGATCTGAAAGAAAGGAAACTTCAGCAGCACCTACAGGTCCTAAAAAGTGTTGCAAATTGCTTCTCAGCCTTTTGGCTAAGATCAGGTGTGTTGCAAATCATGTTCCATGCAAAGTGAAGCAAAATAGACATACATACACAAACACACACACACACACACACACACACACACACACACACACACACACACTCAAAAGCCAAATGTTTCCCACCACTCGCAAGCAGACAAAAATATTTCATTTACCACTCGGAGTCTAAATGTCTGATTTTTGATTTGTAAGTGTGCATTCTCTCTCTCTCTCTTTTTCTGCAGATGGCACCGACAAGACTTCCACCATTTGAAAAAAGCTGGATCCACTCGTGTTCCCGAAAAGCTTTAGGGTGGCTGTTTATTTTTTCCTCCCTCCTTTTGTTCCCCCTTCCCAGCCCCCATGGGACGTGTCGCTGTGGGGGTGGGTGAATCACTTCTCCTCCTGACCCCATCCTCCCCAAAACCACCTCCAGCATTCCCTAGCAGACAGAGGGAACGGGACAAAAAGCTGTCACTACAATCTTACCATCTTACTGTGTTCTAATATTTTTCTACTTTTTATTATTATTATTGTTATTATTATTATTATTATGATAACTTCAGCTATTGGTTTAATATTTTGATGTATATGGGAGTTGGCAGATTTTTCTCCCAGATGTTTAACTTGCCAAGGGCAGGAGAAGGCTGGATTTGGGCTGTGTAATTATTCCCTTTCCTCTTCAGGATTCCCCCCCTTCCTTCCTTCCTTCCTTGCTCTTCCTCCCAGCTCCCCCAGCCTTCTGTGTCCCAACCTACCTCTTCCTTTCCTCCCTTTTTTGGTTTGGAAAAAAGGAAGGAAAGAAAGAAGGGGAAGCCATGGTGATAAGAAGGAAGGAAAGGGGAGCAAAGATAATAGACAGAAGGACTGGTCATTCCCATGGGAGGGAGAGACTTGCCATTGGTGGCCAAGATGCCCTCGGCACCCAGATATGGGATGGCATGTGGAAACTAGTTTTGTGTGAGCCTTATTCAGCTCCCAGCTCTCTTTAGCTGGCATTTGAAGAGAAATGGCTGGAAGGGATGGAGGGAGGGATAGAATGGGAGACACACCAGGGTGTACAGGTAACTGACATTTTTTTTCTTTTTTATAAAAGTGCCTCTAAATATTTCTTCCTACCAAAAGCAGTTGGCAAGGGACAAGACAAACGGGGTGGCATGTGGTGGGTGCCCAGGCACTCCATTGGCAGGCCTCAACTCTGCTTCGTTTCCTTTCCCAAATGAAGCAATGTGTGTGGGCCGCCCCTTGGAAGGGCCAGAGAGGAGAAGCTGATGCGGGTTGGGAGAAAGATGTGGACCTATTTCTTGCTTGGCCAGCCCCTGGCCCTTCCACACACACACCGAGTTGTGAGAATGGTATGGCCCATGTGGGACTTCTTTAGCTCCTTCGGTTTCCGTCTCCTGGGAAGAGTGTGGTTTCTTTCGGGAGGGTGGTGTCAGTGTAGTTTTGTTGAAGCAGTTCAAATTTTCTTTTTTTAAGGGATCATTCAGCAGTTTGGGGTTCAGGAGCAAAAGTTGTCAGTTGAGCTGGTTTAGGGTTCCTTGTGTAGATACAAGACTCTTTTCTGTTCACCCCAGTGATGCCAAGATGGGGTAGGTTTGCAGGTGACTGTTGTATGATAAGCAATTCTGTGGTGAATCTTGAAAGCTGAGTCATGAGTTTTCTGTAGTTCTCTAGCCTTTTTTTTTTTGGGAACGGTGCAGCCGTCTATCTGTCTTCCTTGAGATTGGGGTGTGTGGGGCGTTAAGAGGTGGACAGACTGGACCCAGCAAAGCCTGCCTTCCCTGAGGTTGACCCTTGCAGACATTTTGGACCAGTGCTGTTGTGCTGATCTCTGAGTGGTTGGGCAGCGGGGTGGCCACAGACAGCAGTGTCTGAGCCTTTGGTTTCATGGTGCTAATTAATGAATTGGCAGGCGCAAACTAGTGTCTTCGGTAAGCTGACCCATTTATGTATGGACGCTGGAGGGCAAGGTGATCCAATAAACCCCACTGCCTTCCAATAGGGAGGAAGGGGGGACAATGTGGTTCCAAGGAGGGGAAATTATAAACAAATGAAATGATTGAGGGGCATGTGCTTTTATACAAACACTACAAGCGGGTGGGTAGATGTGTGTCTGGGCCCTTCAAAATGCTTGGTAGCAGCATCTTCTCTCTTCCCCGAAATCCTGCAGCAAGTATTTGGGATGGCATTCCACAACTCCTTGTTTTTGTGCGAACTTTACCTTTGCAGAAAACAGGAGGAGGAAAATGCAGACCACAGCTCAGCCCCACTTCTCCCCTCCTGCCCATTCCTTTAACTTTTGAACATGACTTTAACTTTTGAACATCAACCCGGGAGCCATGCGGGCCTGAGCAAGGCACGGACTGGACTTTCCGGTACCAGGAACCCAGGATTGATGCTGGTGTCAGGGGGCCTCTGTGAAGTTTGAAGTGGTAGCCAAACGGGGTTTCGAAAGCTTGTCAGGTGGTTTTCTGCGAGAGAGAGGGTTTTGCTGGGTCTTTCTTACCTCGAATTGTCTTAGCCTTGTGTGTGTGTGTGTGTGTGTGTGTGTGTGTGTACGCATTCTTGTGCATGTGAGTGCTCTTCCCCAGCCACTGTCTTCTTCACACGATGGGTAATTCCACCCCCAGCTGACCTTGGCCAGCTGTTAGGTACAGAGGAATTTTCCTCTCCTCTTCCTCCTCTCTCCCACCCTCCAGAGCTGTTTTAAATATAAAGGCCTTTTCCAAAGTGTATACCAAGTGGTAGCATCCGAAAAAGAAAAAAAAAGAATACAAAAAAAAAATCCAGAACAGAAGACCGGAGAGAGCTATTTCTAAGAAAAAAAAATAGTAGAGATACAAGGTTCTTGTTTCAGATAGAAATGTTATTTTAGATACATTTTATTATGAATAACTTTTGTTATGACTATGGCTGGTAACCATGAATACGTTATTTAAAAAAAACAAAACGTTTTACAAAAAAAAATAATAATAATAATTCCAGATTCTGACTTTAGATTGCTTTGTTGGACTCCTTTGCTGCTTCCTTCCCCTTTTCCAGATGTTTTTGTTGGTTTTTTTGTTTTTTGGCTTTGTAAAAGGCATACAGAATTTAAGTATTAGCTCTTTTTTATTAACCTCTATGATAAAGCTGTGCTTATTTTGTATTAATTTCTTTTCAGACGTTTTATTTTCTCTTTTGTTTCAGGGGTGGGGTTTGACACAAGATTTAATTTCTTTGGGTGTGGCGGTGGAAAATCCAGGATGGGGCCTGGGATGCGTTCACTAAAGTGAAGTTTTACCACCCTGGTGGTAATTGTTGGAGCAGACCTGAACACAGCATCCCCATAACTGAACTGTCCACATACTGCACTCTAAGCAGCCATGGATGCGGTGGCAAGCAAAATGAGAGCTTTGGAAAAGTTACTTTTTGGTCTGTAGCTAGATTGCTTGGGCTGTGGCTAGGGGATTCTGGGAGTTACAATCCAAAAATGTAAACTTTTCCAAACTCTGGACCTTAACCACAAGACCTTTGCCTTTTCCATGAAGCTTGAGTGGAAGTACCTTGCGGTGGATTGGGTCCCCTACTAGAGGAAGGGTAGATGAGCCGGTGAGATCAGGGGTTGGTGACCATTTGGAGGCCAGGGAACAATGCCCCCCAAAAAACCTCTCCCACAAGTCAAACAAACCCCAGCAGGATCTGTTTTCCTCTGCAGTCCCTTTCAAAATGGGGATAGGAAGTGATGTTCAGCTGCCATTCCAGAGGGTTGCAATCTGCTGCCTCATCTTTCATCCCTTTGCCACCTGCTAAGCAAAGCCCCCAACATGATTCCTGTGTATTTGTTTGATATACCCCAGTGGGGCACCTCCGTTTTCACACAGTTGCCAGTCTTGAACTAAGCTGTGGGCGGCAGGGAGCCGAGGTGGTGTGAGTGAGGAAGGGCTGCAGAAGGTTTCTCACGCGTATCACCTTTGGGTGGCTGCAGCAGAGAAGCCCACACCTGCACCTTCTGTTCCTCCCTAAACAGGCAGGCAGCGAGAATCACTTGGCGAGCTTCTGTAATTCCCTCACGTTCCCCACAGGAAGAAGGCAAGAGGAGGAAAATTGATGAAAGAGTAGGCCCCACATTAAAAAAATTGGTACATAATCTATAATTTGCAATAAGTGAAAGCGCAGAACTTTGAAAAGTGGGGAACGCCCATATTACAGCTAGGAAAAAGTCTCCAAGAAGCAGCTGTAGACAAAGAAACATCTCTTTAATCACACACACACACACACACACACACACACACACACCCCGCAGCAAATTGTGGAGAGACGGAGAGCCTCCTGGCAGCATTTGTTCAATGGGGGCAGGAGTCCACCCAACCCTTCTCCTTGCCCCACAATGCGTGGGATGCTCCAAGAAACACAAGGGAATGGTGGGAGAACTCAGCGCAACAGTCTCGTCTAGGTATATCTTCTGGCAGAAGATCTATTGGCTTTGTCCAGGTAAAAAAAAAATCTCGTCCCCGGAAAGGTAGCCCTTGAGCAGAAGGCAAAGAAACCTGTGCTCCCCTTCTCGACATGTCCTTGGCCAGCGGGGAGCACCGGCAACAGGTCAGCACTGTCTCCCCCGGAACAGCAGGCTGCTGGGAATGGACGAAAGGCCAGTAAAGGGAAGAGTTGTGCTACAGTCAGGAACAAGAAGGCTTCTCAGCTCATTCTCATCTCCAGCCGTTTGTGTTTAAAAGCCTGGTCTGGAAGAAACGTTAGTCCAGCACACACTAGAGGTGTAGTTCTTCACTAAGTTCCTTTTCAAAGGAACCAACAAGTAATTGTAGTAATTTTCTTCCTGCTGAAGGTCTGAAAACTACACAGTTTTCGAAGCCTGGTTGCAATTCTGTGCAGAATTCGCCTTTGGAGGTTTTGCCCCGAAAACAACATCTGCAAGGTAGGAAACAGCATTTTCTGGACAGAAAATATAATTTCTACACAAGAGTATTGTTCCCTGTGCAGAAAATGTTGTTCAGCATGCAAATCAACCTGGTGCAAATTTTGCACAGAACAAATCCTCTATTACAGCCTGTTTCTGTGCAGGAAACAGGATTTTTGCACAGGAGATGTTATTTTTTGTTGTTGGGTGCCTTCAGGACATTTCTGTGACCCTATGACAAACCTATCTCAGGGTTTTCTGGGGGCTGAGAATATGCGACACGCCCAAGGTCACCCAGCAGGTTTCTGTGGCTCAGCAGGGAATCAAACCCTGGTTTCCAGGATCATAGTCTACACTGACTCCGATGTTATTTCTGCATGGAAATATTTTCTGCACAAGAAATGCTGTTATCTACACAAAACAACATGTGAACTTTACACAGAGAAACTCCCAAACCGAAGATTCTCATCAGTCCAGGATTCTTTTCATCACGGTTTCTCAACCCTTGGAAAAAAAATGTGTTTTTCAACCACTTTGTATTTTCAAATATTTTTACCATCCCTAGCACACAAAGACACACACCCACCCCTCAAAAATTGTTGTGCTTTTTTCTGTTGTCATTCCCAATATTCACTGCTGACCTGCACACTGCCCCACCAGCCAGCAGTCTGAAGTTGGGAATCAAAGAGTCTGGTGAGAAAAACAGGTTCACGGGCACTCTCTGTCCACAGAGCCTTATTTTTCAAACTGCAAATGAGCTACGTTATGCTCAGGTGCCTGTTTCCCAGTGGACGTACCAAGATCTGGAAAGACTGGAAATCCCAACTTGGCCTGAGGGCTAAAGCTATGCGCCACCAAAGAATTGGGGTCAGGACTCACTGTACATGGTCGCAGCCATTGGGGATGGCTTTGCTTAGATTGCTGCTCCAAGACAACTGGAAGGCCTCCTGTCTTAGGACAGGACGGATTTCTTGTGCTCCACAGATTTACCATGTTGTCCATGGATTAAGAGCCACAAGGCAATGGATTCTACACCAAAGGTGCCACGTGTTGCCGGGGGGGGTGGAATCACTGTGGTCACCACCATGGAGAAGCATGGATGGATGAAGAGATGATGACTCGAGTGGGAAGGAGCTTAGACAAGTAGTACTGAAGTAAACAGGAACAACCAGGGAAGGGGTGTCCGTGGACCAGTGGCCGTCGGAATTTCCCTCATCAGCTCCACCAGGTGTCCAAGCGTCGGACCCTGACCCTCTGCTTGTAATGATACTCTTTGAGGTACTCCTTTAGGGCACTGGGGATGGGCAAGTGGCCGATGCCGTCGTAGGTGGTGCAGCAGGTCACCACAGCCCGGCAGAGGTGCTGCAGGTCGAAAGGGAAGGTACGGTTGACCGGGATGGAGAGGAGAGGCTCAAAGAACATGCAGACGCTGGGGTCCTTGTAGTGCTCCAGCAGGCCAGTCACCGTGGGGGCGTGAAAGACACTGGGGTCGTGGACGTCGAAGCTGAAGTTGTGGTTCCACTGCTCAATGCGGGCGTGAAGGGAGCGCCCGTAGCGCCGGAAGCTGACGGAGAAAAGGTAGTCCTCTTGGGCAGAGTCCCTGAGGAGGAACGTCCCCTCCGGCTTGCCTTCCAGCAAGGCCTCGGCCTCGTAGCGATCCATCACCCCCCAATAGCAGGGCAGCTGCGTCAACTGCAGCAAATCAGGGACGAGGCAGTGGATGTAGTCGATCTGGGTGTGGACCCGGAAGCCATCCCTGATGTCTGGGAGTGCAGAGGAAATGGCGGCCTCCTTCTGCTCCTCCTCCTCCTCCTCTTCCTCGTCCTCCTCCCCTTCATCTGCAGCTGCCAAGGTGGCCCGGCTGGTCCCAATCAGCTCATTCATCCCGTGCGCCAGCTTTGGGCCCAGCTTGTAAAGGGGGTTGATCTGAGCAGTCACCTCGAAGGTGTGGATCAAGGCATCCGGAGGCGGTTCCACCCCCTGCTCGATGCTGATGCGCCGCCGTTCCCGCAGGCGGTCGTCCTCGTCCTCAGCGGGAGGCGGCCCCAACACCTCCTGTTCAGACACGGGGGCCGTGTGCTGCTTGATGAGGTTCCACGTGCGGGCCAGCTCTGAGCCTGGCGGGAAGGGGCAAGTGTCTAGCATCAGCTCCCGCAGGTGGATCTTGCGTTGCGACGAGAGGTCCGGGGAGCGGGGGGCACTCTTGAGAGGGAAGCACTGACCCACAGCTGCCTGGAGTTTCTGCCGCAAGGAACGGGCCACTCCTTTGCAGGGCTCTGGGTCTGCTTGACCTTTGGAGCCCGCAGCCGGTTCTGCCTCCTGGGACGAAAGGCTCTGGCTCATCCTGGCCTTCCAACGGCTGCCGGGCCGGCTACTTGTGCCTCCGTCCGGCTTCACTTTTGGCCGAGCCCCACTGTCCTGAGACATGGTCCCACTGATGGAGAGGAAGCTAGAGGGATGGGGATACCTGGAAAAAGGTGCATCCCAGCCAGTAGAACCGCATCGTGGCAAAGGCGGTGGTGTAACCAGCAGGACCTTGGGAAGGCAAAAGAACACATCACAGTCCATTCTGTTCATCCATTAACCCAGCTCCTCAAATATGCTCACCCAGAATCTTACTGATGTCTGACATACATTTCCTTACAGAGGGCAGTTTTGTCTGATGCACAGCATCCATGTTCAGTTTCAGAAAGCAAAATTGCACAAGGGAGTGGCACGTTCAAATACGCAACAGTGACATCCATGACAAGGATTGCACAACCTAGTACATAAATCCATGGCAAGAACTAAGCCCGTGCTTCTTAAGCTCCCTCATATTTTTTTCCAAGTACGTCAGGGACCAACATCATACTTGTGCCATAGTATCAACATATCCTTATAGCTTGCTGGAAACTCACCGCAGACCAGCAGCTCACAGCTTGCCAGTCACCACTTTGAGTAGTGCTGACGGATGCTGTGCAAGCGTGGTGTTAGATCTTGACTCCTAATCTGTATTGCTATGCTAGATGAAAAAACGGAGCAGGACTCAAATGGGCCATCAGGATTCCACACCAAGGGTCAGGCCACTGATTTTGGCTGAGAAAAGTTGAACTGACCCTAATTCTGTGTACCTGGCAAATACAAAGGCAGCTTCCCAAACTGGCCAAATGGATCCCTCTGTAGCGAGGTAGAAGCCCTGAACTGAGCAGGACTCCTGGTTCTTCTCATTTGGGAATGGGGCACAATTCTGGCCTACGTAGGTGTAGGTGGCACATGCCCACCACCAGCCCTCTATTTGACTTTACTTCAGGCCGTCCCCTGTCTTTACCTGTCTAATCACCAGCCTAAAATGCTGCTCCTCGACTGCACCCCAGTACATCCACTCCCCCGACATCAGGAAAGACTTACGGCTCGGCCCCTTCACCTCATCCCTTCGCCAGGTATCAAACGGGAACTGGCAAGGAGCAGGGTACCTTCTTACTCATCCAGCCCTGGACACCTGAAGAGACAAGCACAGGGGGTCAGGAAGGAAACCATCAGTTAATGTCATATTGAGAGTTACATATCCCATCTGTCTTCTGGTATGGGACCCAAAGTGGCTTACAGCACAGTTTAAAACAAAGTACCAGTAAAACCAATTGTGACAGTAAAAAAAACAGTTTTAAAGGGACACGTTCAGTAAGCTGTCCTCTTCAAAACAGTGCGACTCTTAACCGGTTTTCATCTTAAATCCTGTCAGTTTTAAACCCCATAAGCAGAGAGGGATGGGTGAAGGGCAGAAGACCATGGCTCTGTCGGCTGGTTCCCAAGTGGAGGTGCCCGAGATCTTTACGCCCTTTCTGAAGAGCCGCTCAGCACCCGCAAGACTTGTCTGGAAGGCTCGGAGGGGAAAGGGGGCCTCGGGGCACGTGCGGAGGGCCCCAGCCTCATCCCAGCGGACACACACTTTGGCAGAACTGGGGGAGCCTTGCCGGCGCACGAGCTCTCGCTCTCACGCGTCCAGACGCCCCGGCACACCCCGAAACCAGGCCTCTCCCACGCCCCACATTCCTGCGCCGCTTCTCATGGGGCCCCGACCATCCCGATGGAAAAGAGGGGCGCCTGCCTGGGCGCCGCCCTGACCCCTCCCCCCTCCCCCTTTCCCCGGCAGCCTCGACCTCTTGGGCGGGGGCGGCACTCTGCCGATGCTCAAGGGCGCCCGGCTCCTGTGGGCGCACAAACACGGGCTCGTGCGCCAAGCGGCGCCAGGCCTCTCCGGCAAGGGACGTCGCTCCCCCGGCCGAAAACCGACCCCTGATCCGGCTCTTAAACCCACCACCCCACCCAAGTTCACACGACCCACGAGCCCCGTTGCGGGGAGTGGCGGCGGCGCGGGGGCCCCGTTTCACGGCGAGGCACACCCCCCGCGGCCATCCTCAGCCCTTTCCGGCCTCTCCCGGCAACCAGCCCCGGGATGGCCATCCCTTCCTCCCGACCCACCGAGCCCCCTTTCCCCGGCAGCCCTTGGAGGGGGCCTCCACCCCCCGCGCGCGCCCCCGGCTCCCAGGCGCCCACCTCTCCATGCGCCCTGGGCGCACGGCCGGCGGAGGGAGGGAGGGAGGGAGGGAGGGCGAGGCGCTCCTGCGCCGCCTGCCGCGGTCGGGGGCCGGGCCGGGCCGGGCCAGCGGCGAGGAGGCAGGGAGGGAGGCGGGCCAGGCGAGCGGCCGCTTCCTGGGTGGCGGCCGCGGAGCGACGAGAGGGAGCGCCGGCGAGAGGGAGCCTCCGCCTCCTCCGGGCGCCCTTCCCCGGCGCAGCGCCGCCACCTACAGCCGGTGGAGAGGCAGGCCGCCAGACGCGGGAATACACATACGTATATTCTTTGTGGCCTGCTTTTCTCTCGGCGTCAAGCCGTTCTCAAGTTGCAAAGTCCTAAAAAAAAAAATGGAAGCCTTAAAAGTGTTGAAAAATGAATAAACCGACCTCTTGCAAACCCTAAATTGCAACCCGTTCCTACTTGCTTTCGACAGGGTGGCTTGAGTGTCGGACTACGACTCTGAGAGACCGGGGTTCCAATCCCCGTGAGGCCCATGGAAAGCCACTGAGTGACTTGGCCAAGTCACAGTCTCTCAGCCTCAGAGGGAGGCCATGGCGAGTCTCTTCACGGAGCCAGGGAGGCACAGGGGTTTGAGTTGTTGAACTCTGGAAGGCCAGGGTTTGAATTCCTGCTCAACCCTGGAATCTCACAGGGTGACCTTGGGCAAGTTACATTTTCTCAGCCTCAGGGGGAAGATAATGGCAAACCTTCTGAACAAACCTTGCCAAGAAAGCCTTATAAGACCCCATGAACTAGAGACCTCCAAGTCATCCTGTTACCAAGTGCCCTGCTAACATCCCCCAAATTCAGGGCAGCTGAATGGAGTCAGTCCGTTTCCTTTCCTACTGCCTCCCACTTCCACATGTACCTTCAAGTCATCTGTCAACTTATAGTGACACCATGAATCCCCAGGGTTTTCTTAGGAAAGGAATATCAGAGGTCATTTTGCTTTTTCCTCTGAAAGATAGCCCACAGCTCCTAGGATTCGTTGACAGTCTTCCAAATAAAGGCTGACCCTGCTTCACATCTAAGATCAGACACAATTTGATGCCTTTTGGGTATTTAGGCCCTGTGTCCCTTCCACTTTAGCAAGCGTTGTTGGCTTTTTCAAACGAGTTGTGTCATCTCATGTCAAAAGTATGACAGCCTCAATTTAATCATCTTAGCTTCTAGGGGCAATTCCAGTTTGATTCACTCAAGGAACCATGGTTTGTGGCTGTCAGTGACACTGTACACTCCAACCACCAGTAGTGCAGTCTTCCTCTTTTGCATTCCACTTCACCCCGCATTGTAGTCCTTTCCAATGAGTCACCTCATCTCCTGACATGTCCAAAGTCCAGGAAGGCAGGAGGCTACCCTATGGTGAATCAGTCCTTCCTACACAGTGCTGTCTGTGGTGCTGAATACAACCGTGGAGCCTCAGCGTTTCCAACAGAAGCCTTCTCCAGCCCTGCCTGACGGCGCCAAGGACTGAGCTTCGGATTTCCTGCCTGCAAAGGAGGAAACCCACCCCTGAGCTAGAGACCCTTCACTATCAGGAGAAAATTGCCAGCAATAAAGTACAGCATGTGACCCTCGCAAAAAGGTTGTTTGTACAGTCCCCCGTCTTCTCTAGCTCACCCTCCTTTTCTTGCAGGAATTCTCCAAGAACATGAGTTCTCCTTTTTAAATAGGCAGCAGGGCACCCCTCCACTGTTAACATTAAAAACTGCACTTTTTTTCAAAACCAGCCATGGACTTCCAGCTATTCTGTCTTGTCTTTTGGCACTCCCTGGGGCAGAAAAATTGGCCCCTGAATCCAACGGACTTGGCCAGAACTGCTTCCTTAAATGACCTACTTCACTCTATTTCCTGTTGCACTGGTTTTGGAATTGTATCAGCCGTTGAACTAGAGCATGTAGGCTTTAGGGTTCCACAGGACTCTTCCAAGAGGCATCTGCATCTTCTCTCTGCATAAACATTGCTGATCGCAGGCCATTATGCAAAAGCTGGGTGTTTTCTGTTGCTGGCCTGTGTTAAAATCCTTTCTGGTCACCTTTGATGAAATTTTTGGGGAATGGCAGAATTCCCCAACCTAGTATCCTCCAGATACATGGCAGTACAGTTTGTCTTGTAGTGAATTATAACTGCCTTTCACTGAATTTTAAATAGCTTTAACTCCACATTGTTTTACTTTTTAAAATAATCTTGGTATCTCTATACAGCTATTTACTGATGTTTTTGCATTTCTCATTTATATTGGTTTTAATCATTTGTAAGCCACCTTAAAAAGGCGAACGAACAGTACGAATAAAATAATAAAGTAATAAAGTAAGACTTATCCTTAGCCAGTATAGCTTGGCATAAAAAGGAGTTGTGGGCAAACAACAAATCTACAGATTCTTGCAATCATGCAGGTGCTATGGTTGTTGGTCTGATAAAGAACTCTGTGAAACCTGGAAAGTTCCTATCCACCAACAATCAGCCGAAAACCATTTGATCTTTAGTAGCCACAAGGTTGTATCTCCTCCCGTCCCCAAGTAATTTCCTTCTCTGTGTGCTTCAAGGAGGACGGTGCCAAAAAACCGAGAGAAGATAAGAGACCAAGTGCTCAAGAGAGAAAAGGAGGTGGGGACTTTATTGCAAGCAACACAACGCATTATGTACACAGAAGAAAACAGAAGGGGGAGGGAAATAAAATGAACCTCTCACTCACTCTCTTCTCTCTCACTCACTCACACACAACCAACTCCAAGGTCACAGTCCTTCTGTCCAGGAAGGGTGGCAACAGTCTGATGCCAGAACTGGGGGTCAGAGTGCCGCCCTCTTGTGCCATGGGACAAGAAGCTTCCCCGAAGCTCCGAACTTCAAAAGGGCACAGGAATCGGCAGGTAGGTAACAGTTCTTCCCAGGCGCCCTTTTCCTGGGCGAGGGACCCAGCCACCCCGCACCCGGTAGGAAAAGCAGACCAAAGAGGCTCAGTCACTGTCGCTCCCTTCCTCGCTGGATTCTGAGGGGGCCTCGCTAGCACTGGCCTCTCCTTCCTCCTCCTCCTCCTCCTCGTCTTCATGGTTGGAGCGATCGCTGCCACTGAGGAAAGGGCTGCAGCTGCCCTGGCGCTGCTGGCGCCGGCTGCTGCCCCCTCTGCCGTCCTCCTCCTCCTCCTCCTCTTCCTCGCTCCCACTCTCCTCCTCCTCGTCTTCGTCCCCCTCGGCCCGGCCGCCCTCTGGCTCAGAGTCCTCGTCGTCGTCATCACTGCCGAAGATTTCCTCCTTGTCTCGAGCCGCCCGCTCATCCTCTTCACTCTCCTCAGCCCCAGCGCCCTCTCCCTCGCTGGCCCCCGCCTCGCTCTCGCTGGCCGAGCGTCCCTCTTCCTCCTCCTCCTCCTCCTCTTCTTCTGCCTCACTGGCCTCCTTCTCACTCTCACTTCCTTTCTCCGGCTCTTCATCTAACAGAGGAAGGAAGCAGAAAGAGGAATGGACATGGGAGGAAAGGGGGACAGAGCCATGTTTTAAAAAGGGAGGAACAAGCAAAGACACTGAACAAAAAGGAATATTTTGAGGCCTGCTTTGATCAGAGAAAAATCATGGGTGGCATTTTGGAAAGGCTGAACTACCCATAGGCCAGCCAAGGGACCAAGAAGGGGCAGAACCACTTACAAAGGGTTCCACTGAGCCCCAAAAGAGTGGGGGAGCTCAAACAAGCTGCTCCGAGCTGTACTACAAGGGCTGTTAGCAGAAGGACTTATGCTCCCTTCTGCAGCAGCCTCAACAGTTAAGAGCAGGGTGGGCAAGAGAGCTACCTGGAAAGATTTGCCAGCCCAGCCATTACCTGATCCTTGGGCTTCTTTGCCCAAGTCCATCTCTTCCTCCTCCTCCTCTTCTGGCTCGTGGTTCTCCAGTTGGGCTTTGCGGGCTTCCTACAGTGGACAAACAGGAAGCAGGGGTTAAAAGGAATGTGAGGAAGGACAAACTCCAAGCACCCCAGCCCCCTTGCCAAAAGCTCAATTCCTTCATTCCAATGAGGGATACGAAATGTTTCCCATACTGTTGCTACAACTGAAGTCCCCTTGCGGGAAGGCTGCATTTGAAACACGACAGGCCTTTTAGCCTCTATTTCATGACAGTTTCTTTTAGCTTGTGGAGTCCCCTCTTCCCATTCCTCTCCCCTGTGCCTGTGATATTGTCCCGTTTTGGGGATCAGGGGTCCCCATCAGCCTCACCTGTGCCTCTAGCTCCTTCTCATTCATATCGCGGTGCTTCACCACCAGCACAGCGTTGGTACCCGACTGCACCCCGGCCTTGGCACGGCGTTTACTCAGACGCACCCTGTCACCAAAGGGAAGCGGAGAGGGTTCAGATGGAAGGTGCAGCTCTACCCCATCCCACCCAGCTGCCAACTGCATGTCATGGAAAGGATGGAGGCAGAGACAACCTGGAGTGACTCCACTCCTACTAGCCTGGATTTAGTGCTGGCTTTTTCAGACCAGGTCCCATCCAAAAGAACAGAAAACATACAGTACTAAAAACCAAAAGGGAGTATTGCTCCCTGTTTCTGAAAAGATGACAGTATGGTGCTGCCCATTCTGGACCAGTGCTTGTTAAAAGACAGAGCGGCTTTTCAAGATGCAGTAGCTCCCCCAAAAGCTACAAAAACACAAGGGCCCCAATCTGCCTCCACTGCCCCTCCTCACCTGGTCTCCAATTCATTGTAATAGACACCATCACCCTCACGGAAAATGAAGAAGTAGTTCTCCTCATAGCCCTTGCTGGCCTTGTTCTTGACATTCCAGTTGTATTCCCGGGCAATTTTATACTCATACCTGGGAGACAAGGAAAAGAATGTCACAACTGCCACAAAGAGAAGCTGTTCAGGAACAAAAAGGCACAAGCCCCTCGCCCCCTGTTCCACTCTCACTCTATATTTTGTTTGTTTATTTCTGCTTCCTAACAGGATTGTTCCACTGGATTCCTCAGAACACCCGCTCTCCATTCATCCTTCGGCAAGTGAAAAGATATTCTGCAACACCATCCACAGGCAGGGAAAGACACAAGTGGAATTAGGCAGTGGGAAGAGAATGCAGCCACCTCAGATTCTTGGCTCCCTAACAAGTTTCCAGTCCTCAGGGCTAGAGAAAGCCAAATGAAGATGGATGATGCCACCATACCCTACATGTATGGCCTAAGGCAGGCGTGGGAAATATACCCTCACAGGTTCCATGCAGCCTTTGGTGTGACCCTCACACACACCACATCAATTCTCACTCAAACCACTTTTTTCAAAAAAAAAAAAAAAACTTGCACAGGAAAACCACAGAAACACATCTGCAGAGGCCTTTTTGTCCAAACCATCCAAAACAGCAGAAAATGTTCAGAATTAGAAACTGGAGGTGAACATTACTTCAACTGAGTCTGCCAAAATTGTAGTGTGGCGTAGGTGACAGCGTGGAGAACCTGAAAATGTGCTTGCAGGAGAGTGAAGGGGGGGATCCCATTTTTTTTTCTATCACACAGCCCCTGAGCTTTATTCCCCACTTACACATCCTCAGGGGCATAATCCATCTCTTCCTCTTGGTCACGCTTCCGTTTCCGCATCGTGTCATCCACTGGCAGGAAGTAGGCTACAAACTGGTTCCCCTCCTCGTCCATCATGCCCCTGAAGAAAGAAAAGAGGAAAGAGAGATATTCTCAGATCTGCTGCTGCTGTTATTATTATTACCTTTATATTCTGCCTTTCTCCCAGTTTGGGATTCAAGGCAGCTCAAAAAAGACTTCAAAAATGGTTAAAAACTCACACCATACAAAAGTTAAACAATGAAAAAAAATTAAAACCAGCTGCTGCTGCTGCAATTGTTGTTATAGCCCATTTAGCAGGGAGAGCCTGTAACTCCATACCTGAACACGTGCCACTGCCCACAGGTATCTCCAAGTGATGGGACACAGTGGGTGACAGAAAAGTCCCTCCCTGACTGAGACTCCAAAAAAGGCCTCTTTCAGTGAAGAGCAGACACTGTCAGGCTCATTCAGCCAGATTGTCTGATGTGTTCCTAATCAGTGTTTAAAAGAAACAAGATCTGTTCTGGCTGTGGTTTGGTTGACGCTGGTTCCAGCTGTTCGAGAGGCTACAAAGTCCACACCTGATCATGGCCTGAGACATCATCTCGAGAGCAGCTGCACCACTGGTGTCTTTGGGTGCTGGGTCTGAGTCAAAGATGACCTGAGCGCAGGGGTTGATCCACATCTGGGAGGAGAAGGGGTAGAGGAAAAGCAGCTTACAGAATCGTCCTTGGAAAGCAATTCCTCAACACAAATCCTCCTTCATCTCATCTTACCTTGAAGTCGGGGAAGACCGGCATGACCTCCACTGGAGTCACTCGAGGCTTGCTATAGTGCTGAGATATCTGAGAGACAGAACATGCCACCATGAAGGATGGAGATGTTTGCGAAGATACAGGCAACATCCTGAATACCCTCTCTGGAAGTCCATTCCCCCAATACCACCACCAAAGCCCAACCCTCTTTCAAACTCCCAAAAGGGTCCAGCTAGGACCCCAGAAGCCAGTGGAACTTAACTGAAGGCATTTTACTTTGGGCACATCTTGAGAGAACATGAGGCACTGGAAAAATAATAATGCTGGGAAAAGGTGGAAGGTGGTAGGAGAAAAGGAAGACCACAGTATAAGTGGACTGACTTAATCATGGAAGCCACAGCTGCCTTGAGACTGCGAGCAGGGCAGTGGATGACTGGGGCCATTGGAAGTTTCTCATAGGACTGCCATAAGTCAAAGCTGACTTTATGACATAGATCTATCAAGACCTTATGATCGGAATTGAATGTAAGTAGGACTTCGCATGCTCATGAGAATCAGTGCAGTGTAGTGTGAGGCTAAGACTCTGGAGATCATGGGTCAATTCCCCACTCAACCATGGAAACCCACTCAGTGACCTCAGGCCAGTCCCTCTCAGCCTCAAAGGAAGGCACAAGCAAACCCCCTCTGAACAAATTAGGCCAAGAAAAGCCCATGATCAGTTCACTCTGGGATCACTGTAAGTCAGAAACAACTTTGAATATACACAACAACAATAGCCTGCTCACAGCATCTGGTTTTCTCAGTGTAAGCCTCGGAGTTTTCCACCCTTGCATTTATTTCTCTTCAGGGTTTACAAAGGCCCAACGGTGAGATGAAAGCACGATCACACAAAAAAGAAGAAGTTAAAAGGCCAACTCACAGATTTCTGAGCATCTTCAAAGGTCTTCTCAATGGCTGCAATTTGGCTGTCTCTGTCCTTGTAGATCTCCTCCTCTGTGAACTGTTGCTTGACTGACACACCGATCCTGACAGGGGTGAGAAAAACAATTTTTCAAAAAATTATTTGCCCTGGTGGGGTAAAAAAAGGGTTGCATGCCCCTGAAGAAGGACTTTGAGACCCCCTCCAGAGAGTTTGTAAACCCTGGCACAAAAGCTTAACTCTCGGCACAAACATTGTGATCACTACTGTTTTTCTAAGCAAAAAAGCAGTAGAGATTTTTTATACAAAGTTTTTAAAAAGGTTACTCAAGTCTGTAATGCTTCTACTCACTTAACCTCTGGCTTCTCATTGGAGACACCGTATCGGTTGAATTCTGTGGAGATGTATTCAGTCTTCCTCATCCATGGCACAACTTTGGCATGCTGCTGGGACCTGGAGGGGAGACAGAAAAGAGGAGAATAGGTTTGTTTTTATTTAGGTGTATTTTGTTTAAAAAGAAAAATGCAAAACAAAGGAAAAGGCAAGAGGAACGCAAGCAGAAATACTGTATCACAAACACAGGGGGGTTTTTTATATATTTTTTTATTCTTTAAATCAATCAAAATAAAATCATTCAATTCCACAACCATTTACAATCTTGCCTTTCCCAAGTATTATTCACAAATATTAAATGTATAAGTTTTTTTTTCTACAGACCCCTTTGCGAATTCGTATTTCATGACCTAGTTAACTTAGGGTCTGATACAATTTATGACCCCTCACTCTCCCCTTGTCACTTCCTCACTTACTCTAGTGTCGGTCAAATATTTGAGAATTTTTAAAGTTTCTCTTCGTTCCCCCTAGTTACCAATAGTTTTCTTGCCTCTTACAGTATGGTTCCATCATGCTTTTGTAATTGCATAACACTGGAACCTTATCATTACCACATCACAAACACAGGTTTTAAATTTAAAATGATATCCCTTGAATTGCACAATTATATTAAACAGATGAGAGAGGGGAAAATAGTTAAGGTCCAGTTAGATTTCTTTCTCCCTCCAGAGGCACTTCTGAACAGTGCGAATACCTGGAAGCCCACAGCCAGGCATTCAAGCTCCTAGCCCTCCTGACACCTGCTGGTGGCCACAAAAAAACACATTGTTTAACTCACATAATTTAAACAGGCTGCGGGATTTCTTGGTTCAGAATCACATCAAGTACTAAAGGAGGGAGGGAAATCACTGACCAATGCAGAGCACAGGATAAAATAAACAAAAAGCTGTTTAAAAGCCAGGACAAAGGTGGGGCTAATGCAATTTTGGTCTTCATGAGGGAAATGGCTTAAATGAGAAAAAGAAGGAGCCTGCTGCTAAAAGGAAGGGAGCGAGAGACTTAGAAAGGGCCTGAGAAGTGACAAGGGAGCACAAGAGATTCAGCACAACCAAATGAAGGGGTCTCCTGAGCACAGCATGTTTTCCCACTGGGGACATACAGCTACCACTAGGGCACTGTGAGTTCTGGAAACACAGCACAAGGTAGAAGCATTACCTCTTGGAACTGGTTGGTGCTTGGATCTCCTCCTCCAGCAACTTTTCATCAGCTGGGTCCAAAAGAACTACAAGAGGCCCAAGAAAGTACAGGGTCAGAGAACTGGAGACTGGGACCCCACACAGGGAATCCTGGTTACTTTAGGCCCATCCCTTAACATCCATCTCAAATCAAGCTTTTCTAAAAATTCGTTCAACAGGCACCCATAATCTTGTAACACATGCAGTTTCTCAACTGGAAACCTCTTGTCCACACCAATATGAACCATTACACTCCAGCAGGGCCACTCAACATGCTCTCTCTGTCATCCAGCTCCCCTCACCACTGGGATCGATGCGGTATGTGTCCGGGTTGATCAAATCTATGGTGACACCCAAGTCGGGCTCAGTCAGCAAGTCATGTTTGTGCTGCTTCTCCAATGAGGTGGCTTTGTACTGTACAAACCTGGAAGGTGACATAACAAGCGGAACGCATCACTCGGCAGAAAACACACAGTCACCAGCTTGAAACCCCATGCACACTGCCATTTTCTCTTTTCTTTACTGTGAAAGGTTTGAACAAACACTATAAATTGAATTTGATATACAAAATTTAAGAAATCATGCCAGTTGGATTTTCCACAGCTTGAGAATTAGCAGAAATGATAATTCAAAAAAAAAAAGGCGCTGGGCATTTTATTGCACACAAAATGAAAGGATAGCCTGACTCCCTCATATAGAAAGATCTGTTCACCCTCTTTCATGCTGGGAAATTTCACTACCACATACCAACCCCATATCCGAGCCCTTCCTTGCTTACCTATTCTGGTCAAACGGGTATGTGATGAATTTGGGGTCGAAGGGGATGTCGGGGAGACTGTTGCAGTACTTGACTCTGCACACCACCCCTGATCTGCAGAGAGAAAGGGGAGAGCTGAGTCCATAGCTACACCCCAAGCAAAAGAAGGAAGAGGAAACAAAGAGGAGTGAAGCCTTACCTCTCAGGAAGCGTCCGGTGGGAGTTAGGCCTGAGGAAAACAAAACAGGATTAATTACACCACGTGATAGTTATCTACTCCAGTACCAAAAAACCAGGAAAGTGCTGATGCCAAGAAAGAGCTCGCAAGCACAATGGCAAAGAGACGATGCCACAAATAAGAGCCACCTCCTTATTTCAGAGGTGAACAGGGTATAGCATGTGAGCAACATGCAGCCCCTAAGGCCTGCAACACTCCCCCCAAAACCTATTTGAGGAATTTTTGCCTGACCACCTCCTTGAAAATCCGCCAGGCACACGAAAACACTCCCCCGCATACCCTTGCCTAGTCCACGAAAACACTATCTTGGGATGGAAATAACAATGACACCCTGCCATGCTTGTTTGCTGTAAAAGAATACAAAATAAATTCTTCCTGTTATTATTCTTTTAACGCCCTGCAGTGTTGTTTTTGCTTCTTTGCAAGCTCTCCAACGTCTCACTCACACCCCGGAACTTGCAAGACCATGACCAGGGTTTTGACAAGGGCCCACAGAGGTCTCGCATTCGTAGGGCTGCCACAGGCGTACGCTGACTTGACAGCAGGTAACAACAATCAATGCTTGCTGTTCAGGTCAGTTATGCTGCCTTCTCCAGAACCTGAACATCAGCCACGTCCTGTTGTGGGGCTCCTCCTGGGCCACGTGTTTGCCCGCTATATAAACAGAATACTGGACCACCCAGACCTTTGGCCTAAACCACGTCTTCTGCACTGCGAAACCGTTGCAACGATAGTAATAATAATGCTAACAGTAATATCGTTAGCAGCGACTAATCAGAGCTATAAGCCACGACCCCTCCCTACATTAAGCCATTCCGCCATAAAGAAGGCTGCAACCATGCCAACACACTCCATCTCTCGGTACAGCTGTCATTCAGAGGAGGCTCGGGAAGTTCCCCTTTTTTAAGACTACAACTCCCACGCTAGCTGGGGGCAGGGTCCTTCTCTTATTTTTATTTTTTGGACAAGCTACAGGAAAGGAGATTCCCCCTGAACCTCAGGAAGCGCTTCCTGACGGTCAGGGCTGTCCGGCAGTGGAATCTGCTGCTGCCTCCATGGAGTGTGGTGGAGTCTCCTCCTCCTTTGGAGGTTTTTAAGCAGAGGCTGGACGGCCATCTGTTGGGAATGCTTTGATGGGTGTTCCTGCATAGCAGGGGGTTGGATTGGATGGCCCCTGGGGTCTCTTCCAACTCTACATATCCATGATTCTATGATTCCATATGCCCCCTGCCAAAGCATAGGCTTCCTGGGCTCTGCCTTCGGAATGCATGCTCCGCGGGGCGGAGACCTTGCCCCCTCGTGAAGCTGTGTGCAAAAGGAAAGAGCTCCGAAACAAGGGCTCAGGCGCAAGGTTTCTCGTCTCCGGGCAGCGGCGAGGCGGGGGCCCGGGGGCGAGCCTGCCAGATCTGCTGGCGCTCTGGACCCACTTGCTTCCTTCCCTCCTTCCCTCCGTTATCGTCCCCGCAACTGCGGGACCCAGGAATGCCGGGGCCCCTCCTTCCGCTCCCCTTCTCCCCCCGGGGGACCCGAGCGTCCTCGCGGGGCGGGGCGGGGCGGGGCGGGGCGGCCGGCGGCGGTACCTGTGGCCGGGCTCCTCCCGCTGCGCCTGAGTCTGGATCGTGGGCGCCATCGCGGCTCCCGAGAACGGCGGAAGCTGCAGCCACAACAGGAAACGCCTCCGTGGAGCCCCGCGACACTTCCGGCGGGGCCGCAGAGCCCGCTGGGAAATGAAGTCCGCACCAGGCGCTGCCACTCCCGGCCAGGAAATAAAAGCGACAGGCAAGCCAACGGGCACGATTTGTAAACACCGTCGCGAGCTTAAGATGCCGCGAAAGCCTAGTTCTTAAGAACTTCAGGAGCGCCGGAAGTTCGACATGACGGTGCCGGCGCGCGCGCGCGCGGTGCATGCTGGGAATACGTATCCTTTCCTCGGTGCTTGCGCAGCGAATGCCGGGAGCCGCCCATCCCTCGCCGCAAACCGCATCTCCTCGTTTGCTTTCGCCTCAGCCCAGCCGCGCGGCATTCTGGGAGCAGTAGTCCCCTGAGGCCAAACGGCTATTGGAAAGGAAGATGGCGGCGCCTCAGCAACAGCCGCAGCAGCAGCTGACATTGTTACAGGCTCAGGTGGGACCCCCTGCCGCCACCGCCGCCCCTGCCCCGGCCGCCACCACGGCCACGAGCACCGCTGGAGGTGGGGTCGGCGGGCAGCAGGGGCCCGGCCAGGCCTCAGCTGGAGCGGCTCCCCTGCCGGTCGGCCAGGCTCCATCCGGGATCCAGGTGGCTGCGCAGGCGCAGGACTTCGACCCGGTGCAGCGCTTCCGCCTCCTGCTGCCGCAGCTCAAAGAGAGCCTGCAGGTGAGGGCGGAGCGGGCCTGGCCGAGTCACGTGGGCGGTTCCCATGGAGACCGGGGAGAAGAGATGCTCTGCCTGGAGGAGGAGGGGTGGAAGTTTAAGGCCCATTTCCACACCTCGCTTTACAGCGCTATTATTCCACTTTCAACCTCCTATGGGATCCTGGGGTTTCCAGTTTAGGGAGGGTCTTTTGAGAATTCTCAGCCAGGGACCCCTCGGGCCTCAGGAAACCACAAACCCCAGAATTTGTACAAAGTGGAATAATAGCAGTATAACAGTGTAGTGCGGAAGGGCCCCTAGGTTGGTCAGTAAGGTTGCTATCCGTAAGAAACAAAGCTGTCTGGGTCGAGCCGGGCTCCTAGGCGCCCTCCCTTCGCGTTCCAGGAAGAAGCCCACTTGTGGGCTGTTACTGTACTCTCCAACCTTTCACAGATGAAAGCAGGGATGGGTTTGGCTGGGCAGCGTCGGAGCGTGGTCGAGAGGGGAACGGTTATTCATGAGGAAGTGCAGGAAAGGGGCTAAGAGAGGCTGCAGCAGCCTGCTTTTGCCGGAGCCCCCCGGGAAGGGCAAGGCTGCGCCCCCCCGCCGGTTTAATGGAGTGCAAGCGCCCTCCCCGTCCAATGAGTCCAGGGCAACCTGCTCTTGCACTTTGAACTGGCTTTGCAGCAACTGGAGCGAGCAGAGGACAAAGGGGAAGTAGGGGAGAGAAATCCGGGACATTTCAAAACCTGCTGACTTGAGCCCATGGCCCTGCAGGGAGTCTCATGTGGCCCTTAAGAGCCAGCCCGCCCTGGGAGCCCAGCCTGCCCCTTGCCAAAATTTCTGTTAAAGAATGCGTTTGGGAGTTGAAGGCACTGGGGTCTAATTAAAGCATTGCAGCTTTTCCGAGGGGGCCGCCCACAGCCTTAAAGCGGCAGCTTGAAAGAGACAAAAATGGGGGTCTGTTGTGGCCCGCCAGAGCTCCCTACGACCCCAAAATGGCAGTCCGGGACTCTCTCGGGGCTCTGAAGTGTGCCTGTGTTTGAAAAATGAAACACACTAAGAGCATTTCTGCACTACACTGTTACAACGCTATTATCCCACATTCGACCTCCTGTGGGATTCTGGGGTTGATTGAGACCCAAGGGCTCTCTGGCTGAGAATTCTTGATGCCTCTCCCTAAACTGCAAGCCCTGGGATTCCAGAGGATCTCGAAAGTAGAGTGACAGCACTATAGGGCAGAAATGGCCTTGCTTTTCTGCACCTTCAGGAGCGTGATCAGCGCGAAAGCAGGCAGGGGGAGCCCGGAAGCCAAGAGAGAGGTGGCTCGATGTTAACTGTCTCCCCCATGGGATATTGGCACTCCAACCTTTTGGCAGCGCTCCCCTTTTGAAACTGGAATGGGCTCCCCAAATACCTCTAGCTGTGACTACCCCAAAGATTGAGGTCTGCCGGGCAGGCTCCCTCCTGCGTCTGACAGTAAGACCAGCACACTACGTGAGAACATAGAAGCAGGACTTTCTTGGCCGTGGCACCCTGCTTGAGGAACGTCCTCTTCTCAGAGCCCCGATCGGTACCAAGGCTGATTCCTTTCGGCACCAAGTAAAAACATACTTGTAGAGTTGAAGGCTTTCACGGCCAAAATCCACTGGTTCTTGTGGGTTTTTCGGGCTTTAAGACCGTGTTCTGGTTGTATTTTCTCCTGACGTTTCGCCTGCATCTGTGACTGGCATGTTCCTCTGCAAGTGAAACGTCAGGAGAAAATACAACCAGGACACGGTCTCAAAGCCTAAAAAACCCACAAGAACCAATCAAAACATAGTTGTTTCTTAAAGCCTTTGGGTCATGCAGTGGTGGAATCCTAAAACTGTAAGGGTTGGAATGGTCTCCCCAGGTCATTGAGCCTAAGCTCCCCATACAGGTAAAGCATCACCCAGAATTACCTTTTTTGGACTACAGTGCCCCCAGTCTCTGTTGGGGGTGGGATTCCAGGAGTTGTAGTAACTTGTCTCTGCAGATTCTCCCCTCCCCATCCTACTTCCTGCTGCTCTCTCTTCCTCTCTCTGTCCTTTTCCCAAAGCAGATGATTCTTCCAACTTTGCAAACTTGTGGCTTCTGTTTTTCAAAAAAAAGCTTTTGCCATGTCAGGCTATTTTATTTTTAACACTACTTTAAAATGCAAAAACAGAAGAAGAACCAAGCGGCTGACTCCTTCTCAAAGAATGGCATCAGCTTTTAGCCAAATATATCAAGTGCTGAATTTTTACTTTTTTGGCAATGTAGGAGAGTTGAGTAGAGCAGCAGAAGCAAACAGGAATCCTGTGGTAGGCTCTGGAATGGATGCTTCCCCACCTGGTCGGCGTCCAGGGCTTCTGGTAAATGAGTCAGCGTGGTGGGAGAGATGTGGGGCAAGATTACTATGTGGGCTGTCAGAAACATCAAGCCAAAATGAACAGGACTTTGCCCTCTGGTTTGCCTTCTCGTAGCCCCAGAACCTGTAGGCTTTGGCCACTCACCTTTTTTTCTTTTTTTTCCAGGATCAAAAGTCAATGATAATGTTAGCTTGTCTGTATATTTCCTGTGCTTACAGGTTCTCGGAAATGAGGCTGCTCTGTTTTGGAATCCGTATGGATGGGGATATGCAGCTCTTTGCACATTTCCGTAACCTTGTGAAGAACAGGTTGAGTCTCTCTTATCCAGAAATCCAAAACTTTTTGTTCCCACCCATCACTTCTGCATTCAAGGTGGCGACTGTGAGACTCTTGCTCATTTATCTCTCAGATCTGACGAGTACAGGAGCTGCCGCCTCACAGGTGGAAGTGGGTGGCTGGTGGCAAAGGAAAAAAAAGAGAGACTGAGGATCGGTGAAATGATGGGGGGGTGGATTTGTGTCAAGCACTACCCTTGAATTCCCGCCATTTGCCAGGTTTTGCCACAATCCTAGTCTGCCATTACAGCACACAGGCTCTCTCGAATTCTAAATGTGGCTCCCTAAACTGCAAATCCTGGCAATCCAGAGAATATTGCCATGGAAGTTAAAGCACAGTCACAGTCCTGAAGTTGTGGTGAGTTGCTCAACAGTTTCAATTTTGTGATGGAATGTTCTCTCCCTCTCTCCTTTCCAGAACCTGATGAAAGTCGCTGCTCAGAACTTTGTGCAGAACACAAATATCGACAGTGGCCAGTGAGTGTGTCTTTATTGAAGCCTCGTCTCTGCTTTCCCTTCTGCACCATTTTGAGTTTCTCTGTTTTTTGTTTTTTTCCTAAAAGCGCATATATACTCCAGATACAAAAACTGTCCTCTGTCCTGTTTCAGGAAGAGCAATGACGGCCCCGTGCAGAGGGTGGACAAGAGCCTGGAAGAATTCTACGCCTTGTGTGACCAGCTGGAACTCTGCTTGGTGAGCATCCCTGGATAGAGCCACAGAGTTGGGAGAGAATCCAGAGGCCATGCAGTCCAATCCCTTGCCGGGTTGGAGTAGTTAATACAGTGCTTACCTCTTAGCAGTGACTTTCAGCCTTGAGGGAAAAGAACTGTATAACTTCTGCAGCAAATTGGGGGGATTCATTGCTGGATGAGCTTAAGAGAACTTTAAAAATCCCCTACATTATCAAATTCATAGATGCAGGGAGCCCTGACAATGAATATTAGCTAGGAGAGGTAATTAGAACCTCCAGGTGTGGAGGCTGTCTACTTTAAGAGCTTATCTTAGGAGGAAAACGTTTGTCTCGACTATAGTTCACAAAATGCGAGTTTTTCCAAGCCTGAGTCCCCTTGGCCATGCTGGTTGGGGGATTCTGGGTGCCGCAGTCCAAAAATGTAACATTTCCTAAGCTCTGCCACTTGTAGGGTAGAAAGGAAGAGCTCATTGTCTGTTACAACTCTGGACAGACTCACTGGAGCCAGGCCTTAAAAAAACAAAAAAATTAAAGCCAATAGATCTCCCAGGCACAGAGGCAGTCTGCCTTGGAGCTGGGTAACATTACTTGTTTGGACTTAAAATCCCAGAACAGAGGTAGTCTTCCTCAGAGTTGGGAAGTGTGCCTTGTTTGTATCCCTGAACAGAGACAGACAGACAAGTAACAGTGTCTGAGCTGTGAGGTAGACTGTCATTTTTCTGGAAGTTGTAGCCCAAATAACTAACATTTCCAGTTTCTGAAGTAAACTGCCTCTGACTTTGAAAGATCTATAGGCTGTCTTAGCTTTTAGACTGACCGGCTGGGGAGTTCTGGGACATAGAGTCCAAACTAGTAATGTCTCCAGGCACTAATCTGCCTCTGGATACTACTGGGTGAGAGGGGGAGGAGATGGTTAAGATTTCAACCCTTTGAACCCTGATGGTATTTTCTCAGGGGTGGGTAAAGAGGGACATGGGGACACTGAGCTTTTCCCCATCAGAAGCAGAAGACAGGCTCTGAGTTTTGCCACAGTAGACACTGCCTCAAGTTTCTAGTCCCCAGTCCTGTTCTTCTCCTCTCATCTCCCTCTTCCTTCTCCTCTGCTCCTTTTGCCACAGCGCCTGGCCTACGAATGCCTCTCCCAGAGTTTCGACAGTGCCAAGCACTCCCCGACGCTCGTCCCGACGGCCACCAAGCCGGACGCGGTCCAGGCAGAGAGCCTGCCCTACACCCAGTACCTCAGCATGATCAAGTCCCAGATCGCCTGTGCCAAGGACATCCACAACGCCCTCTTGGAGTGCTCAAACAAGATCACTGGCAAAGTGCCATCCCAGGGGGTGCTGTAGTCATGCGTGGCACGCACTGACTTCGGACTCTCTGGACCTGTCTGCTGGAGCCCAGAAGGGGGCAGCAGAGCCAATGCAGATGAGGCACTGCTCATTTCCCTTCTCCTCTCCTCCTCTTTCTGTTTGTCTGGGGCCATCTCCGCGCTAGACTGTTATAATGCTAGTATTCCACTTTCAACATCCTATGGAGGCTCCTCCCTAAACTGCAAACCCCAGGATTCCATAGGATGTTGAAAGTGGAATAATAGCGCTATAATAGTCTAGTGCAGAAATGGCCTGGGACTCACTAGGTTGTGTCCTAATTTTTGTATGGTGTTGAATTTTGTTTTTGTTTTCAAAATACATGGCACTAGCCCTGTGTACTCTTCAAGCGCCTTTTTGTATACAGTGGAACTGGGACTACTGTGGCCCCTTGGCCATGTATGGCCTCTGTAGGACATTTGACAACCCTCAACACTACCCTTGAATTCTGTGTGCTGTGCAGGGCTTGGAGCTGTCTAGATCTGTGAACTGTAATGAGGGCTCTGCAGAGTTTTGGAGGACAGAAGAGTTCTCTTGGATTTACCTAGTTTTCTCACCGCCCATCACGTTTGTGGGAGGAGCTTAAGGTTCATCCCATAATATGAACAGCCACCCACCACTGTTGGTACCTGGACACTTAGCCCATCCTTACTGCCTTTTTTCCACTGGCTTTATCATTCCATCTGTTTGTTTTGCCCTCCAGCAAAACAAAGAGGGACCAGAAAGAGACTTTGCAAAGTTCTGTCAAGCATCTCTCCTGGAAGAGATTGCAGAGGAGGGAGGTACAGAAAAAGACATTGTTTTTGCCCAATGTCCCCTTGAGATTTTCACCTTGGCTTCCTTCTCTGCATGTAAACCAGGTTGGGCAATTTAGCAGGAGTCCAGTTACTCCACCCTTGCCTCCCATGGCTTCACCTCCCCACATAGTTAGCACAAATACCTCTGTTTTCTGCTGCAGTCCCTCTCCAGATGGTGGCAGAAAGTGATGTTGCATTGCTTCCCACCACCATTTTGCAAGGGACTGCAGAGGAAAGCAGAGATTTGGGATAGTGAGGTGGTTGTGGGAGTATTTCATGTGTTTTTGTGCATTTGGGGGAACTTTCTGTGTGGTTTAGTGGCAAATATTGCCTGAAAAATCACATTTTTTTTTTTAAAGTTTAGGTTTAGTGGAACTTGTGGGGGCTTTGAAGGCCCCAGATTGGGGTCCAGGAACTGGTTGCAGCCAGCAGGTAGCACCTTGTCCATCCTGGTGTAGGGGTGTGTGTGTGTGCGTGCGTGCGCGCGCTGTGTTATGTTTTTGTCTTACTGGTAAATATATCTGGAAATGAGATACCTAAGGAATGGGCATAAAACACCTAAATCTGTACTTTTCTCTCTTAATTTTTGTTCAGTGGACAGTGTGACTCTGCCATGAGAATTGTCCCAGGGATCTTGGTTCAAATTGGGCACGGTCTCCCAACTTCCTGTGTGCTACTGGGAATAATTTCTGCTCTTTGTGGCTTTCTTGGGGTCTCAAAATGAAAGGCACCTCTTCTGACTCAAGGGAATTTCAGATCCCTTTCGCACTACACCATTAAGCCACTTGGATACCCTTTTAACAGCTGGCTGCTGCCTATTATGGAATCCTGGGATCTGCTATTTGGTGGAGGTCCTTAGAATTCTCTGCCAGAGAGCTCTAGGTCCTTGGCAAACTATTAATCCCAGGATTCCAAAGGATGTGGCTGTGGCAGTTAACCTGGTATCAAACTGTTATAATGGTCAGTGTGAAAAAGGAGTGAGGAATTGTAGTCTATTGGAGCAAAACAAGGGAGTTCCTTTTCAGAGAACAAACCTCAGAGCTGAACTGTAATGTTGACATGCACACTGGACTGAGAATATTGCCACCTGATGAGTTCTCATCACTACTCTCTCCTCCCATCCCTTCTTATCATTGTACATCTGTCCCTATTTCTTGCAAGTTTCACTACCTGTTTTTCTGGGCGGTCAGAGAAGAGGGCAGCACCGATCTGGAAGAAATGTGTCATTTTGTTCAGAAAAGGTTCAACAAATCTCCTGTTGTTCTCCGATTTCCCATTGTGCAAGTCTTTCTCGTAGCTCCCGGCTTTGTTCCTTTCTTGGGTGTGTGTATGTGTACGTACGTTTGTTTTTAAAGAAATATCAAAGGCTTGAAAACTTTGCTGCGCAGGTACCCTAGAAATCTTATTTTTATTTTTATTGTTGGATTTTGCTGTTAGGTCACATTTGCTTGAAAAGCGGAGCCTCTGTGAAATAAATTGAAAGGAAAGGAAAGACAATATCGCAGCAGAAGAGCAGGACGTGTGTGGCCAAGAGAGCCAAAGAGCTCTCTGGCTGAGAATCCTAAAGATCCCTCCCTAAACTGCAAACCCCAGGATTCCATAGGGTTTTGAAAGTGGAATAAGAGCACTATAACAAGGTAGTGCAGAAATGGCCTTTGACTTCATTTTACAGCAATTGAAGTAACCTGAGGGCAGAGGAGGAGAGAGAAACTGGGACATTTTAAAAAGCAGCTGAAAAAGCAGAAAGGCAAAGAATTAACTGGAACTGTCCCTGCCAAATTGGGACAGTAGGAGAGTATGTCTTCAGAACCTCTGTTTTTATCAAAGGGAATTCCAGGGCTTTTGCTATGCGCTGTTGTTTGTACTTGGCCCAGTAACTTCTTGATTAAATTCTCATAAGGCACCTGATGCTAAGCTGACACAGCTTACGTTTGTTGAAATAAGCCAAGGGCAAAAGCAGAAAGTGAGAGACAGAGAGAAATGGCAGGGCATTTTAAAAACCAGTTGAAAAATTGGGAAGGCAGAGGATTCATCAGGACCATCCTTGCCCAATCAGGAGAGCTGGAGGAGATGAGAGAGGTTAAAGAGCAGGGCAGCTTAGCTGTGCCACGAGAAAGAAACAGACACATCCCCCAGCGGGATTTAGCACTATTCATCATGAGTGGTCTCTTTTGCTCTCCGGCTCACAAAAAAATAAGAAACGGAACAAGGCTGGCCTCTGTTCCCTTGTCCCTGCTTGTGCACCTAGTTCTTCCTCAAACTCCACATGGGGGCTTTTGCAATATTTTTTTTTTTCCAAGGCGTGGAGAGAAAGAAAGGGACGTCCAGTTCTTTACAGGACCTGTGGCCGGAAAAGGACTGTTGCATCAGAGCAGGCTGTTGTGCCTCCCCCCCCCTTTCTTCTTCTCCCCACAATATATACATATTTTTGTAAATTCAGCAGCTCCCTGAAAAAGCCTCTTGGTACCTTCTCCCCCCCCCCGCGCGGCACGCATGTGTCAGTGCTCTTCCCCCACCCTGCTTTCGGAGGCGGAGGGGTGTAAAGGAAACCACAGCGGCCGCAAGAGAACAGCTTGTCCTGAGTTGTTTTGGCTACACCTCTTTCCTCTCTCTCTCTCTCTCTCCCTCCTCCACCACCACCTTTTTTCGAAAGGCTTGGCTCTGGAAGCCCCAGAGAGCGGGTGAAATATTGGAAAAAGGCGGTTCTTGCCAAACCGCAGGCCTCGAGCTGGGTCTACCAGGCAGGCAAGCAAGCAAGCAAGCAAGCAAGCGATCCTCTGTTTGGCTTTCCCAGAGGAGCTCATTCCCCGAAGGAGGGCCAAAGGCAGATTCCGAGAATGACACACCACTTTCCCGCAGAGAGAAGAATCAAACTTCTCCAAAGCACGGCGTGGTCTGGTTTGACAGCTGCCAGCTGTCAAGCCCATAGACATTTCAGAGATGAAAACCAAGCCAAGTCATAGAATTGGAGAGTTGGAAGGGATCTCATGGACCATCTTGTCCAACCCATGGCATCAGTGTGTGGACAAGAGCAACAGTAATTAAAGAGGAGGAAGAACACACAAGCTAGGAGAGGCTCCAGCAGTTTATTGTTGCCTAAGTCTACTGGGAAGGGCAAGACTTTGCCTCTCCTCCCCTCTCTCTCCTGCCAAGTTGAGTGTAAACATACTTTTGTTCTTTGAACTCAGTTTGCAGTGGCTGAAATACAGACCTCCATCCATATTTGCAGGTTTTACCTTTGCAAATTTGATTATTCATGAGGCATGTACTTGCCCTACCTTTTGCCTCATTTTCTTCCTTCTATTCCCTTGTATTCCTCAATCAAAACTTGCCAGGCTTGTGTTTAAAATGGACATTTTCCCCCCCTTATGCGAGCAAAGCCCCTGCCCCACTGCAGGTGCTACTCCTCCTTTCTCAAGATGGTAACCGTAAGTAGCTAGAACCCCAGAAATCTGCTCTTCTCTCTCTGAGGGGAAAGTACTGGTAAGCCCTTTACCTCCACTTTTTCCTTCTCCCCTCCCCAAGAACACCAGGCAAAAGGCAAAGGAATTGGGGAGAGCTCCAGAGGGGAGTGGGAGTGGGATCACAGGGGAGGAGGATATTTGCAGTTTTTCCACTTTTGCAAGGGTTCCACTTTTACAAGGGTTCTGCAGCCAGAACCCTCGCGCGTGTGGAGGGGCCACTGTAAACTGAGAGCAAAGGGGAGAAAGCAAGAGAAGGAAAAGAAACTGGGACATTTTGAACAGAGTGGGATGGCAGAGGATTAATGGCAACTGCCCCTACTGAACTGGGACAAATGGAGGGCATTAACTTGTTAACTGCTGTCAAATTGACTTCAACGTATGGTGTCTCTATGGATGAGAATCTCCAAATCACCGTATCCTCAACCGCCCTGCTCAGGTGTTGCTGATTCAGGGATGATGGAGTTATGAAAGGTACATTTCCTAATTCTTGCAAAGGAATGCTGAGAATAAAACTTTCTTTTTTAGTGAGGGGAGGACTTGTTATAACAGGGGTGGGCAACCAATTCTTTGTACCCCTCCAAGTGAACCACACCGATAGATTGCTGGTGAACTTGAAGTCCCGTGACATCACATCTGGTTTCTATCTGGGCCTTGAGGTGTATACCTCAGTTAAGGAAATAGATGTGCTTGTGAGTTTGGCTCCTTTAAGAGCAATTTCATACTAGAAGCAGAAATAACAGGGAAAGACTATAAGTACTTTAAAAAAAGGAAGAGGAGCTCAACATGTCTGAACAAAGAGTAAGAGGAGCTGGAGTATTGTCCGGCTCTTTCCCAGGTCAACTTTTCTTTTTCTAGTTGAAGACACTGCTTCAAACCCAAACCAAAAGCTGTGTTTTTCCAGCCCTCCTCCACCATTCTCCCACTGCTGATGCTGCTTGAAAAGTTCCACCTAGACAGAAGACAAGGAGGGGAAAACAGAAATGGCTGGGCATAAAAAAAGAGTTGCGAAAGGAGGCTTTGTTAAGTGATAGGTGCCTGTATTTGGGGCTGGATTAAGAGGGTATGAGAGAATCCATGTGGTGTAATTTGAACATTGGAGACCAGGGTTCGATTCCCTGCTCAACCAGAGAAACCCACTGGGTGACCTTGGGCGCATCACACACACTCTCAGCCCCAGAAAACCCCATGATAAGTTCACCTTAGGGTGTCTGTAAGTCTGGAACAACTTGAAGGCACACGACAACAAAGCAAACCACTGCATTTTTTGGTGTGGCTTTGATGCATTTGGGGGCTAATCATCAACCCTTCTCCAAAATTGGGGACTCCATCATCTCTAGAGGGTTGCAGCCTGCACACAACAGATGGGCTGTTCTTTCCCCAGCCCTGCGTTTGACCGTTGCTGAGGCAGACAGAGAAATCAAGGCCAAGCGTTATCGTCGCTGGGTGTCCATCTTGGCAGCAACAACAAAAGCATTCCAGGTGGTTTCTCAGACCTTTGGCTGTTTCCGCAGGTGCCTGCCTTTCTCCAGGAAAGTCCAGCCGCCACCCCCAGGCCCAGCTCTTGGAAAGTAACAATCCCACTATTGTTTAATCCAGAATGAATCAAAGCCCAGAATGAGATCCTGTAAACCAACAGCCAAAGTGTTGACTCACTCTTCAGCTCCCTGGCGAAAACCTGAAGTTAAATTGGAAGCAGAGCCTCGTTCGCCAGGGTGATGTGTAAGCTCTGGAAAGTCCCTTTCTTGGCACTACAAACCCCCAAATCCCCCAGCCAGCATAGTGGGAGTTGTAGTCTGACTTCCCTGAGATGAATTTTAGATCCCACCTCTTCCTTTCCAACCTGCCTCATCACTGCTCACCAGCAAAAGTCAAACGGGCTGGAAGTTGCCCCAAATTCGCATGCTCAGAGGCACTCTCATGTTACTACAGCACAGATTTCGGAGAGGGGGCCAGACCCAGCACAGGGGGGGCTCCAGGATTCCTCCAGAACTGCATCAACCCTGTTAAACCTCTAGTTTGTGAGTGTGAGGCTGCTCTGTTAATATTTCACAGAGGGTGAAGGTTGAAACCCAGATATGCACATTTCTCAGGCAATTTCTGCACTAGCCTGTTATAGTGCTATTATTCCACTTTCAACATCCTATGGAATCCTGGGGTTTGCAGTTCAGGGAGGGGCCTTTGAGGATGGCCTTTGAGGGCCCTCCCTAAACTGCAAACCCCAGGATTCCATAGGATGTTGAAAGTGGAATAATAGCACTATAACAGCCTAGTGCGGAAACGGCCTATGCCTGGTTGATGTCTCAAAGTGCAGATATCCTCTTGCCCTGATGGGGGCAGCGTAGGTTTTCCCCAGGTTCTCCTGGTACTAGAACTGTGGTTTTGCAATGATGAGAAAGGCTGAGTGCTTCCTTCTTTTTATTTTATTTTTAACAGTCACACTAAAAAGTTTTCATTTCCCAGGTCTCGCACTCTCCCCCACAAGCCATGCCAGCTTCCAGATTGCAACTAGACACAATGATATGGTTTTTGTGATGTTGTTTACTTGAAGCATTCATGGGTCATGCTTAGATCTGTGTTTCCAAAATCATATATGCCCACCCAGCCTGATTATGCCCTCTGACATTTCACAAATGAGAACCAAGACACATGCAATCGCACAACATCAGCATGTGGTCAATATGGCAAAAGTTATTAATGGGAAGAATGCACCAGCTAAGAGAGGCTGCAGCAGTTTGCTTTTGCCTGAGTCTACTGGCAGGGCTGAATTTCTGTTCCCTTTCCTCATTTCCTTTCTGCCAAATTGTTTGCTCTTGTTATATTGACTTACCTCCTGCCTTTTACCAGTTCAGACCTCAACATGGCTACAACGGATTTTAAAAAAACATAGTCAAACATTCAAAAAACACAAAAGTTTTGACTAGATTATCCAAAAAATTAAAACCACTTAAAAATATAAACCAAAAGAATTGATTGCATGGGGTGCCCTGTGTTTTTGTCCTTTGAACTTGGTTTGCAGCCATGGAAGTATGCTGATGACAAAGGAGGAGAAAGAAACTGGGATGTTTAAAAGCAGCTGGGAATGTGGGATGACAGGGGATTCATTGGAATCGTCCTTGCCAAACCCCGAGACAGCTGGAGAGGAAGTGTGATTTTCTACAGGGTGCATTCCCACGGCAAGGAACGTGCAGGAGGTTGGAGGCCCAGGAAGAAGGTTGGCCTTAGGATATGGAAAAGTCATTCCAGGGGACTCCAGTTCTCAGAAACCCCAGCCCACAAGACCTCGTTTTCAAATTCTGCAAGGCAGTCCTAAGCTCCAGAAATGTAAGAGCGTAAAAAGGAACTGTGCTGGATCAAGTCCCCAAAATGAATTCCATCACCCCTCCCAGCCGTGTTGGGTGGTCAGGAGAAACTGGACTCAAGACGAGCTGGTTTGATGCTGCCTCAGCACTCTTGCTAAATTTGGATCTGGAACAAGAAATGGAAATCTGCCATATACAAGTGTACTTATTTCCCAACAAAATAGCATTTCCCAAGACCTGGGAAACCCCATCCAGAAGGACGGAACCGTTACACTTTCAGAAGTCATTTCAAGCAATCGGTTTGCACAGAAATACCCACAGGGCTCCTCCAAACCAGTTTAAAGAAATGTGGATTCTTGCAATATTGCTCCTTAGGTTATACTGGATTTTTTTTCTTTTTTTTGTCCCCTTCACACCCACTCATACTGTCCTTTTCAGAGCAGCCTGAAGCAATTTCTTGGCCTCGGAAACCCACTCTGTGACCTTGACAAGTCATCCTCTCTCAGTCTGCAGAGGAAGGCCATGGCAAAACCGTCCCCGCTACCCCAGGAAACCTTTCCAACAAAACCCTAGGAGAGGGTCACTGTAAGTCGGAAACGTCTTGAGGCGCACGACAGCATCTCAGAATTAAAAATAAAACCACTTGAGAGTGAGAACGATGTTCCAGCCAATGCCAGGAATTCCCAGAAAACAGCCTGGGAGAACAAAACGTCATTTGGACGGAGAGAGAGAGGAAAGGAGAGAGGCAGAGAAGTATAGGACAAACACAGGAACCGACTGACACATATGCCTCATCTAAAGGAGCTGTAGTATTTCTAGCAAAAAGCTAAGTGTGTTTTGTAGGGGACACGCTGTGTCTTGTTCCAGAAACGCTGGCTGAGATCCTGTATCATTTACATAGCCATAGTGTTGTGGCTATGATCTGTCTTCCAATAGGACCCCTGAAGCCCACCCCAGCCTCACTGAAGGATGTAGTTGTGCCACACTGGTGGTGCTGAAAGATGACACGTCCGGCCCTTCCTCTCCATCAGCAAGCGGTACAGGCATCCCCTGCTTATCTGCTGGGTTAGGGACCTGAGCACTGTCAGAAAGTGGAATTTGTTGAAAAGTGGAACCCAGTCTTTCCTGAATTCTTCTCCTCTTGCCTGCTTCCTGTAGGGAACACGAGGGAATTACAGAGACTTGTCCGTATAGACGTTACATGTCTATGGTACATGTCTATAGCTTACAATGGTTAGAAGAGTAGAGCACTAAAAAACACCAAAAAGCAAGGAAGACCGAGGGCCCAACTGGAGTCCCTGCTTCTGACACCACACTTCCACTCGACGGCTGGAGAGAGCTGGATGCTTCGTTCTTCGGTGCACCACTTGCCAAAGCTGCAGGACTCCCAGCCTTGGTACGGCTGGCTGGATTTTAAGGTGGATTTCAGGGGCATTTACAATCATGGCAATGGCACCGCAATCAAAAATGTAAATAGGAAAAGGTTGGCTAAGGGCTTTATCACATGAGGCAGGCAAATCACATTTGCAAGAGGTTAATAGTGTCTTTGGCTGGGACTTCTCACATGACATCGTTCCTCTTCTATTCTTCTCCTGGTGGGAGATACTTCTCTTTTAGAGACACAAATAATCCATTAAGGACCTCTTTTGTAAAAGAAATGCTTTCCAAGTGGTCTCCCAAAAGTGGAATAAGTTAATGGGATAAGTCATTATTATCCTGCTGTAAGTACAATTTTCTTGCCTCATGTGATGAAGCCCTCAATCAAATTTAAGACATTGCAGGTTACTAATGAGATGGCAGTTTCTGGGTTGTGGGCCAAAAAAGTAGAGTTTGTGCAGAAAAAGTAGGCATTCTGCTGCCCCCCCTCCAAAAAAAAAATATCTCTGTAAGACTCTGGATTGTGAAAAGCATTCAAAACCTGCGCAGAAACCTTCCTGTTGTCCCATGGTGGGGAGATGACTACAGCAATGACTCATGTTCACATGCAAAGGGTGACAGAGGCAAAGGGTGTTTCCCCCACTTCCCAGTTACAGCACTTTGATAAGTGCCATGGGCTCCATCCTGGGGAATCTTGGGTGTTAGAGTTCAGAATTTGCACAAGAGAAGCTCTTCTACAGTTGGTAGGGGAGACCTGAAATCATTTTTTCTCCAATGTGCTCTTTCATATTAAGAAGCTTTGCCATCTTGACCATGATCCTGTGCTGCTTGGCCACATGTCTTGGGCCATTTCTGCCCTACACTGTTATAGCGCTATCATTCCACTTTCAACGTCCTATGGATTCCTGGGGTTTGCAGTTTAGGGAGGGGCATTGAGAATCCTCAGCCAGAGAGCTCTTGGGCCTCAGGAAACTACAAATCCCAGAATTCCACAGAATGTTGAAAGTGGAACAAAAGCACTATAGCAGGGTAGTGTGTACATGGCCTTGGTTTCTATCCATCGTATGTTGGAAGGGATGAAATTTTGACCTACACAATCCTCAGTGTCCCTCTGTTCTCTTCAAGGTAGGATTTGAAAGAGAGAATCCTAAATCTGTCCTGTTCCCTTCCTGATAATCTGAGCTGTGTCAGTCTTTATATAACTGGAAACCAAAAAGAAAGGACTTTGCTCTTGGCTCTAAGTAACTGTTAATGATATCCCTTCCCTTTTCCAGCTTAGAGTCTTTAAAACGGGTAGGAATTGTATAGTCTTCCAGTAGTTCCTGAACTACAGCCTCCCAGCATTCCTCACCATTGCCTCTGCTAGCTGAGACTGATGGGATCTGTAGTCCACCAGGAGATACTCAGGTTTCGCAACCCCAGCCTCAAAAGTCCTCCTCCCCGCAGGCTGCCAGACCACACCGTGATCAAACCTAGGCCACAGACACTGTCACCCAAACGGCAAGAGTGCCTCTGAGCATATTTGTCCATCCCAAGGCTAACAGACCTAAACAGCAAGACCCACAGTGAGCTATTTCCCCATGTCTCACGGGAGTTTATCATTTTGTGTTGGTATTTTGTCTCGGAATGAGAAGTAAACTATTTTTTGTTTGTTTGGTTTGGTTTTAAAGGGAGTTAAATGAACCACCAGGGCCAAAGCGCATGCACATGTGCGAGCCACAACTTTAGCAAAAGTCATTGCTTTCCTAGAACTGGAAACGGCTGTCTTGGTTTATATTATTAAACGGTACTATTATTACTAATAGCTTGCTATTAAAAAAATTTCTAATTACCATTGTCGCTGTTGGCTGTGGTTACATAACAAGGGCATTGGGTTCAGATTAATAAAACCCTGCCCCTGTTTCTCAGGCAGCTGACACATCCTGCAATCAGATCTCCACTGATTCATCACCAGAGCTTTCTTCCTTTTGCTAATCAGGAAACACAGAAGGGAAAGAACCCGTCGGCCTTGTATTGCCACCAGTGTCCTCCTTACTTACTGGAACCCAACTGGGTAAAAAAAAGAAAACAAGAACAAAAAAATCCAGCCAGGCTTAACCCAGGACGCCTTGGGCCTGCCTGCATTGCAACAGACGGAGAAATGTACACATAATCACCCCTCTGGGCATGTGCAGAGTCCTAGTGAGTAACCAGTAGATGTTCTAGACCCACCTTTTTTAAAAAAAAAAAATCAAGCAGAGTGGATAGGATACCCTCTAAGGCCATTTCCGCACTAGACTGTTATAGCACTATTATTCCAGTTTCAACATCCTATGGAATCCTGGGGTTTGCAGTTTAGGGATGAGCCTTTAGAATTCTCAGCCAGAGTTCTCTTTGGCCCTTTTGAGGCCCCTCCCTAAACTGCAAACCCCAGGATTCCATAGGATGTTGAAACTGGAATAATAGCGCTATAACAGTCTAGTGCGGAAATGGCCTTGGACTGAATCGAAGCCTTCATCCACCCTGATGCTAAAAATCAGAAACGTTATTAACGTTATTAACCTGCTTCCAGTTCCAAGGCCAAGCTACAGAACATCTACTGAGAACCAGGCATCCCCGAGCATGTGCCAAGTGCTTTTTCCTTCACCACTAACCAAACCACCCCGCCTGCCAGGTACCAGTAAAGGGTGCAGGTTCCAGGAAGGCACGGGTCTCTTGTTTTGGAAATGAGACCCAGCAGCCGCTATCTTGGTTTCTCCTTCCTCTGCTTTTAAACTAAACCGAAAACTACCTACTTTGCAAATCGTGTACTGCAGAAGCAAAACAGGGCAGCCCTGACGTTTGTGATGAGGATCTCTCCTTATGAGTCACACGCACACCCCTGTCCCGGTTGTCTACCTTCTCCAGGTCCACGGGGCTTTGTTTGGTTCTTGAGAAGCGTGGAGATGAGTCAACACCTCCCCCCCACGCACTCTCAAGTGTGCACACACATCCCATTACTGTACACACAACCCACTGCTGTCTCAGCAAGAACGTGACTTGCCGACAATGAATACATCTCAAGCAAAAAAGCCATGTATGCTGTTTCTTACAGCTCTAGGCTCCCGGCCATCAAATTGGAAATCATATTAAAAATTAGCAGTAGGCAAAAGGAGGGGAAAAAAATCATCCCTGGGTACATTTCAGAAGAAGCCTTCAGGTGGTCTCTTGCAGGTCCAAAGTGTTTTTCTTGACCTATAAAGGCTTGCTTGACCTGGTTGCTTCATTTCACATGGGCATATTGTTGATATTGAAGAAAAAGTCTGCTGCAACACGTTGTTCCTCTTTTTTGTGGTGTAGGAACCAATCCCATGATATACCTGCCTTTGGAGCTAAATTTTCTGTTAAAGGAGTCACACCCAGGAAAGCTTCTACTTTGCTAATTGAATTATACCACAGTGTGGTGCACCAATCGGAGCATTGGACTATGATCCTGGAGACCAGGGTTTGATTCCGTGCTTGGCCATGGAAACCCATTGAGTAACCTTGGGGGTGTCACAGACGCTCAGCCCCAGGAAACCCTGCGATTGGTTCACTTTCGGGTCACTATAAGTCGGACACAACTTGAAAGCTCACAACAAACTACAACCCTGGAGCCCAAAGTTTGACTCCCCACTCAGCCATGGGAGCCCAGTGGGTGATCTTGGGCATGTCACACACTCTCAGCCCAGGAAAACCCTATGGTAGATTTGCCTTAGTGTCACCATAAGTCAGAAACGACTTGAAGGCACACAACAACAACAGCAGCTTGGAAAGGCTGCTTTTTTGGAGTACAACTCCCAGACATCCTCACTGGGGAATTTTGGGACTTGTGATCCCATAAGCTCCAACGTTTCAGAGACGAAAACTGGGAGACATGGGAGCAAACAACATCCGAGTGTGGTCAAGATGGCAACAGTTATGAGTGAGGAGGAAGACACAAGCTAGGAGAGGCTGCAGGAATTTGCTTTTGCCTGAGCTTGCTGGGAAGGGCAAGATTTTGTCCTCTCCTCTCTGCTTCTCCTTGCTGAGTTAATTATAAACATACTTCAACACAGGCCATTTCCGCACTAGACCTGTTATAGCGCTATTATTCCACTTGCAACATCCCATGGAATCCTGGAGTTTGAAGTTTAGGGAGGGGCCAAGAGGCCAAGAGGCCCTTCCCGAAACTGCAGACCCCAGGATTCCATGGGATGTTGCAAGTGGAATAATAGCGCTATAACAGTCTAGTGCGGAAATGGCAATAGTAGTTGAAGTAAGCTGAGGACAAAGGGGGAAGGGAAGAAAGAAACTGGGACATTTTAAAAACAACTGAGAAAGTTGGATTAATCGGGACTGTCTTTACAAAATTGAGATAACTGGAGGGTTTGCAACAGAGATGCGGGAAGAAGCTGTTCTATCTGACGCCCGACTTCCTTTCTGCCCGGATTTCTCCAGTCGGTAATCTCTGGGAATGACCACGGACTAGACACACTTTGCATTCAGAAGCATAAACATTCCAGGATGTTGGGAAAAAGCACGTCTGACAAAGAGCGCCTATTTTTAAACGGCGCGTTCAAAAATGCACGTAGAAACATGCTTTCAGCAGTGGGTAGATGTGTGGCAATACTGTACGCTGCTTCAGAAATGCACACAAAAATGGGATATTCCTATTTTAAAAAAAAAAAACACCCACACACAGACCTAGGGAGATTATTCTTTTTCTGCAAAAAAAAAAAAAGATATAATCATACAAAGCTTACCCTGCAGAGACCAGCTGCGCAATAGGAAAAGGAGGAAGGCCACAAAAACGTCAAATATATACAATCCAGAGAAGTTGTTCCCCTAGTTGTGAAAATCCCCCATTTTTGTTGCTATTATTGTCCAGTTTCTATAGCATCAAGGCCTAGGGATGTCGGTACAGACCTTCGAGTCAACTCCAACCTATGGCCAGGGAGTCCGAGCCTTCCTTTGAGGCTGAGAAAGTGTGCCTTTCCCAAGGTCACCCAGTGGCTGAGTGATGATTTGAACTCTGCTCTCCCAGAGTTCTATCCCCACACTCAAACCACCATAGTATGCTGCCTTTCATAAAGTTTTCTTGGCAAGATTTCTTCCAAGGACGGTTGTCACGCCCTCAGACTTCTCCGCTGAACTACATTCAAAATGTAGAGGAGAAGGAAACTGGAAATGTTTAAAAGCAGTTGAATAACAATAACAAAAATAAATTTTATTTGTTACTTGCCTTTCCCCACGGCTTGAGACAGGGTACAAGCTAAATTAAAATGCAATTAAAAATGCATCTCTTCCAGCAGGTCATTCCACAGTCTAGGGGCAGCTGACGATTTCTGCACGAGACTCTTATAGCGCAATCATTCCACTTTCAACATCCTATGGAATCCTGGGGTTTGCAGTTTCGGGAGGGGCCGGCTGGCCCCTCCCAAAACTGCAAACCCCAGGATCCCATAGGATGTTGAAAGTGGAATGATTGCGCTATAAGAGTCTCGTGTGGAAATAGCCAAAGTCTTCTAGATGCTGTTGCTAGTCTAGTCCTGGGTAGGTGAAGTAAATGGCCCGCAGAGGACCTGCGTGTACAGGTGGATTGTACGGGCGGAGGCAATCCTGCAGGCAACTTGGACCCAAACCAGGCAGGTCTTTAAAGGTAATAACCAACGCCAGGATAAGAGGAGATTAATCAGGTTGAGCTGCCCCGGCCAAATTGGGAGAGTTTGGAGGATAAGGGACCGGCCCAAGGTTACCAAAGCGAGGCAGTGGCAGAGAAGTGGGAGCAATTAGAGCAGTCTGCGCAGGGCAGGGAGGGAGGAAGACACTGCCAGCCATTGTCTAAGCCCCGTCTTGACCTGATTCCCCTCCCAGAAGCGATGTGAAATGGCAGCTTCCCACGCCTGCAGCCCACCCGGCTGGGAAAACACCACAGCTGCTTGGCCTTTAAGACATTTTGGGCACTGACTCATCCTGTCCCGCTCGGCGGGGGGTTAGGCCATGACAGGGCTGTTCAGGAACCTGTCCCAGGGTCTGATCTGGGGGCTGGTTGTGTGTGTTTTAATGGAAACCAAAACCCAGGCAGTGGGAGGTAAGGAGGTAGCATAGACGCATGTGTGCCGACGCGTTTGTGTCAACGTGTTTGAGCTCCTGCCTTGTGACGGAAAACCTCTCTTGAACGCCGCTTCAAAGCAATAGCCGTGGTGTCCTCTTTCAGCACAAAGAGATGCCCAGTGTGTCTACACTGGAACGTTTTAGGGCTTTGATACCACTTTAACTGCCACAGACCCCACTAGACTCTCCAGCTGTTCTTGTTTGACAGGGACAAAAGGCACAGGCTGCCCATTCCGCTGATCTTCATCTGTAACTCCAAACATTCTTTTGCTCCAATCCAGTGGTCCACAGGGCAGCCTAAGGATCTGCAAACATGGAAGTCGAGTGCCTAGCGTGTACTCTCCAATAGTTCACAGATGAAAACAGGGATACATGCAGCAAAGGAAAATCAGGGTGTAGTCAAGATGGCGAAAGTTGTGAGCGAGGAAGAGCACACAAGCTAGGAGAGGCCACAGCAATTTGCTTTTGCCTGAGCTCACTGGGAAGGACAAGATATTACCCCCCCTCTCCCCTCTGCTGAGTTAAAGGGGTGCAAACAACTTTTTGAACTTTGCTCTCACCATGCAGCAATGGAAGCAAGCAGGCGACAGAGGGGGAACATGGGAAGAGGAGAGAAAAACGGGAACATTTTAAAAACTGCTGCAAAGGTAGGACGGCTGAGGAGTAATCAGGGCTGCCCTGGCCAAATCAGGACAAGGGAAGGGTATGCCAGCATTGGGCCACACTCCATCCCCTGCGTAGGTTGTCCCATGACAACCCATGTGGCGGAAGTTGTGCCCTTTCAGCTATGGGCCCCACAGTCTTACGAGGTGGCAACACTTCCCAAACTTGAACCCGAGACCTCCATGTGATTTGAAACCCAAGACCTTCACGGTGCCTCTGCCTCCAAGCTTTTGCTCCTAACCTTTAGGGGACGAGGCTGGTGATGGTTTTGAAGGACGGGGCGTCACCGATTACGTCGCTGAGAGTGAGTTGCCCAGAATTCGAAAGCAGCTCACGCTGCTGCCGTCGTTGCTGGTGTGGACCAGCGCAATTTCCTTTGCGCATAAACAACTTCCTCACGGGTTGAAGGAGGAAGTCAACAAACTCTCTGTGGGAGAGTCCCTCCCCACTACCCTCTGCCTCACATGCCCAGTTCGCTGCGCTGACATTTCAGGATCCTTATGCAACCGGCCCAAAGGAGAAGTGACTCTGGATTTGCAGAGGAACCGAGAGAAGCCGTTTCCCATCTCACAGTGGGGGCCCTTTCACTTCCCAGAATCCTGCTCAGCTGGTGCTTCAGACTGTGGCCAAACCCAGCAACCGAGCCCCTGTTTCCCAGAATCCCCACCCCTCGAGTTCCCAGAACTCCCAGGCTAAGTTCAGGCTGTGGTTTATCTCGTTTGTTTATTTTGATCGATGGTGTATCCCGACCCAATGGCAAGTGACGGCACATTGCGTTATCTTGTTCAAATATTGCTTTGTTGGTATTCCTTTCCTTTTACACACCGCCTTTTTCTCCAAGGGCCAAAACATCATCCTCTCCCTCCCCAGCCATGTCTTACATTGACCCTGCGAGGTAGGTCATCGCAAGGGAACAGTAAGGACTAGGAACTGATCTCTCAGGTTTCAGTCCAACACTCTAAGCCAGGGGTGGGGGAAGCCTATGGACCAACACAGCCCACAAACCCCATCTGAGCCCCCATTTTTTTTAAAAAAAAGATTGGGATTAAACCCAAGTGGCCAACTAAACATGATGCTTCAACTCCATTCATCCCCCTCCCTCCTGTCTCTAAAACTCCAGAAATATCCTATCTGGGGCTGAAAACCAGCTAAAAATGACGACAGGAAGGGCTATGATGTCATTTTTGGTGCAGCCTAGGAGGGATGCTTGGAGGGGCCCAATTTGCAAATTATAAAAGATACACTTAATATAATTCTCCACATTAATGGAAAGAGGTTTTAAATAAAAATTGACTTTATTCCTTGGGGAACTGGGGGTGGGAGGGAGGGAAAGGTTAAAGCAATATTATGTTTGTTGGGAAAATTAATTTTTTGATTGTGCGATCGTTTTGCATTAATTGTTGGAATATTTTTTATGTACATCCATGTTAAAAAGTAATAAATAAATAAATAGTAGGAAAAAAAAGTTAGACCAAGCTCTGGGCACTCCTGCTTTAACCACTTTGTAATTGCTACGTGCCTCCAACTTGACCCAGCTTACGGCAATCCTGTCCTAGTGTTTTATCGCCACATTATGTACCCTTCAACTGGCCTAGTTTGGCTGGGAGAGTCTCAATTAATGCTTTGCTGTCCCAGTTTCTCGGCTGCTTTTAAAAAATGTCCTGGTTTCTTTGTCTTCCTCCAACTTTCATCCCTTGTCCTCAGCTTACTGCAATTGTTGCAAACTGAGGCCATTTCCACACTACCCTATGGAATTCTGGGGATTGTAGTTTACTGAGGCTGAAGAGCTGTCTGGCTGAGGATTCTCAATGCCCCACCTTAAACTGCAAACCCCAGGATTCCCTGGGATGTTGAAAGAGGAATAATAGCACGATAACAGTGTAGTGCAGAAATGGCCTGAATCTGAAGAGCAAAAGTAGTTTCCACTCAATTCACAGCGAAGAAAAGAGGGGAAAGGAGAGGAGACATTCTTGCCCTTCCCAGGAGGCTCAGGCAAAAGCAGACTGCTCACAGCCTCTCCTAGCTTGTCTTTTCTTCTTCATGAGTAACTTTTGCTGCCTCAACTATACTCAGACATCACTTGGCCCCCATGTCCCAGTTTTCATCTGTGAGATGTTGGACAGTGTGCTTCACCCTAGTTCTGTGTATCCCAAACATACCAGTAATTAAACCAGCCATTTAATATGGTTGGACTGCAGCTTCCAGCATTCCTCATCATTAGCTATGCTACTCAGGCTGATGGGAAATCCAGTCCTGCAAATTCAGGAGGCCTCCCCAATTCCTATTTTTTTCAATGATGTTTCTTACCAGTTCTGCCCCACCCCAAAGCCGGCTTGAGGTTAAAATGTGGTGGACAGCACAGGGCCCCGAGTGGGCGAGACGACAGCTGATGCTGGCGATTAGACAGAACCAGACGGTGAATAACCAGGGTGATCACTGGCACATCAGCAACGTAAGGCTTACTCACAACTTTACAGCTGGTTGCGTCGCGGTGTAAGCCGTGGGCTCTGTCAATGTGTAAACGCTGAGCAAACAAGCCCTCTCCTATCTTTAGAAACATGGCAGGGGCATCAGCTGAGAGCCACATGGAAGAGTTTGTCTTGTTGGATCTCTTGCCCACGCCTCCTCAAGGCCAGCTGGGCTGTTTAAAGAGCACCGGGGGCGGAACCTGAATTGGCCTCGTTTGCCACAATGCCAACGACCCAGGTGCCCTGGAATTTCCAGGCATAGCTTCTGCCTTAACATAAGGAAGGACTTCTTGACTGGAAGAGCTGCTCAGGGGCAGAAGGGGTTGGCAAACTCCTTCTTTTTTAAACGAAAGTTGGACAGCCAGCATTCATCTGTGTCTTCCTGTGTGCCAAGGGGTTGGACTAGATGCCCCTAGAGGTCCCTTCCAGCCTATGATTCCATGAACTTGGCCTTTAGGGTCACAACTGGTAGTCCTATTTTGTAGTCCAGCCACAGTAGACTTCCTGAATCAATGGGAATTACATAAATCACTGTTTTTTGTGTGCCTTCAAGTTGTTTCCGACTTACGGCGTTCCTAAAGTGAACATATCACTGGGTTTTCATGGCAAGATTTGTTAAAAGGGAGGGGTTGCCCTTGGCCCCCTCTGCAGCTGAGAGAGTGTGACTTACCCAAGGTCACCCAGTGGGTCTCCATGGCTGAGCAGGGATTTGAACCCTGGTTTCCCAGTGTCCTAGGCCATTTCCACACTGGACTGTTATAGTGCTTTGATTCCACATGCAACATCCTATGGAATCCTGGGGTTTGCAGTTCCAGGAGGGGCCAGCCGGCTTACGGTTGAATGTGGAATCAAACTGCTATAACAGTCTAGTGCGGAAATGGCCCTAGTCGAACACTCAAACTGCTAAACCATGCTCAGTCTACACCATACCCTCCGAGATTTCACAGACAAAAAGTCTCCAAGCAACGTCAGAGTGTGGTCAAGATGAGAAAAGTTATGAACGAGGAAGAATAGACAAGTGAGAAGCTGTAGTTGTTTGCTTCTGCCTGAGCTTACTGGGAAGGGTGAGATTCCATCCCCTCCTCTTCAAAAGCCCTGCCAAAGACTTTTGCATTTTGAACTCAGTTTGCAGCAATTGGGAGTAAACTGAGCAAACTGGAGTAAACTGAGGACAAGGCAAGAAGAGGGGAGCGAAGCAGGAACATTTTAAAAGCAGCTGGAAAAGGGGGATAGCAGAGGATTAATCAGGGACTGTTCCTGCCAAATCAGGACAGTTGGAAGGTATGAATCTTTGGCAAGAAGGGTAGGAGCTGGTGGAATTTCTTTTCCTCTCCCTTCCCCACAAACCCAGGCCTCTCCAGATGTGTTCTGCTAGACGTCCATCTGGCATTCCCCTTCCAAACATCCCCGCTCCCTTGACACCAGACAGAACGCAAGAGGCCTCCCACCCCTGGGCTTGGCCCGTTGGTCTGTCGTCCTCCATCCCTCCTCCTTCCTCCAGAAGGGGTATTTCCAGGCGCTTCGCTAAGTGCACACACCACCACACTGCACTGCCTTGCCAGGGGTTTCCCCAGAAGATGAAAACAACTCTTTGTGCTCCGCTTAGCAACAACCCGTGCTCCACCTTTTCCTCTCCAGCGTCGCCACTTCCTGGCAAAGGATCAGATTCTTGGCATGGCCAGACACCTCCCCAAACCAGCCTGGTATCTCGTTTCAGGGGCCTTGGCTCTGGGAAATGATCAAGCAGGCCTGGAAGAGGGATGTAGGCGGGAACAGATCCCTGCCCTCCTTCCTCTCCTTTCGTTTCTGTCCAGCTTACTCCTTCCTTCTTCTCAGAAGTCACCTCCTTTTCTGGAGGTGAAAGCATCCCGGTTCAGACCTGTCCAGCTAATTAGAAGCTTAAAGATGCATTCTTCATTCTTTGAACATCAGTGCCAGAGGGGTTCGCTGCAATTATATCATTTAGGGATTGAAAGAGTATAATATTATCAGCAGACTCAACCGAACAATTAGATTGACCTGACTCTGCTTAAGTTAGGATTGTCCATGCCGTTGTATTTCTAATTTCTAGGTATGGTTGTGAAAGCTGGACAATGAAGAAAGATGATAGGGAGAAAGTCGATTCCTTTGAAATGTGGTGCTGGAGAAGAGGCCTATGGACGTGTTGGGCCACTAAAAGGACGAACGAATGGATTGAATCAGCCTGAAGTCTCCCTAGAAGCCAAGATGACTAAACTGAGGCTGTCGTACTTTGGCCATGTCATGAGAAGACGGGACTCCCCAGAAAAGGCAATAATGCTTGGCGAGGTAGAAGGCAGTGAGAAAAGAGGAAGATCCCATTACAGATGGAGCAATTCAATCAAAGAAGCCACAGTTCTGAATCTGCAAGACTGGGGCCATTTCTGCGCTGGACTGTTATAGTGCTATTATTCCACTTGCAACACCCTATGGAATCCTGGGGTTTGCAGTTTCGGGAGGAGCCGGCCGGCCCCTCCCGAAACTGCAGACCCAGGATTCTAGGGTGTTGCAAGTGGAATAATAGCACTATAACAGTCTAGTGCAGAATGGCCTTGATAGCAATTAATAACATAAATACGTTGACTCACCATTTCAACAATTGATTTAATGGGTCTGCTTTAGCTGGAACCAACCAAGAGGATTTCAGCCAATCTTATTATGATGATGTTCTTCATCTTAATGTTTATTTATAATTATTTTTTACTCAAAATAACATAAACTCCCACTGATGTTTTTAACATAAACATAAACTAAAATTAAACGAAAGGTCAAACATCCTACTAAAACAATAAACGCTAAACATACTAACTCACTAAAATGCTACTGAACGATAACACCGCAAAAGGATCGTGACCCCACTCTCTACCAAACTGTAAGGAAAAGGAGAAAATGGGGGGGGATTATTTCACCTTTAGATACTTTTGGAAGCAGACACTACCCAAGGCTGCCCAACCCTGCTTCCTCCCAAATCAGTACCTTGGATAGCTCCATCAAAGTTTGGACTAAAACCTGGCACAAATTCACCGCTGATGTGGGCATCGCCACGGCCCTGCCCATACAAATGGTTGTGAGCGTGCTCTCTGATTCCAAAATGCTTTTTAAGGGACAAGCTTGAGGCTAAAACTGTGACTGCGTGGAAAGAGATAATGAGGTATGGCTATTCGGCCTCTCTGATAACCTTCGACTGGAGGCCCTGAGTGAGAAACAGTCTTTAAAAGGGTTTGGAAATCATGGTTCATCCAGATTAGGGCTTGCAAGATTATCTATTTAACCTGCAGGGCTACGCTGTAGGATGCTGGAGATTTGGAGTGGCCACTGGGCCCTTTCAAATTGTTGGCCCGAGGGGGCAATTCCCCTCCAAGGTCCAGTCCAGAGCGCTGGGGTTAAGAACTCTGCGATCCCTCAATGGCTTGCGGGGGGACAGGTTACGTGCAGGGTGGCCTGCCTACGACATGAACCAAGCCGGGCCCTAAGGCCAGTTTTCTGAGGCTCCTATCAGGAAGCGGGAAATTGCTCATGGAATGATGTGGGCCAAGCAACAACCGAGATCAGGGCCTTTCCAGCTCTACCACCCTCCCCAGCATGGCTGGATGCCTTCCCCAGCACCCCTATTGTGGTCTTCAAGGTTAAAGCATTTTTATTTTCCTTTAAAAAAAAAATATTTTAAAACTTCTAGCTGTAATTGTAGGAGCCAGCATGGTATAATGGTCTGAGTTTTGGACTCGGGCTCTGCGAGGCCAGGATTGGAATCCCTACTCAGCCATAAAAACCCACTGGGTGACCTTGGGCAAGTCACACTCTCTCAGCTTCAGAGGAAGACCATGGCAAGCCTCCTCTGAAGAAATTTTCCCAAGAAAAACTCAAGACCAAATATAGCGATTCCCATGTTGGACAAAGACTTTGGGAGACTGGGCTCAAATCTCTGCTTGACCATGGAAACCCATTAGATGACCTTGAGCAGGTTATACTCTCTCAGCCTCAGAGGCAAACTCCCTTTGAAGAAATCTTGCCAAGAAAACCCCATGATAGGCTTGCCCCATAGTCATAACAAATCAAAGACAACCTGAAAGAAAGCACACAGCCGCACTGCAGTAACTGTGGGCTTTTATTTACTATCCAATTTTTTTAATATAAAAATTAGAAAATAGACGCAGACAATAAAATATAGAATTTGTCCTTGTTGAAAACTCTGACGTCTGAGGTGGCATTCTGTATCTTGGCATTGTGCCTCCGACCTTCATTTTGATCTTTGGTTATGGTGAAGGCACCCAGAAAGTCTGGTTTGACTGCGTGGCAATGCATGCTGTTAATTATTAATTTATATTATAATCTTAATATTATGATGTCCTGGTTAATGAGCTGATAACATCTCAAAAGGTAAGGAGAGCAGAGCCTGTGTGGTTTCTCCCCACCAAGAAAACCCGCCTTCCTCGCAGGGGTGGCCGGTCCCCGGAGGCTGAGTGTCTGGCTCAGCCAGTGACTCACTTTGCTTCTGGCCCATTCTTAGGACACAAGAGATCACCGGCAGTTTCAGAAGGGAAGTGAATCCCTCAGCGGCTGTAGCTGGAGATGACTGCAAAGCTTGGAGGGGAAATGTGGGTTTGCCCACACATGTCTCCAGCACGTTCCACACAGAATTGTGTCCTTGGGTTTTGTGGGTGGGGAGGTGGTCTCACATCCTCAGTTCCTCAGGTCTGGGGATTGCATCACTTCTCCTAGGGATCTTGCCCACCTCATTTGGTGTGGCATAAAAGAGATGTCATTCACCTCCTGCCATGTGCATACAGATTCTGGGTTTCCTGCTCTCGACGGTTGTTAGCCTTGTTAGCCGCTCAACAGGCTGAATCGATTGGTTGCGTCCTGGTGGGCCGTCTGTGACTCCCTGCCGAATTTCAAAATCCCTCTGCAAGGAATCCGTCGAGACAGATTGCACAGCCTCCAACATTTCACAGATGCAAACTGGAAAACATGCAGCTGACCAACGTCAGAGAGTGCTCAAGATGGCCAAAGTTATGAATGAGGGGGAAAAAAAGATAAACTAGGAGTGGCTGCAACAGCTTGCTTTTGCCTGAGCCTACTGGGAAGGGAGCGTTTCTGTCCCCTCCTCTCCTCTTCCTTCTGCAGCGTTATTGTTCTTGATATATCCATTTATAACCCACCTTTCCCCGGTTTGGGCCTCAAGGTAAAGATTTTTTTCTTTAAGCCAAACATTCACAAAATGAAAAAGTTACAAAGTGATCAAATTCTCAAAACAAAAGAATGGAACTCATGGACCGCAAAGTACTTTTGTACGTTGAATTAGGTTTTCAGTGATTGAAGGACTAGAGCCCACGAGGACTAGAAGTATGATGTTTTCAATTCTAAAAAAAGATAGGCAGGGGTGCCAGACTCTTTAGGGTTGGGAACCAACTCTCTTTCCTATTCCAGGCGATAGGCAGAATCCCAGACTATTGACAACCACCCGGACAAAGTGATGTGGTTCTGGAAAGGCTGGGTCAATGGGTTCGTGTGCTTGGAACACTTCTGTGAGCTGGGATGTTCCTGTGACCACCTCCCTCCCTTGGGAAAACTTGCCTGGACCCATCTGGGCACCCGGCTGCCTACGTGTGTGCCGAGTGTGTCTTTTGGTTAAAGTGCTTCTGTGCTCGGCTGCTGGCGGAGCGATTTTCCACGTAATCAATATTGACTCTCCCCCGGGGGAATTATGCCGCGCTCTCGAAAAACCGGTCCTCACTGGCTCCCTATCCCTTCGCCGATGGGGAGTCTCAGGCGCTGAGCTTCCGGTAGCTTAGCAACCAGAAGCAGGTAAGGCAGACTGCCCGGCTTTGGTGTGCCCAAACGGATGACAAGGTGGTAATCACCCCATGACATAACGCAGCCTGTCCTATTTAGGAGTCTTGGTGGTGCCCGACTTGAAGAACCAGCTCCCTCTCTTCGTCTCTTCTGCTTCCTCCATTCTGCACCCCACACACGCACGCACACACTTACGCAGACCAGGGGATCTCTGTTACAGGCCAAAACCCTTGGACCGTCTCTTCTCTCTGTGTTTGGGTGGGTGTGAATGTACATAATTTGTGTGCGTCTATGGCCATTTCTGCCCTGAAATCATACAATCATAGAGCTGGAAGAGACCCCAGGGGCCATCGAGTCCAACCCCCTGCTATGCAGGAACACCCATCAAAGCATTCCCGACAGATGGCCATCCAGCTTCTGCTTAAAAATCTCCAAAGAAGATACTCCACCACACCCCATGGAGGTAGCATCTTCCACTGCCGGACAGCTCTGACCATCAGGAAGGTCTTCCTGAGGTTCAGGTGGACTCTCCTTTCCTGCAGCTACAATCCATTGCTCCTTGTCCTAGTCTCTGGAGCAGCAGAAAACAAGCCCGCTCCCTGCTTGACATGACATCCCTTCAAATATTTAAACATGGCTGTCATGTCCCCTTTTCTTAACCTTCTCTTCTGCAGACTAAACATCCCCTGCTCCCTAAGCCACTCCTCATAGGGCTTCATGGCTTCCAGACCCTTCACAATTTTGGTCGCCCTCCTCTCGACACGTTCCAGCTTGTCGACATCCTTCTTGAAATGAGGTGCCCAGAACCGGACACAGGATTCCACAGTACATTGTTATAGTGCTAGTATTCCATTTTCAGCATCCTATGGAACCCTGGGGTTTGCAGTTTAGGGACGGGCATTTAAAATTCTCAGCCAGAGAGCTCTTGGGCCTTAGTAAACTACACACTCCAGCATTCCACAGAATGTTGAAAGTGGAATAATAGCACTAGAACAGTGTAGTGCAGAAATGGCCTATGTGTGAAGAAGGGAGTGCACACACATTTTTTAAGCAAACCCATTTCTTTCATTCAATAACTGAGGTTTCAAAGCCCAAAGGCCAAGAAACCAAGCCCAGGAGGAAGGGTTGTAGTTGCTGCTGATGTTGTCATTGTTATATTTATATCCTACTTTTTATTCTCAAAATTGAGACTCAAAGCAGCTCACAATTAAATAAAAAATACAATTAAGGGCATACAAAAAGTGAGTATTAAAATAGAATCAAACTATTTACGTTATTGGACCACCACGACTGCTATGTATTTGAGCCTCTTCCATATCCTCCGACTGTCCAACTTTGACATTAATCCTTTGTGGCATCCCGATGCTCAGCTGTTTTGAGAATGTCCCAGTTTCTCTTTCCTCGTCCCACTTTCTAGAGGGAGGAGCAGAACACCTCTGGGTAAGCCCGAGTTTGGAGGAATGGAGAGAATAATTCAACCAGCTCCTGCCTTTCTCACCACAGTTTCATACCATCCAACCATCCTAACTGGGCAAAGACAGTCCCAAGTAATCTTCCGCCGTCCCACTTTTTCAACTGTTTTTAAAATGTCCTGGTTTCTTCTCCTCCTCCCATGTTCCTCCTTCCTGCTCAGCTTGCAACAACCCTGAGTTCAAAATACAAAAGTAGTTTGCATTCAATCAACTCAGCAAGGGGAGAGGAGAGAAATCTTACCCTTCCCAATAGATTTGGGCAAAAGCAAACTACAGCAACCTCTCCTTTCTTTCTCGCCTTTGCTGTCTTGACCATCTTGTGGCCACATGTGTCCTGGTTTGCATCTGCACAATGCCAGTAGGCATGGTGATGAAGTCCTTCCTTTTCTTTATCCCGAATTCTTTCCCGTTCAGCTCTATGAGCGACCACCATTGGATATGGCAGAGCAAGATAACAATGGTAAACATCGCCCTATACTCTTCCTCTACCCCAGGTATAATTGCACACACTAGATTGTTATCTCCCCATGCTGCTCGCCTTATTTTTTTAAAGCCCAGCAGTCCCAAATATTTGCTCGGGGTCTTTTGTGTTCCCAATCTGACCTGGTAAGAAAACAGGAACTCTCGCCTCCCCCCTTTTCACTGCCTTTTCTCCCTTCAAGATCACTTGCATTGCTCAAATAGCAACTCATGTTCTCATCTGGGGATTTCCCCTTTTGGGATACCAGAGCTGACAACGAAAGGCACGTTTGCCAGCTCTATGCAGTTCCCCTCACACGTGTCAGGTTCAAATGCCTGATTGCTGAGGCCACGTGCATTTCTGAATTCCAGTCCATCTGGTCTCGTGCACGTACAGTTGACCCTCCACGTTCTCTAGGGTTAGGAAAGCAAGACCCTTGCAAAAGTGGGAAAATTGCAAATATCAAAATGTGCGTATGTGTATGTTTGTAGAAAGGGGGTGAGGCAGGGTGGGGAGAGGGGGCAGCTGGGGTCCAAAGCAGGTCAGAGAAAGGAGAGGGAAATGGGATGAGTCGGCACGATGGCCTTCTCTCTTGCCCATCTCTTTCCTTGAGTGTGGCGGTGGGGGCATCAGGACAAGGTTTGTGGTGCTGAGAAATTGGGCCGCAAGCTATCCTTAGCCAGCCAGGCAGTGGCTGGTGGAGGAGAAGGATCATCAGAGGGAGATTTTTAAAGGACTGCACGGCCTGATCGAAGCTGCTGAGAGAGAAAGTTCCCCCTTGAAAAGAAGCACCTGACGTAGGGAGGGGGCAGGGGTTGGAGAAACTTGCAAATAATCATATCTGTGAAAGTCAAACCCAAAAATGTAGAGGGCGGGCTCAATACCCCGTCCTGGCTTTCTGTGCTGTATAAAAGTAAAGAACTGCCCACTCTCTGAGAGTGCCTGATCTGGCATGCTTCCAGGTGGCCAGTGCAAGGTGGCAATGGACATCGTCTTTGGAGAGCGGCGAATTCTACTTCTACATCAAGACAGTTTCAGAGATGCAACATTGTCTGAAGTTGAGGCAAGGCTACCTGACCTCCCTATTCCCACCCCCAGAGGTGGAAGAAGCGAGCGGTTAGTCACCCAGAGATGCGACTGGCAGTCTCCTTTGTAGGTGGTGGCTGGTTATTTGTTCTGCACCTACAAGGAATAGAAGATGACATCCAAACTTGTGCAAAGAAGGGAATAGGCGAAATGAACCATTTTGTAGGCGAAATGGAATGGAAGGCTGGAGCAGCCCTGCGGTTCCTCTTCTCCTTGGGAGTTTGAGGGGACGTCAGGAGAGGGTTCGTGGCACTGAGAAATTGGGCTGTGATCCAGCTGGCCAAGCAGCTGATGGTGGAGGAGGAGAAGGACCAGAGAGGGGCTTTTAAAGGTCTGTGTGGCCTGAGCGGAACCACTGAGAGGAAAGGTCCCTTGGAAAAGAGTAGGAAGGACAGGAGCTGGAGAAACTCACAATCAATCAAATCCCTGAATGTTAAACCCACAAATGTGGAGGGTCAACTGTACATACATGGTCTATCATCTGTGTCTGTCCTCTTTCTCTCTCCTCAATCTCTCTCTCACATATCTTTTCCTATGCCCTCATTTCAGCAAAACAGCCACTACTGGGAAAGAGTAACTCTGAAATGCACCCAAAAGATTATATTATAAGATTTGGAATGACAGACTTGTAGGAGGAGATCACTTTTGCGGGATGAGAATCTCCATAATCTGCCAGCGAGTGATTCTGTTGGCTGGGGAGTTTGTGGTCAAAAAAAAAAAAAAGCAACTTTTCCAAGCTCTGGAATGGATCCTGCAAGGAGGGATTGGTTCCAATTCAAATTCCAGTTCAAAATGCCAGACAACTTTTCCTGTGTTGTCATCTCCGCTGCCCCATTTAATAATTTGAAGCACCACTTGTTAAAAGTGGCGATGTTTTGAGTTGCACAGAATTCTCCAAGGGCTGGTGGAGCAAAGAGGAGTTCTGTGTTGGCAGAAAGCTTACACTCTTCCAAGTTAGTTCCTCCCCTCCCCCTGCCAAAAGTAAGGCCATTTCCACACTACACAGTTATAGCAATAGCAATATTGCTATTGGGCTCTTATTCCAGTTTCACCCTCCTGTGGAATTCTGGGGTTTGTAGTTTCCTGGGGCCAAAGAGCTCTCTGGCTGAGAAGTCTAAAAAGCCCTTCCCTCAGCTGCAAGCCCCAGGATTCCATAGGAGGTTGAAAGTGGAATAATAGCACTATAACAGTCTAGTGCGGAAACGGCCTGAGCGTCACTCCCTTTCCTTCATCTCTTTTGGGCCCTCTGTCCCACTTACCGCCAAGGGAGGAGACGTCATCTCCCTGCCTGGGGAGCTGAGCTGCCTCTTTTCCCTCCCCAAAGCTTGGCGGAGCCAACCTGGCAGGTAAACAACTCACCTGAGCCTTTACACACAATGAGCTCACTGTTTGCCTTTGGCCTGACAAATCCCCAAGCAGACGGGAGCCATTAACCCGCTCCGGCAACAACGTGGTTGAATTTTCAGGTTTAACATGACTTCGCCTCAGCCTCCTGAACTCAGCTTCGCTGCCCCCCCCCCCCGTTGACAAATACAGGAGGCCCGAAACTCCCCCTGAACATCCCTGGCCCAGAAAACCCCTTGATAGGGTTGCCTTAGGGCGGGCCATTTCTGCACGCGTCTGTTAGAGCGCGATGATTCCACTTTCAACATCCTATGGAATCCTGGGGTTTGCAGTTTAAGGGGGAGCCTTCGAGGAGAGAGGGCCTTTGAGGCCCCTCCCTAAACTGCAAACCCCAGGATTCTATAGGAGGTTGAAAATGGAATAATAGCACTATAACAGTCTAGTGCGGAAATGGCCCTGGTTTTCATCTATAAAATATTAGAACTTATGGATCAAGTGGAATCTCAGGGCTATCATCGTGTAAGTGCGAGAGGACCTGTGAGTTTGGAAAAGCCCCTTTTGGGGGAATATAACACCCAGAATCTTCCCCACCCCCAGCAGAGATTCCGGGGAGTTGTATTCCAAAACAGGAACTCTTCTCATTTCTTCAAAATCTTTAGATTTTTTTTTATTTCTTTTTTTGTCCTCTGACAAAGAGGAGATGATGAATAGAAAAGTCTGGAGGTGGTGGGACAGAGGCGGGAAGTAGGGGAATAGGTCTGGAGGAGTATTTTTGGCCGTTCCAGACAGGTAGGAGAAGCAGCAGCCGCGCAAAGCAGGTCTGTTCCTGGAAAAGGCAGGGCGCTCGCTGGGTTTCATAATTTTCCTCCACCTCCGAAGGCACATACAGCTGACTCCAAGGGGTGACATCATTTTCGCATGTCTTGCTAACCTTTCCCCACCTCCCCGCCTGTCTGAGAAGACAAACACAAAGTCGCACTCATGTATACATGCGCGCGCGCGCGCACACACACACACACACACTCATATGCATCCAAACACTCACCTGATTGCCACAGAAACCCAGTGCCAAGCAACAGTTGTTCTGCAAAGTCATCGCCCCTGCGCACAACTGAGGGCCCTGTCTGGATATCTGGAAAGCAAGAAGCTGGCAAGTTACTTTAGGAAGGAAGGAAGGAAGGAAGGAAGGAAGGAAGGAAGGAAGGAAGGAAGGAAGGAAGGAAGGAAAAAAGAGTTGTATTCCAAAAAAAAAAAAACACCAGCACTTTTCTAAGCTCACAGGTCCTTACACACTTACACAATTATAGCAGCACAGTTCCACTGTAATTGCCACAGCAACAGCTCTGAAGTTCTCATGCCTCCCCCAAAAAAACTTTTCCAAGCTCTGGGTGGTGCGCCTTGTCAACTACAGGGAGTTTATTAAACAACAACAACTACTACTCTTCAATTTCCCGTCTTCTTCCTCCTTCCCGTTTCTTTTCACTGCCAAAAACTGGGACATGTGCCGCCGAGCAATATCAGAGCATCCTCAAGAGGGCAAAAATTATTAATGGGAAAGAGTGCCCAACTGCGGGGGGGGGGAGTTTGCTTTTGCCTGAATCTACTGGGAAGGACGAGCTTTCAGCCCTCTGCTCTCTTCCAGCTGTGTTAATTGAGTGGAAATTACTTTTGTACTTTGAATTCAGTTGAATTTGTAGTAGTAGTAATAACCACAATCCATTCCTTAAACTCGCCATCCTAGAATGGAAGAAAAATTAAGAACAGTGGCCACTTTCTTATTTCTGAAGACAAAAGGGTGGCTGGCAAGACAGAATCCATTGCTTTCAGGGACATACACACGTTCCCTGAGTCAGCGCAGAGAAGGAGCCCAGAGCTAACGTGCCAAACTGTGTTCTTAAGCAAGAATAGAAGAATCTGCTGAGGACACATCTGACGTAGGAGGCGGCACCCCTGCCTTTTTCCAGAGGAGGGCTGGACTCAATCGACCTCCTGGATCCCTCCCAGTCCCAGATGAGTCTCTGACGTCACCCCTTGGGCAGGGGCACCTTAAACGAGGCCACCGGTGGAAGTGCCAGCCAATGATGAGTGAGCTCTTTTGCCCAGACCGCCCCGGACCAGTCAGAACTAGTTTGGCTCTCCTCGACGCCTTGCCAAAGTTTGTGGCGCTGGCATGCCGAGGAGGCTCTCGAGCTGGCCCATCAAGAAGTTGCCAAGAAAGGCGTGACCCTGGCCTCCAGCCAGCTTCCATTGTTGTATGATGGACTGGGACATCCCAGGCCTTCTCCTTCCGGGTTCTGCTCCCTAATCATCTGAAATCAGGCTTAAGATAGCAATCAGTTTCCACAACTGCTCCCCAATAGCACAGGCCAATTTTCCATCTCTGCACTTCCACATCCTCCAGGCTGTCCTGGTTTGTTAATTAATCCTCTGCCGTCCCACTTTTTCACCTGCTGTAGAATGTCCCAGTTCACTCTCCTCCTTCCAATTGTCCCCCTTTGTCCTCAGCTTCCTTGAATGGCTGCAAACAGAGCTCAAAGTGCAAAAGTAGTTTGGGGGTTCCATTAACTCAGCAGAGGAGAGAGGATGGGAGGGGGCCGAATCTTGCCCCTCCGAGAAGCTCACTAGGCTGTTGCATGAGCCAGCATGGTATAGTGCAGAGCTTTCCAAACGTTTCATGTTGGTGACATACTATTTTTGGTGTGCATCATTTTGTGACACAGTAATTCAGCTTTACCAGCAAACCGGAGGTACCCAAGGTGGGGAAAGGCTGCCCCCCTAATCCTGGCCTGCTGCCGTCGCCCTTGCCAACGAGGCAGCCCCTTCCCAGCCGGTCCTTGCCCGCCGCTGTAGCTCTTGCTGGGGAAAAGCACCAGCGAGAGCAATGGCAGTGGGACAGGCTCGAAGGGGTCTTTATCAGCCAGAGAGGCGACAGACCAACACACTACATGCAGCACACTAATGTGTCGCGGCACACCATTTGGAAAGCCCTGGTGTAGTGGTTTGAGCATTGGACTACAACCCTGGAGACCAGGATTCGATTCTTTGCTCGGCTATGGAAGCCCACTGCTTGACCTTGGACACGTCACACGCTCTCAGCCCCAGGCATGATATGTTTGCCTGAGGGTTGACATAAGCTGGAAATGACTTGGAGGCACACAGCAACAAATGATAGTGTACCTACTCTACTTCCTTTTGAGAAACAGGGAAATGTTACTCGTCGTTCAGTACTTAGGCAAACAGGAAGAACTGCAAAGACCAGCAGAGACTCGGGCCATTTCCGCACTAGACTGTTATAGCGCTATTATTCCACTTGCAACTGCAAACCCCAGGATTCCATAGGATGTTGCAAGTGGAATAATAGCGCTATAACAGTCTAGTGCGGAAATGGCCTCAGTCACATTTCTGGAATGTGTTTATTTAAGATATACAACTACAAACCACTTTTTTTTCCTGACAGCTTTAATTGTGGCACACACTGATGAAACACATTTATTAATCCTTTTAAACTTGACAACATCAATGTGATATCATTTGTATGGTTTGATTGTGGGTTTTTTTTAATATCATCTCCTCCAGGACTCATGGGACCAAGAGACATCCGCACGTGGTTAAGCTGTCCCTGCTGAATCAGTACAGTTGCAGGGTATATTTATGTACATTTATTGTTTAAATGAAATATATATTAAAAACAGTAACTAATAATGCGGTGGGAGGGTGAGTCATACATAATGGTATGTATCACTTTTTAAAAATAGCATTCCAGGCTCAGAGTTGAACCTTCTGTCCAGCTTGATGTTGTCATCAGGAAAGCACAGCTGCACTACTGATTTGTCAGAAAAACATTTAGACTTGTCTTCACCCTGTTAGTAATATAAGAACCATATGTTATGCTTTTGCAAATAACTCCCGCTTTGCAAGAACTCAGGAGAAAAAATGATATCTGATATGAGGTCCTTACTTTTATATCTTTTGGTCACGATTCAGGAGGAAAGCAAAGCAAGACTCAGATTTTAGAAGCAACACAAAGAGATCACCCTATCAACGCATTTTTAAATATTGTATTCTGACTGAAATGATGCTCTCTGTCTCTAAAGAGAAAGAGTCAAGAATTCAAACAGGGACTTGGATCCCGGGCTGGTTTAGAAACCATCTCAGCTCTGGATCAGAGTTTGTCACACTAAGAAAGAAGAGTTTTCCTGAGCTGATGAAGAGTACGCTAGAGTATGCTAAAGGGCTTTGAAATTTCAGTTTTACCCCCCTGAACAAAAAACAACATATCCCTTAACCAAATGTGGCACCTATACAAATTCCCCACATTTGCATGCAACTGAGAAGACTCCGGGGCAGGACTTGCTGGCAGGAATGCAGATTAAGAATTCAAGATTTGCAGATCAATGACTGCTGATGGGGAAACCCTTCCAGCCTTAAATCAAAATACAAGATAGATGCAAATCCATAGTACAAATTCCACAGTGAGGATTTTCCCTTTCCGTTCCCTTCTACCTCCGTAAATTAAAATCCTGTTATCTAACTCAAGGTGACAAGGACCAAGTTCTTACACCACGGTGATCACAGCTCTTTTCTCTCTCATCCTCTCTCCTGAACTGGTAAGAACTGAAGAATATTTTAAAGCAGTGGTTCTTAACTTTTTCTTTATCATGGACACCCTTTAAATATCTCTTGTTGCCATGGCCCACCAAGGTTTAAAACTTAAAACCCTAAAATGCCTCAAATATGTACTTGAAATTGTGCACCAAGGGTCTTCAAATTTGGAGAGAACGGAGAAATTTTCATTGGAAAGTTGCCGTACATATTTATCTTCCTTCCTTCCTTCCTTCTTTAGCTCGTAACATTTCTTCAAGCCTTCGTGGACCCCCTATGAGGACATTGGGGATCTCCGGAGGTCCACGGATCACAGATTAAGAACCACTGTTTTAAAGTAATTGTTGTGTGTCTCAATAGAAATCCAGCCCCTGGTTTTTGGACACCCAATGGAAGCAAAGGGACCCATACAATTCAGTCAGTGAAGTGAATGATTCCCAGGTCTGTTTCCATACCTTCTGCCAGTTACTGCAAACCAAAACCAAAAATAATCTTCAAAAATTAGGGGGTTTGATCTATATACCTAATGAAGTAACTTCTCCTGGCCTGACCCTGCTGAATTTGGTGGATATGTCCTATTCAATACGCTCCAAACCCTGGCAGAATGAACTTCCTTCTCTCCAAACGGCTGATGGGCAGTTGAGTAGGTTACAAGGGGTGGGTGGGAGTTACAACTGTGGCAATAAAGTCACAATTGTGAAGTTGTGATCTGGGCAGTGGGGTTTTTCTGCTGTAAAGACCTGCTGCATCCAGCAATCACTCACAAGAAGTCCTGTTTTGCATTCATACCTTGTTTTATTTCCATACTCTCCAAGTGTCCTGATTTGGCAGGGACGGCCCCAATTAATTCTCTGCCATCCCACTTTTTCAGCTGCTTTTAAAACGTCCCAGTTTCGTCCTCCCACTCCAACTTTTCCCTTTCATCCTGAGTTTGTTTCGATCGCTGCAAAAGTAGTTTGCAGTCCATTCACTCAGCAAAGGGGAGAGGAAAAGTGCGGAAGAAATCTTGCCCTTCCTAGGAGGCTCGGGCAAAGGCAGTTCTTCCTCATTAATGACTTTTGCCAGCTTGACCACAGTGTGATGTTGCTTGTCCACATGTGTCCCAGTTTCCACAGAATTATAGATTCGTAGAGTTGGAAAAGACCACAAGCAGTGGCGGAGCTTGGAGCGTGTGGATGGGGGGGGCGTGAGGGGGCGGGGTATGGCACGAGGGGCGTGGCCACTGTGCATCGGGTGTGGCCAGGACACACAGGGGCATGGCTACAGTCTGGGACGGCCCAAAAACATTGCCGCCCGGGGTAAATTGTCCCCCCGCCCCCATCTCCCTATGCGACTGATCCCAAGGGCCATCCAGTCCAACCCCATTCTGCCAGGCAGGAAGACACAAGCACAACACTCCCAACAGATGTGAATGTTTCATCTGCAAAATGTTGGAGGGTATGAATTCCTGGGCCCTGACAAATCTCTCCAGAGGCCTGGATTAGCCCCACTCCCTGCTCAGAACACCAGCCCAGCTTTGTACTCCTGGCACAGTTCTTAGAAACTGGCCCACCTTGCCTAAGTCATCATCTACTTCTTGCACAGCAGCCTTTTCCTCTCCCAACAGGGTCTGGCTGGGATGCTCATTCTTTCCTTTTATGGCTGAAGTTTTGACTTTCTGCCACGAATTTCTCAACACACAGCCGCCTTCCTCCTTCCCTCACTTAGATCTGGGTGTCGTTCTGTTTAAAGAAGGAAAGATGCACTTGAGAAACCTTTTTCTCTTTTGCATCACGCAGCCCATTTCCCTCCCTCCCTTCTTCTCTCTTTCTTCCAAAACAGCCAGAGCCAAACAAAAATTCCCCCAGACAACGTACCCTTCTGTGCAAATCACGTGAACGAGGGGAAACGGGACTTTCAGTCACCAGTATATATTTGGCTTTTGCTGTGTAAGGATTTTCCACCCTCTTTCCCTCTCTCCAAACCCCACCTCCCTCTTCCCATCCATCGCTTCCTTTTCCTGTGCGCCTGCTGCCTTTTGCCAAATTTGTGAAACTGTCTGATTCATTCCAGAACCATCCTGAGAAGGCACAAGATCACCTCGTCGTAAATTTTTAACAGGCCTTGAATTCTATTCTTTAGGAACCTAACCAGGGGAAATAATCACCAACTATGAAACCGCACCCCCCCCAAAAAAAACAGTTTCCAGAAACATCAGTTTTGTCTCCCCACCAAAAAAACACACAACCTCTCTCCATGTAGACACCCTCCAGAATTAAAACACCGTGTCTGTTTCCATGGCTTAACATCCAACTCTACTCTGTTCTGCTCTGCTTGATTCTATTTTGGTCTCCTCTGTTTTGTTCTACTCTGCTTTGCCCTGCTCTAGATTTGCTCCATTTTGTTCTACTTTACTTTGTCCTACTCTATTTCAACCCCACTATGGTGTACTCTACTTCATTCCATTCTGCTTCATTGTTCTCCTACCCTGCTTTGTTGTGGCTAATTTTGTTCTTCCCTACTTGATTGTGCTCTGTTTCATTCCACTCCACCTTTCTACTTGTGCTCTGCTCTATTTTCTTCGGCTCCACATTGTCCTACCCTGCTTTAACCCTTCCTCTGAATACTTTGCTTCATTCCACGCTACTTTTTTCTACTCTCACGCTACCTCTGTTCTACCCTACTTGCTTTGTAATCTACTTTTACTTCTAGTCTACCTTCTCTTAGGCCATTTCTGCACTAGACTGTTATGGCACTCTTGTTCCACTTTCAACATCCTATGGAATCCTGGGGTTTGCCGTTTAGGGAGGGGCCTTTGAGGATGGCCTTTGAGGCCCCTCCTAAACTGCAAACCCCAGGACTCCATAGGATGTTGAAAGTAGAATAATAGCACTATAACAGTCTAGTGCGGAAATGGGCAGAGAATCAATCGGAATTGTCTGTGCCAAATAGGGACAGCAGGAGGGTGTGGAATCCTAAATTTGAAAGCCCTGGCATGGATCAAGAGCCTGTTTGGTGGCCCGATGCTTTGGATCTATAGCCTCTCCTTTCTTTTCCCATGTGCACATCTCCCAGAATACCCCAACCAGCAGGGCCATGCTGTCGAACGGAGGATGTTCAGCGTTGGTCGCTGTTCCTCACACAGTTCCTGTTCCTCTGGGTTCCCTGTCCAGGAATCCCCACATTGTACGGGGAGGCAGGGCACAACACCACTTGATTATGATGAGCTGTTAAGCACAAGGGATTTATATCTGTTTCCTTAGCTCAGCAAGACAGCGATCTCCAAAGGGCAAACGTGGGTGACTCAGCCCCTCTGGTCTGTTTGGATTGTATCTCCTTGGAGAAGTTATCTGGACCTTGCACAACAGGAGAGAGGCCACGACATTGCGAAGAAGCAGCAAGAGCTTATGGGGTAGGCGTTGGCAGGAGAACGCTTTTAGGAAATGCTTCAAAAGGGGCACGACATACTCCGTCTCCCCCTCCTCCCAACGTCCTTATTTTCAAAGTCATCTTTCCCCTCCCATCCTGGGATTTTAAACAAAGAAAGGGAATTCATGCAAATGCCAGCCAAATAGCTCTCCACATCTTTTATTCATTTACCATGAATAATAACGATGATTGCACAGCTCAGAAGATTCCTAATTGGAAACAGGTGTGAATGGATTCCGAGAAAGAGAGAGACAAAATATGCTATAGAGCACATGTGTCAAACACAAGGCCTGCGGGCCGAATCTGGCCCTCCAGGCCATTTCACGTGGCCCTCGCTCCTCTCTTGCAGCTGTGGCACTCCCCCTGCCTGGGCAGCTGAAAGAAGCACAGAGAGGGTCAAAGGGGCTAAAATAGCAATATAGCAATAGCATGTATATTTCTACACCAATTATCAGCTAAGCGCTCTGTAAGCGGTTTGCGATGTGTTAGCTAATTGCCCCCAACAGGCTGGGAACTCATTCTACCGACCTGCGGAAGGATGGATGGCTGAGTCAACCTGGATCCCGGCAGGATCGAACTCACAATCTTTCAACCACTATGCCACCAGGGCTTCTCCTAAAAGAGCACAGAGAGAGTCTCAGCTGTGACCAAAAAGTCAAACAAAGTTAATGTAATAAACAGTGCTTGGTAATAATTGCCTGATGATTAAAAAAAAAAACTTTCTGTTTTCAAAACTCATTTTTCAGTAAATAGTTTTACACTTGAATATCTGCTTGCCATTATTTTTCCTAGACTTCTGGTTTCAGAGCTAGTTATTACTAAAACCAGTAATAATTGAATGCAGAGGCAATTATTTAATATGATAAAAGCGCAGATACGTTTATATAGTCTTACAGGTACAACCGGCCCTTTGAGGGCAACCGGAACGCTGATGTGGCCCAAGATGAAATTGAGTTTGAACACTCCTGCTATAAAGAAAAAAAAGTCAAAAAGAGGGAAACCCTTTACTTCTGGAGTTATGAAGCAACGAAGCCTCCAAACTTAATTGTTTTCCAATGTGTGCACCTGTGAGTTACCTGTGTGCCACATCAACACCTTTCTTGGTGTAAAGCTGAAAAATGTAATGTGCAAAGAGGTCATTAATTTAGGGAAGGAAGTATGGCCTAAGGGTTAGAAACGCCTACGGAAGACATACCTGTAACTGAAACGGTTAGGTGGATGTATTGAAAGAATCTGTGTTGAGCAACACAGCCCTGGTTCCATTAGCATAGGTGGCACTGGGTCAATTTCTGAAAAGAAGTTGACAACCAGTGTCGTGGATCGTGTCTCTGAGCATGGGCAGACTGCTCTGCATTCATCACTGTTGAAAAGCCATAGTTGGTCCTCACAGAGTAGAGGACACTGGCTTTGTGGCTGTCAGGTAGACTTGAGGTAAGTATTTTTCTGCAGCTCACAGCATGAAATGGAACGTCTTGGGTTCAGATCTTGCCTCTGTGAGAAAACCTGAGACAAAGTACTGTTCTTTTAGCTTCCCCACTGAAAACAGGTATAGTCAGTGATGGCTGGCGCTTCTCATATCATTGGGGTAGTGATTCCACTTTGGGTTTTAGTCTGAACTTTGAAGGAACTGTCCAAAAAGCTGTGCCTTGGATAATTCCTATGAAGTTCTAACTAAAAGCCAAAGCAAATTCACTGCTTCACTGATTTGGAAGCCACCAATTTTTATTGAATATCCCACTGGTCTACATGTTGTGGTTGTTGTAAATAGTGCAGATGTATAATTCCATTCAGTGTTTCGAACACTCCAAAAGCAATGGGTTGGATCCTGACTTAGTTCTGCTTAGGTCTTTTCCAACCTACATTGTTATGGTGCTATTTTTCCACGTTCAACCACCTGTGGAATTCTGAAGTTTGTAGTTTCCTGAGGCCGAAGAGCTCCCTGGCTGAGAATCCTAAATGCCTTTCCCTAAGACTGCAAACTCCAGGATTCCATAGGATGCTGAAAGTGGAATAATAGCACTATAACAGCATAGTGCAGAAATGGCCTCAGTCTCTTTCTCTCAATCTCTCTTTTTCTTCCATCCATTCTTTCTCTTTTCTTTTTGGCATCTGCCTGCAGCAAACCAAAGGTAATATTGCCTTCCTGTGGACTACCATGCCTAGAATCCCCATCATCCATGCTGGTAGGGGATTCTGGAGGTTGTACTTCAGAAAAAAAAATCCATTAATGTTACTAAGCACTGAGCAAGGCTCTGGAATGTGCTCAGTGGGGATTTCTAATTTCTTGAAGCCTTCCTGCCTCTTTGTTCAATCTGTGCTTGATCTGGATTACCCACTGACTCACCACAGTTTTGGCCCTGACCCTGGACCGGGAGGGAAAGGAAAGTATTTGCATCCACTCCACCCGCACTCCTTTATGCCTTCTCATCGTGAGTGATAACATAACACAGGAGTCCTGATATGACCCCAGTTTCATAGTCCATTAATCGTAGGTTACATAAAACGTGGTGAGAATGTAACCAACTCCATTCTGAATAATGGTTTGGGTCCACGTTCCAAAGTGGCAAAGGAAACTATGCTAGTTTTGCTCCAAAACCAGCAAGACTTTTTTTCCATCTGTAAATGTAACTTTGAGGTGCTGGTGGCTGGAATTTAATGTTGGGGAGGGCACTAAATTGGCTCCGGGATGTAGTCTGAATTTTAAAAGTGCTATCCAAGGTGGTTTGGACTATAACTCCAGGACTCATGGGTTCGAATGAGTGCTCAACAATGGAAACTCACTGGGTGACCTTGGGAAGTCATACTCTCTCAGCCTCAGAGGAAGGAAGCAATGGCAAACCTCCTCTGAACAAGTCTTGGCCCCCAAAAACCCCATGATTGGTTTGTCTTAAGGTTGTCATAAGTCAGAAACAACTTGAAGGTGCACAAGAACAACAACCACAATCCAAGGTGCAAAACCCTTTGTGGGGAGCTAATGTTCAGCAGTTTGCCTTTAAAGTTTGGACTAAAACCCAGAGTAGTCTCACCACTCCACTGACGTGGAAGCCACCTTCTGTTCATACCTTAGGGTAGATTTGAATTAGGCTGTATAGCTCAGTGGTGATCAGAGACCAGAGCCCGTTAGTTTTACTACACAAGTGACATAAACTAAAGTGATATAAACAGTGACAATAGGAGGGAAAAGGCTGGAAGAGCAGCAGTCATGAAGGAAGTGAGGCAAGGGAGAATTTGGCTTCCTGGAGCTGCTAGAGTTTGATTCGTTTTGCCATTCCTGGAAAAAGTACATCCAGCAGTGAAATGCGCCACCAGGACTCTGGCAAATTGTTTTCTTCGCAGAACCAAACTCAAGTGGGTGGAAACAGTAGATATTTGACCAGCAGATTATGCAACGTACAGAAAGGCTATGACAGGTTCTAGAAGCATATTGCGGTCAGAAACTTGACCAGTGATTACAACTGAAATGACAAAACTACAAAGTTTCCTTTCTGTTGGAGCTGCTTGCACAGAAGACCTTTCCACTGAATTCCGCTACTTGTTCATTAACCCGAAAGACAGGGGGAATTGGATTTTCTGCATCAGGCATCAGAATGTCTTGGACAAGCACGGCAATCGGAAGTAATGTGTTACATTCCTGGGGGAGGGCAAATAGCGCAAAGGAAAGCACCTGCTCTGCATGGAAGCGGTTACACTTTCATTTTCTTGGCATTTCCAGCTAGGACTGGGAAAGAGTTATGTCTTAAATCCTGGACAATCACTGCTTTCAGTTTGGGTATGTCAGAGGAAAGCCACTATGGCAGTATTGGGGGCCAATTTTTGCCCAGCCTTCCCTTACTGCGTTTCGCTGTTGCATTAACCTAGAACTAGAAGTGATCTGATACCACTTCTGGTTTTAATTTCGCTTGATTTTCAGATATTTTTTTTGGCACGGGGAAGCAAAACTGTGTATTTAGCATGAAATCTGGGCAGTTTGGGGACAGAAAATTGCCTGCAAAATTCAATTGGAGAGGGTCGCAGGGGCCACAGAAGATAGGATTGGCACAGTAAGGGATCTGTGGACTACACTTTTCCCACTCCTGGTGTAAACAGTCCTGAGAAAGAGGATCTGAATGTGTGTGGTTCAGTATAAAGCCGTTTCCTATGAATCTATTCTGTTTTGTTTATGAAGGGCAGCAGATAAATCCCCTAAATCAGAGGCCATTGCTCCACAAAACTGTTATAGTGCTATTATTCCACTTTCAACATCCTATGGAATCCTGGGGTTTGCAGTTTAGGGAAGGGCCTTTAGAATTGTCAGCCAGAGAGCTCTTTGGCCTCAGTAAACTACAAACCCCAGAATTCCATAGGAGGTTGAAATACCACTAGAACACTGTAATATGGAAATGGCCAGAAAAGGCAACTATGGTCCTCCACAACCTTTTTGCCATATAGGGCTCCCAAAAGCCCTGTATGGAAGAGGCAATGGCAAAGGATTATGGGACCTGCTGTCCAAAAACACCTGGTCTGGAATCCCATTAGTGACATCTCCACACATAATTCGAGGTTGCCATATATACATGCATGCCCTATTGCAGATGGGATGTGATAAGCTATTCTCTATCTCTTTGTGCTCCATCCAAAACTTCCTCTCACGGGCATTTGTGATACCTGGGCTCATGGCACTGCTAGTGCCATAAACACCTGGTGAGAGGGCAGGGAGAAAGGCAACCAAGCAGTGAGACTGCCACCTGACCCCTCTGCACTTTTCCAGGGGGGGAATGAGCTCATCTTTCATCTAGAGAACTGCAGCAGGAATGGGAGGCAGTCCCTTGTCACCAACTCCCTTGCCCCTTTTCCTGGGTGTTTAATGGCCGTAGCAACCCCTCAGGTCTTGACAACTGTTGGAGATAAGCATGCCACTGTCCAGGTAGAAAGCAATGCTCCACATCTGTGGTGCACGGTGTCATCCCTGGAGAGAGGCAATTGCTGACCTGACATTGAAGGCACTTGCCTGCTGATCTATCTATCTATCTATCTATCTATCTATCTATCTATCTATCTATCTATCTATCTGGGTGGATAGTGAGAAGCGTGAAGAAGACTTCACACTTTCTTGTCCATTCCTTGATGTAAAAGGGGGAGTAACGGCACCTCCCACATCTCTTTCTTTGCAAGCCTCTATTTTCCCCTTGTCATCATTGGAGTACTATTTGCTGACAGCTTCCAAGTGGATAGGAAGCGAATAATTTAGCTGAGAACAACAGCAGGGCCAGGTTTCGAGAGAGGCCTGACCCTTGTGGTCTGTGGTCTAATTGCATGCAATCATTAGGAAGTCGTGGCAGGTGAGTCATGTGACCTACCTGTAGGCGTTCGTGGTGGACGGGGACACAGAATGGTGTGGAGTCCAGAAGATGGAACATCACCTTGGCATCGGGGGGAGGTTGCGGAGACAGGGAGAGGAAAAGGGAGCCAAAAATAGCATATCCGATCTGGTAGCCACAGCAGAGGTGCTTGACGAAGCAGCGAATTATAACCCACCTCATTACATTTGAGCATAGAGGGGAAAAGCCCTTTTTGTCTGTGCATTTGAGATTTGTATGGGGGAGGGAGAAAAAAATGTACGGAGTGGTGGACAGATAAGTGAAAACTCAGAAAATGAGCATATACATGCCCGTAGGAAGGACCTAAATTTTATTCTTATTCCCAGGCCATTTCCGCCCTAGGCTGTTATAATGCTATTATTCCACTTTCAACATCCAATGGAATCCTGGGGTTTTCCCCTCCCTAAACAGCAAACCCCAGGATTCCATTGGATGCTGAAAGTGGAATAATAGTGGCCTCAGAGTCATGGTCCAACCCTTACACCGCTATGGCACACGGGTTTCTTAAACACTAGAAACTACAAGGCCACAGTCTATAAATCAGTCCTCATGCCACAAACTATTAGGCTTCATATTCCAAATGAGGACTCAGACTCCAAACGAGGCCTCCCAATCCCAAACGTTGTTATTGTTATGTGCCTTCAAGTACTTATGGTACCCCTATCCAGGGGTTTTCTTGTCAAGGTCTCATCAGAGGAGCTTCCACATCACTGCCTTCCTCTGAGGCTGAGAGAGTGTGACTCATCCAAAGTCACTCAGAGGGTTTTCCATGGCTATATGATACCACACTGGCTGAAACAGTTAGAGCAGACCCACTGAATTAATTTTGGCGTGCTGAATAGGGCTAATACTAGGATTCAAATCTATGGGTTTTGCTTTCAGGTTCTCAAAGCTCACCACCACAAGGAGTTTCAGGGATGAAAGAGGTTTCAGGATTTGAAATCAGTGCGACCAGCTCATCTAGGAGATCCCCTTCTCTGCTCTCATGGGCTTTGAGCCGTGCCAATTTCCCGTGGGTCTCTCAGGCTTTCAGCCATGCCAGTCCCTTGTGGGCCAAAAAAACTACAGCCATTTAGCTTAGGCCGGCAGAATCCCCACCTCTAAGCTGCCATGATTCAGCCGGGAGTTTTTTTGTTCCCAGGGAGGGAGAACGGTGGGATTTGATTCTGCGGAACTGCTGCAGTGAGTCACCCAGACTTTTACTCAGAATTTGATGGAAGCACATCGGCGGTGTGGATCCAGCCTTCCAGCAAAACATCTGGACTGGACAAAAGGTTTTCTCCTACCGTAATCCCAAGCACGCACTATTCTCCTCCGTCATCACTGGAGGGTTCTTGACGAAGCTGCTTGGTGGGTCCGCACTGTGAAATTTGCCTCCGCTCCCGCCTCCAGAGAACAGACAGCCGGTCTCAGAACAACCGTTGCATACAGGTGATACTCTGTGGACATACAAGCAGAGCTTGGAAAATGTGCTGGCTTCAGACTGCAGCTCCCAGAATCCTGCAGCAAGCATGCCTGACCCTTAAGTTTTCATACCTTCCAACTATCCTGATTTCGCAGGAAGAGTTGGAATTAATCCTCTTCCATCCCACTTTTTCAACTGCTTTTAAAACGTCCCAGTGTCCATCTCCTCCTCTTATTAACTGCTGCCAAGTCAACTTCGTCTTACAGCAACCCTTTGAACCAGAGACCTCCAAGGCCATTTCCGCTTTCAAGATCCTATGGAACCCCAGGATTCCATAGGATGTTGAAAATGGAATAATAGCACTGTAACAGTCTAGTGCGGAAATGGCCAGGTCTTGCCAATTCAGGGTCTTTGTCCTCAGCTTAGTTCAACTGCTGCAAACTGTAGTTTGCATTTAATTAACTCGCTGGGGAAGGGGGTGGGTGAGAGCATAGAGAAGGGGACAGCGTCTTGCCCTGTCCTGTAAGCTCAGGCAAAAGAAAACTGCTGCAGTCTTTCCTAGCTTTTATATGCTTCCTCATTAATAGCTTCTTCCATCTTGACCGTGCTGTGATGTTGCCTGGTTCAGGAACGACAGATCACTTCATCTAAACTCTCCATTTCTTCCTAAATTCCCCAAAACATAATTTACAGTAACACCCACAAAGTCGACATTGGGTTATTTTTACATCAGGAAATCCGCTGACTTCAGCCTGATTTTGGAGCACTACACCCCACTTGGGGTGCAGGAGACAGGAGGGTAAATTTGGACTTTCTCTCCTGCAGTCTTCTTCCCCACAACGACTCTCTCTCTCTCTCTCTCTCCACCCCGCCTTCCTTTTTCGCTGAGTCTCAGAGCTCTTTGCTTGGGCTGATTTATCTCCTGAATGCCTTGCTTGTTTCATCCTGTCCAGATGTGTCCAAGACGCTCGCCTGCAAGGTTCTTGAAATTCTTTTCCTCTGGAGGAGATATTACACAAACCCATTTATGGCTGCTCTGAGTCAGGAATTTGGGATGATGCAAGGGGAGGTAAGCGGATCCCGGCCAGAGCTCATGCTGACATGTTCCAAGCATTCCAGAAGGCGGAAGAAGCCAAAACAATGCAAAAAGTACTAAATATGCACAATTTCTCTGCTTCTTGGAATAAAAAAAGTGCAGGGCCTGTGGCATTATTTAGACTGGGCACAGATGGGGAATCAGCAACCCTCTGGATGTTGGTGGACTACAAGTCCCAACATACCTGCTCATTGGCCTTGCTGGCTAAGGGTTGGTGGAGTCCAACAACAGAGGGTCAGATGTTCTCAGATTCCCCCCACTTTGGAGAGCTAAGGAATGGGCAACTTCATCTTTTATATGATATCCCTCCAGGTTTTTAAATATGGCTCCCATAACACATCTCCATCTGAAGCCAAGCCTCGTAAGGCTTGGTTTCCATCTTGGTTGCCCTCCTTTGGACACGTTCCAGATGGTCAATATCCTTTTTGAACTGTGTTGCCCAGATCTAGATACAAGGCCATTCCAGGTGAGGTCTGATCAAAGCAAAACAGCTTAAATCTCTTGAAAGCATGATGTCCTGTCTGATCTTGAAAGCTAAGCAGAGTCAGACCTGGTCAGTAATTGCATGAGGGACCAAGAAGGAATATTGGTATATTTCAGAAGCAGGCAATGGCAGACCAGCCCTGAGTATTCTGTGCCTAAGAAAACCCTATGAAATTCATGGGCTTGCCATAAATTGACAGATGACTTGAAGGTATACACACACACAGTATCCATGTGCCACAGAAATGCTTTCCTCACATTTTGGACCACTTGGGATGGTTCTCCCACAGAATGCCTTCATCTTTTTTTCAGCTCACCTTCATCATCTAAAAATGTGGCAGTCCCACAGCCATGGCCATTCTGTTAATAGATAACAATGGGTTAAAATATTGCAATGTGTCTTTTGGCTTTTATTTGTCCTGTTCAATTCATTTGTCAGGGAAGAAGCAAAATAATAAAAAAAAAAATACCAGCATGTTTTTGTCCTACAAATCTATGTGTTTAATGTGCTGCCCTTCAACTCTCTGGGATCACAGTAAAGGCCAAAAAGTTTATCCAAAATTCTCCCTCCACACCTTTGTGTAACTCTGGACTTTCTTGATCTTGAGGTGGATCTATGTGTGTTTGTGTATGTGTGTGTGTGAGAGAGAGAGAGAGAGAGTGCACACAAATCCAGTTGCTGAATTGTATTTTATTCCATCTTGAGCCGGAATTAATACTAGTGTAAGAGCCGAGAAATCACAGAAACTCTGTAGTCATGATTAGCTGACAACTGATAGAAACTCGGTAGTCATTCTTTCCACAGCGAACGATAAGTAAACACACACACAAACGCATGGCTTTTTGTTTTTTCCTGTAACCTCTGGGAAATGTGCAATCTCTCGCTTGCGTTTCTCTGCAGGCCCGTCTTCGAGCTGTGCCTAGTCATGCCAGCGTGAGGAAAAAGGCAGTTCAAGAGACCCAGTTCTCTGACAGGAGGGAGTGAGTCATGCACAAGTCACCTGAGAAAAAAAGAAATCAAAACAGACATGGGGACTATTTCCAAGTGAAAGGGCCTCTTCCTTCTTTGCAAACCAGGCAAAGCGCTCTGCAAACAGAACACCCTTGATGGAAGTGACCTTTGTACAGGGCTTTTGCTTTGTCCAAGAGCAATCCAGAATTTTCAGGCCCTTTCCTATGTGCTTTCGGTCATGCACTTTGGTCATACATGTGAAAGACCGCATACCCTCCAACATTTCACAAATGAAAACTAGGTCCCGTATGGCCAAGCAACATCGGAATGTGGTCAAGGTGGCAAAAGTTATAGAGGAGGAAGAACAGACAAGCTAGGAGAAGCTGCAGCAGTTTGCTTTTGCCAGAGCCTTCTGGGAAAGGCAAGTTTCCATCCCTTCCTCAGCTCTGCTCTCCTTCCTGCAGTGTTCAGTTGTAGCAATTGAAGGGAGCTGAGGATAAAGGAAACAGTGGGAGAAGAAGAGTGGAAATGAGACATTTTAAAAGCAGCTGAAAAAAAATGAGAAGGCAGAGGATTCTTGGCAAAGCAACTCACCCTTTTCCCTCTCCTGTCCATAGAATCAGAATCATAGAGTTGGAAGAGACCCCAGGGGCCATCCAGTCCAGCCCTCTGCTATGCAGGAACACCCATCAAAGCACTCCCAACAGATGGCCACCCAGCCTCTGCTTAAAAACCTCCAAAGAAGGAGACTCCACCTCACTCCATGGAGGCAGCACATTCCACTGCTGGACAGATCTGACCATTAGGAAGTTCTTCCTGAGGTTCAGGTGGACTCTCCTTTCCTGCAGCTTGAATCCATTGCTCCTTGTCCTGGTCTCTGCAGCAGCAGAAAACAAGCCCGCTCCCTCCTTGACATGTCATCCTTTCAAATATTTAACCATGGCTATCAAGTCCCCTCTTAACCTGCAGACTAAACATCCCCAGCTCTCTAAGTTGCTCTTCAGAGCGCTCTGTGGCTTCCAGACCCTTCCCCATTTTGGTCACCCTCCTCTGGACATGCTCCAGCTTGTCCAAATCTTTCTTGAATTGAGGTGCCCAGAACTGGACACAGTATTCCAATGCAGAATAGAGTGGTACCATCCCCTCCCTTGATCTAGACACCATATTCCTATTGATGCAACCAAGAATCGTGTTGGCTTTCTTGGCTGCTACATCACACTGCTGACTCATGTTCAGCTTGTGGTCCACCAAGACTCCTAGATCCCTTTCACACATACTGTTATCCACCACGTGTCCCCCATCCTATATTTGTGCGTTCCATTTGTTCTGCCTAAGTGCAAGACCTTACATTTCTCTCTGTTGAAATTCATTTTGTTAGCCTTTGCCCAGCTCTCTGATCTGTCAAGGTCATTTTTAATTTTGATCCTGTCCTCTGGCATATCAGGTACCTCTCCCAATTTGGTGTCATCTGCAAATTTGATCAGCATGCTCTCTACTCCTTCATCCAAGTCACTGATGAAGATGTTGAATAGCCCTGGGCCCAGGACAGAACCCTGTGGCACCCCACTAGTCACTTCTCTTCAGGATGAAAAGCAGCCACTGGTGAGGAGCATCCTTTGGGTTCAGTTGGTCAACCATGATCTGGTTTGGACCTTGAGTGCCCATTCTCCCCACCATGACTTGATCTCTTTCCCACAGAAACCCACATGCACACACTTTGATATCTGCAATTTTCCCACTGTTGTGGGGCTCCTATGCCCCTCACTCTGGGAAATGTGGACGGCTAAGCGTATGTTCCTGTTGACACAGCCTAGAATTGCATTAGCTTTTTTAGCTGCTGCGTACCACTGTTGACTCATGTTCAGCTTGTGATTGAGTCAGATTCCCATCTCTTTCCCATGAGCTATGGTGAAGTCAGGTGTTACCCGTCTTACTATCTGTGCCTTCGTTTTTTTTCTGCCTAAGTGTAGCACCTTAACCTTTCTCCCTATTGAAAGGATTAATCATAACTGTAACTGCTCCAGTAGCGGGCCGGGTATATCTTCAGGCCTTTTGCTTTTCCAAAGGGCGCTGCTGGCCCTCTGAGACATGCTTTCAGTCACGCATGGCTCGGTAACTGGTCAATCCAATTCCCGTAAAGCACCTGACACTGAGCTAAGCTTCTCCTGCAAGCCCGTCTGAACGGTTTCTGACACCTTTCCATTTCCTTGGCCCTTCGCCACGACTTTTCTCAGCGCTTGGGGAAAGTCCCTTTTGGAAGACGACAACTCCCAAAATCCTCCAGGCAGCCTAACAAGCTGTTCACGCGTTTCAGGGGGCTGCCATCAAAAAGAAAGGAACTCCTCCTCTCAGAAGCGTGCTGAAAAGCAGCTAGGAATTGTTTTACTTCTTCAACCCTTCTGTGATGTCAATGGAAGCTCAGCCGATCACTAAGGGAAGGGAAGAGCTGGGTTCTGTTGCTGGAATATCTCCAGATGCTGAAGAATGGCTTTGAATCACTCTTTTTCATGCTCTGGGTATAGGAGCAGAATTTCAAGGTTTTGCCAAATCAGACTCCAATACCACTTTTTAAAAGAGTACTGTACTGTTTGTGTCCGGTGGACAGGAAGCAACTTCCTGTGTTGGAAATCCCTGGAATTTGTCTGATCAGGAACAATCGAGAGAGCAAAGCACTGGGAGAAAACAAAATGTTCCCTTCTCCCTGTCCCCCCTCTTTTATTTACATCTGACATGGAGCCAGGTCCAACTCCCTATGGAAGAGGCACGGGGGAAAAAACCCCAGCGGCAGAATGGATTTCCTCACACATGGGAAAGCCCCACCCAAGCAGAATAGCTTAGCAGCAAAATTCTTCACATTCTTTTGAGGAATTATTTTGTGCAGAAACATATGTGGGGTTTCTGTGCAAACTCTGTGCATTTTTGTATTGGAAACAGTACGTTTTATGCAAAAAAAACCTGTTTTTTTTTTAAAAAACACATGTATTTTTGGTGCAGGGAAAAATGTGCATTTCTGAACAGCTGGGGGGATTCTGAGAGTTGCAGTCCAAAAGAATAACATTTCTCAGCTCTGGGTTTAACTAAGGGTGAGGGTTGATGGGAGTTTTAGTCCAGGGTCAGAGGGTCAGAGGTTCCAGATCTTTGCCTTACAGGTAATTTGCCAGTGAAAATAACCAAGGCTGAGACTATGTTCATGAGCCCTCCTCACACTGGAGCCCCCAAACCTCTGTCACATTTGCTCAAGCACAGAGAAAGAAGGAGAAAAGGTTTGGGTACAAACAGGAAGGGCACCCAACCTATTAAAAGCAATTGTTTCATCATCTCCTTATCATTCCATTAATTGAGGGCCCTTCCACACTGCTTAATTATAGCAGTATGATTCTCTTTATCAGCTGTGGCTGCCCCTAGGGAATCCTGGGATTTACAGTTTTAGGGAGGGTACTTAGAAGAGTTCTCATGCCTTCCCAAACCATAAATCCCAGGATTCCATAGGAGGCAACCACAGCAGTTAAAAGAGAATCGTATTGCTATAATTAAATAGTGTGAAAGGGCCCTGTGTCAACACGAATGCCTTTGCACCTTGGCACGACAGCAAGTGGAACTGCCTCCAGTGCATGCACAAATTGTTGTTGCTGTCTGTCTTCAAGTCATTTCTGGCTTACGGCGATCCTAAGAGGAACCTATCCCAGGTTTTTCTTGGTGAAGTTGGTTCAGAGGAGCGTTTGTCTTTGCCTTCTTCTGAGGCAGAGGCACTGTGACCTGCCCAAGATTACCACAGTGAATTTCCATGGCTGAGTAGGGATTCGAACCCTGCTCTCCAGAGTCATAGTCCAATATTCAAACCATCACACGGCAATTTTCCAAACACTTGCAGGGCAGAGGCCACCTGTAAATGTGTCATGTCCTTCCTTATTGCAGTGGGATGGGTAACTTATTGCTTACAGTCAAAGGTAAAAATTTGTGGAGAGCCGTATGATGGAGCACGACTTTTCCAGCTGTGGGTGGAGCCATACTTCAAAGTGGGTGGGGCCAGAGCCAGAAGTGGGTGGGGCCAGAGCCAGAAATGGGTGGGGTCTGAGCCAGAAGTGGGCGTGGCCTGATTCAGATGTTCGAAAGGGGGGACTTCCTCGGTTCCTGCCATTCCCTTCCCTGGTCTCTCTTTCTCACCAAGACAACACTTTTCTCCTTCCTTCTTCCTCCTCACCCTTCGGGCAGCAGGAAAAGGAAAATCACATCCTTACCAGAAGCCTGAACTCATTGCTTCCACGGGGAGGTGTGATACTGGGCTGGGGTTCAAGTTTTATTTTTAGTCCTGCTGATCGTCTGATCAATTTAACCACCCCAAAATACAGGGGAGCATTTACCCAGGCTAAGTTTAATGTGCTCCCATCTGCCCTACTAAAAAGGGAAGCTACAATAATTTACCATATTGGGATCGTTGTTGCCCTTGCGCGGCAGAGAAAGTAGAAACTGTGGGGCATGTTTTATTGTATTGTTCTTTTTACCGTGATCTTCGATGCTGCTCGACTAACCCAATTTTACAAAGTATACCAAGGAGATCTGATGTGTTCTGCATTGATTACCTTTTGGCAAACCACTTCCCTGAAATTACCCCCAAGGTAGCTAGCTTTTGTGTGGCAGCTATAGCTTGTCAGCGTAGGATTTATCCAAATATCACAGAAATTTACATACTATGTCGCTTTTTTATCAAACTATTGTAATTCAAATATTTTATATATGATATATAAGTACTTTCATGTTCTTTTAAATTTTCTGTTTAGCAATCTATTTTTGGGTGCATCTTGTTATTTTTTTTTTAGCATTCTGTTTGCTTGCTTGTTATGCTGGTCATTGACCGAAATAAATATATGTATGTACCTATGGGCCAGAGTTCATGTTAAATGAAGCCAAGCCGAGGGTCCCACGCACCCCAATGACTGCAGGTCAATTCATTCAGACTCACCAAAGAGTGTGTTTGAGAGGGAACGATCTCCTTAGCCCTCTGTAGCTTCCATGTTTTTAAGAAAGGGTTGCTAGACACATTTGCGGCAGATATAGGGAGTGGGCAACTGTCCAGGTTTAGGGGACCACATCAACTTCTCCAAGGAGATCTTGGAGAGCTGTGCCCCACTGTCCCCAAATACATTCAAGGGGGAAATTTGACACATTTTTCAGCCCTTGAGGTTATTTTAGGCCTTCATTTTACAACAGCAAGTGACCTAGAATTTGAAGAGGGTTACGCTCCTTCTGGAAAGAAAGACTCACAGCCCTGGGGGGTGTTTCTATACCCCTCCATCACCCTAGCAGTGGTGGTACCATGTATCTTCAGCTAGCTTGGGCTGGTCTACCACCTGCGGCCATTTCTGATCAGGGCTAAGCTAGACATGGGGTGCCACCAGGTTCTGCTAATCTCCCTGTTGGACTACTAGTGTCCAAAACACATGGGGATTCCCTTGAAGACAACTGTCAAGTAGTAGTGAACTGGCCTGCCAGACTTTTGACTGGCCTTGTACCATTAGCTGGTGACTTCCATGACACCGGAAGGGCGAGGTGGGGCGGAGGAGTCCACTCTGGGTTTTAGTCTGAAGTGTAATGGAATTCTCTAAGGTGCTCAATGGATCTGGAGGGCTGGTTTGGGTTCAACACCTCAGAGAGCTCCTTCAGAGTGCAGACCAAAAGCCAGAGGAAACTCACTGCTCCCATTGACCCATAAGCCGCCAGAGCTACCTTTGCATTTCTGACAGGCTGGTTTGTGTCTTAAAAAGTCTGTTTTAGTGGATTATTCTCATGTAGGCCCACACGAGCCTGCACAGGCTTTTTGGATCTCCCATTGGGTGCAATTCCAGCATCTCACTTGTTGTTGCTGTTGTTTGCCTTCAGTTTGACTTCAATTTTTGGCTGCCTTGTGAATGCCACTCTTCTTCTATATACTAATATTGTGCACATCTGCCCCGGTGCTTACTTAGCTCCTATCATTCAACACTGGGTGCACAGTAGCTCCCCCGCCGCCATCCCAGGCAGCAGATCAAGGAGTCAACCTTCTCTGCATCTGCAATTGCAGTCTAACACCCGAGCAGACCTTGGACTACACATTCCATCTCCATTTGCCTTCAGTGCATCCCCAGAGCTTGGAATCTGCTTTTCGGACAACAAATCCCATCAGCCCAGCCCACCTAAGAATCTTCTGTTTGCCTTATGCATGTCTCCAGAGCAGGCCATCTGCTTTTTGGGGGCAATAAATCCCATCAATTTCATCCTAACAATAATCTTCCATTTGCTCTGTGTGTGCACGCGTGTGTGTCCAGGCCTTACAACATGCTTTTGCGGACTGCAAAGCCCAGCAGCAGCAGCATCCCCTGGCCAACAAGCCAGGCGGGGGATTTTGGGATTGGTCGTCAAAAAAGTGGGTAAGGTAAGGAAGACATCGAAGTAGACAAAAGATTTCTTATCCCTTGGCTTCGACATGCGTCAAAATGGAGACAGTCAAGAAATCAAAAGAAAACCAAGAACTGGAAAGGAAACCAGGAAGAAATGAGATCAAATCCTAAAGGGTAAGAGACAGATCATTATCGAAGTCAGAAACTTCCAGCCCGCAGTTGTTCCCCGTGTGTCTCTGCAGGAACGTGAAAGCTGGACAGCGAAGAAAGCTGGCAGGCAGAGAAGCAGCTCCTTCGAAATGTGGTGCTAAACTGCGGTCCTTTCCACACTACGCTGTTATGGCGCTATTATGCCCCGTTCAACATCCTGCGCAGTTCTGGTTTTGTAGTTTCCTGAGGCCCAAGAGCTCTCTGGCTGAGAAGTCTAAATCCCCGTCCCCAAATTGCAAGCCCCAGGATCCCACAGGGTGCTGAAAGTGGAATAACAGCGCTGTTGCAGTGCAGTGCGCAACGACGCTAAGGCCGCGGGGCCGAGCGCGGGGCGGACCGCGCCCCTCGAGGCAGGCCCGGCCGCCCTGCCTTTGCAAGACCTGAGCTGACAGCCCCGGGGGGGTCGCCTCCAGAACGCCGCCATACATGCGGAGCCGACCGGAGAGCGAATCGCAACAAAGGCCAAAAAGGAACTTCCCGAGCAATACGCCGGGAAGGAAGGGGGAAGAAGAGACCGAGGAGGCCACCTGCCTCTCTCCCCTCGCCCGTGCTCGTGGGCCCCGCCCCGCCTCGAATCCGGAGCCGGGCGTGTCTACACGGCGCCCGGGCGCAAGCCAGCAGCTCCGCGTCGCCGCCGCCGCCGCCGCCGCCGCCCTCCGGCCCCCCCTCCCGGCCGTTCCCGTGAGCTCATCGCCGGGGAGGGGCCCCACGCGGCCGCCCGGCCCGGCCCCTCTGCCGCCGTCAGCGGGGGCTTAAAAGGCGCCCGGCGGCCGCTGCGCTCCCCAAGTGCGCGCAAAGCCAGCCGAGGACGCGGCGCCCGGGAGACAGAGCAAGCGAGCGCCAGAAGGCAGGCGAGGCGAGGCGAGGCGAGGCGAGGCGAGGCGGCGGCGCTGCCGGGCCGAAGCGGAGCACACACAGCAGGCAGGCCGGCCGGCCGGCCGGGGGAACCGGAGCAGCCGCCGCGGGTGTCGCCTCCTCCGCCTCCTCCGCCTCCTCGTCCTCCTTCCCGCGAGCGCAGAAGCCGCCGGCGAGCCAGAAGCCCCGGGCCATGAGCTCCGCTTTGGGCGTCAGTACGCTCTGCGAGGTCAGTGCTCAGCACCGCCGAGAGGGGACCCGGGGCCCCTTCCGCCCCCTTCCCCTCGGACTGCCGCGCCCATCATCCCCCGGCCCCTCCGGCCGGGGATTTGGGACTGGCCGTCCGAGGAGGGGAGTTCTCCAGCCGCTGTGGCTCCCCTGCCCCACCGCCCCCTCGACTGTATCCTGCGGAGGGGTAGCCGAAACGCTTCTTCGCTCCCAGGAGCCAGCCTAGCCGGGGGTTCGGGTGTTGTTGTTCAAGGAAGGAACTTTTCTCGGCTCAGTATCTGTATGTGGGTGTGTGAGTGGGTGTGTACACATATATATCTGTGCCCTTTCGTTTCTTTTTGTCTTGGGGAGGGAGGAGGAGAAACGCCACTTTTAAATAACTACAGTTCCCAAAATCCCCCGGACAATACAGGGAGCTGCTGTCCAAGAAAGTAACTCCCCCAAGCTCTGCCTTCTTAGATCCCTGACGTGGCTTTCTCCCCCTATCCGTCCTCGCTGGGGGAGGGAGAAAACTTTTCGACTGCAGCTCCCATGATGCTGTTCACCTGGCCAGGGATTTTGGGAGCTGTAGTCCAAGAAACGAACTTTGTCAAGGTCTGTTCCCCCTCCGCCCTTTCTCCCTCCTGTCTTTCCACTCATTTCTCCCATCCTCCACTTTCTGAAGTTTTTTTTTTTAACTTAGAAATTGTTCTTCGCCTTCGGCTGCTCTTCAACCTTTGGTGTGGAAACGGGCAATCAGGGTTCACCACGCCAGTAGCAAATTTGTATTTTTAATTCTTAAGGAAAGGCTATTGGATTTCTCCGCCTTGGTTGTGCGGGCTTTGGATTTGGCTGTTCGGTTGAGGATTTGTTACCTGGAGTTGCTGAAGTGTCACTTGGTGACTGGAACTGTCACGGAGCAGATGGGCTTGGCCAAAGGGTTTCTAAAAACTAGAGGAAACTGGGCAACATTTTCAAAAGCAGGGTCCTTTCAGCCTTGAGCAACACATTTGTAAAATTCACCAACAGAGTTGGGCTCAGGAACAGAGAAAGGTGTATGAAATTCTTTCACTCATGGCTGGGTAATGGTGGGCGGTTTATTCCTTCTTAAGTTTCTTTTGCTGTCTTTTTCATCCCAGCTTTGGATAAAGCAGAGTCCCTACCTGCTAGAGGCTGGATATCTGTGATTTCCCTTCTCCCAGGCCTGGCACGCTTTTCATCTGAAATAACTGGGGTTGGATGAGAAAAGTAGCAAACTTTAGTTTCGTGCAGAACTCTTTTTCGCACCACTGGATACATCCAGTACTAGGGTGAATGGGCTGGTGGCTTTTCTAGACTCCACATCTGAGTGTCAATTTTTAAAAAATAATAAGTGGGCTCTGCATCTAAGAGGGAGGAAAAGACTTTTGTCCTTTTGACTTTGAGTTGACATAAGAACATTTCTCCAGGCCATTTGGTTCCCACAGTCATTTTCTTAGCCTCTCCCACAACTTGTGAGTTGTTCTTCTGCCCCAAGCAGTGCCGGGAACTATTCTCAGTAAGAACGTGTCTCTGTGTGTGTTTATTCCACATAATGACAGATAAGGAAGGTGCTTTTTCATGTTTTTGGCAGGTTTTTCGTTACACAGAACTCCGTGGCAGAGATTTAGCCAGAAGTGTGTGGTGGCAACATTTTGTCCTAGTCTACTCCTTTGATTAGCTTCTGTTTTCAAAAACACAGAGATGTCAAACCCTGAGTATTCCTTGACCTTTCTTTCGAAGCTTGGATCTATAAAATCAAGACGTGCAAGGCTACCTTGCTAAACTCTGGCCTTGACATCTTTGTGGTCTAGACTCTGAATAGCTTGTGAGAAGGTAGCTATTTGCATACTACTCATACAGAGTGGGGGATTCTGGAAGTTGTAGTCCTAAAATAAACCTTTTCTGGTTCAGTGCAATGATTTCAGCAAACCAGCAAGGCCTGGATTAAAAGTGTTTAATCAGAGATTAAATGCCTGGTTCTCAGTGATCTGCAGAAAAGCAAAATAAGCAATGTTTCAAACTTCTTGGATGTAATTTCCAGGAAAATGAAACTAAATCCACTTCTGACAAGCCCTAGTCTCAGTGTTGGTTTGGAAAGGCAAATCTGGTTGTCTCTGTACACAGGAATAAATTTGCAGGGAGGGGAGGTCGAAGTGTGGTTTTTGGTGCTCTCAAACCAATCTTGCCTTCTAGAAGCAAAAGGAAAATGTATAGAAAAGCTGGTTCCTTCCTGTTTACTTCAAATCAGGACAGGCAACGACACAGCTTACTTCCTGGAGCGAACCGCGTTTTATTTTCCTAGCTCAAGAGTGGCTTCTTCGTTCCCCACTGCTTGAAAAACAAGCCGCCCCTTGTGCGCTCGGTGAAACAAGCAGTTCAGCCTCGGATTTCGCAACCCCCCTCTTTTTTTCCTACCCTGTTTCCTTGTCCGGGTTGCATCAGATTGTCTTCACAGCCTTTTTGACCCACCCACAGTCGTTTGGAAACCAAGGCCAGAATTTACCTCACTGGGAACCCAGAATTTTTTGCTAAAAATATATAAAAAAAAATTTTTTTTAATTTTAAGCAAGTTTAAAAAACAAACCATAGGAAATTGAACTTTTTTTTTTGACTGAGAAAGTGGTAACACCCCATCTCTTGATATCCCTTGCCACTGGCTATGAGGGCTAGGGCTGATGGGAGATGCAGTACAGCAAGACTTGGAGGCCAAATGTGCCCTCGCTTTACCAAATTACCAACCCAAGATCACTCAGTGAGCTCCATCGTGGATTAGGGGGTTTGCAATCCCAGGTCCTTTGACACAGGCCATTAAGGCATAGCCTACAACTTTTCACTGTAGCATAGCTGCTCCAACTGTGCTCCATTTTTCAGCTGCTTTTAAAATGCCCCAATTTCTGTTTCTTCCTCCTGCTTTTCTCCTTTGTCCTTGAGCTCAGTTTGCAGCAGATGAAGTAAGCCAAAGTGTAAAAATAGTTTTCTTTCATTTTGGGGACTGTAGCTCCCAGATTTCCCCAGCCAGCGTGGCCAGTGAACAAGAAGAACAAGCTTTCTAATCTCTTATTTTGCAGCCTTATTCATATGGAGTGTGGCTCTTGCGCTGTGTCACAGACAGGTTCCTCCTGTCACAGGGCTACATCACAGACAGGTTCTCGCTTCAAACTTGCCATTTTAAAGCCCAAGAGCCAGAAAGACAAGAGGAAGAGACAGGGCAGAGACAAAGAGATCTGTGTGACAACCTTCCTGGGTGTTTGCTGGGAGATATTTAAAGGCATAGAAGGACGCAATAGACATGTAAATTCAAGATTGTTTGAAGGCGGCTTTAACAGCTCCCTTAATTGCTTTGGCTGCATCCTGTGGAATCCTGAGATTTGCAGTTTAGGGAGGTATACTTAAAATTCCCACCCAGAGAAGTTCCTCTAATGCCTCATCAAATTACGAACCCCAGGGTTCCACAGCTAGGGTAGTTGAAGCGGAACCATGGCGCTTTAATCTTGTGGTGTGAAACAGCCCTGGTTTTCTTTCCAGTCCCAAAAGAATTGATAGCCCTATTATGAAACGTTTTTTAATTTCCTGTTCCAGGCAGGTTGTCATCCATTTTTCCACTCAGAGTGCAAAAAAGAGTTTGCCATCCATCAGCCAATGGGACTTGAGCATCTGCAGATTTTGGTACCCACAGGAGGTCCTGGAACCAAACCCCAGTGGATATGGAAGGCCCACCATAGATTGGTATTTCCCACCCACTTAAAAATAAATATTCCACTAGCTTCAGGCATACCAAACTCCCCTTCTTGGGGACAGTATTCAAAACGACTGTTAACCATGCCTGCTGGAGGATTACTTGTTTATTAAGATACCCAAAATGTTTTGGAAAAGTTTTGTGATTCATTGGGGGTTGATGCATTCTGGAAACAGCTGAAGGCATTGCTTGAAGACTGTGCCTTGCTGACAGGGCAAAAGCAGGAGTAAAAGTTCCTCATCCTTTAGTTAGTAACAGTAGGTGGAGTTTGGCTCTTTTTTAAAAAAAGCTGAAGTTTGTCGATTGCTGGGGGAAAACCCTATGCAACTCATGTCTCAAAATGCTCTCTGTCTGTCTCTAACTCAATGGTTCTCAACCTGTGGGTCCCCAGATGTTTTTGGACTTCAGCTCCCAGAAGCCCTGAACATTGACCATAGTGGCTGGGGCTTCTGGGAGTTGAAGTCCACAAACATCTGGGGACCCACAGGTTGAGAACCACTGCTCTAACCACTTTGTGTGATTCTTTGTGAGTGTAGCCACCGTGTTTTAAAACCAGCTTCAGGCCAATGTACCTCATTCCATATCTTCCAGCTCTCCCAGTTTGATAGGACAGTCCTGATCAGTCCTCTGCTGTCCAGCTTTATCGGCTGCTTTTAAAATGTCCTGGTTTCTAGACCTTTCTGCACTACAGTGTTATAGTGCTATTATTCCACTTTCAACCTCCGGTGGAATTCTGGAGTTTGCATTTTCCTGAGGCCAAAGAGCTCTCTGGCTGAGAATTCCAAAGGCCCCTCCCTAAATTGCAAACCCCAGGATCCTGCCTCTCCCTTCGTTCCCAGTTTCCTGTAGTTGCTCCAAGCTGAGCTCAAATGGCAAAAGTAGTTTGCATTCCTCAGCAGGAGTTGGGAGAGGAGAGGGTGGAACCTGCCCTTCCCAATAAGACTCAGGCAAAAAGAAACTGCTGCAGTCTCACCTAAGTGGTGAGGCCTTGCTCATTTGTTGCTTTTTCTGTCTTGACCACACTCTGATGTTGCCCAGCCACAGACACCCCGCTTTGTGAGATGTGGGAGAGTGCACTTTTTCCCTTCTCATATCCCCAGGCCAGTGGTTCTGGGGGAAAAGGGTATGAGCACATTTTCTCATTAAAAAAAAAGAAAGAAAAATGAAGGACTGCCATGAAAGAGACTGCTGTTCTTGCATTCAGAGAGCACCAGATCAAGCCTGTGGGTTTGAACATAGTTGGGTTTCCTGATGTTTGTTTTCAGAACAGGGGTTGTACCTTTTTCTCTTGAACATCCGTGTTCATGATTTTTGCAACGAAACCCTTTCTTGATTTCTTAGTTAAAGCAAGGCAGGGAGGGGGCATGCGAAGAGGGTCCGGGTGGGCGTTTTCCAGGAAATGTGTGGTCGGTGATGTGATTTTTTAAAAAATATGTGGCTTGCTGAGCTCTGTGTTCCTTTCCTCCCTTCTCACCTTTCTCTGTACAACAGGATGTTTGTGCAAGATGGAAAAGTATTTGTGGTGTGTGTGTGTGTGTGTGTATTGCCATAAACGTTAAAAAGTATGGTCAGGAAAAAAAAAACAGCAATCTTTTTTCCCCTTTGTAATCAAAGGTATTGGCCTTTTAATACAGTGCACAATTTGCAGCCCCTGGACTGTGAAACAGGTATTTTTGCCTGGGGTGAATTTTGTTTCAGGCAGAGGAGAGGGAAAGGGGGACAAAAATACAGAGAAGGAGCTTGTGGCTCTGTAACATATTCTGAAATCCTTACACTGGCTCTCAGTTACTCTCAATTACTTGACATTAACTTCAAGTTTCTAGACCTGGCAGGAACACCTTGGCCATTTCCGCACTAGATTGTTATAGTGCTATTACTCCACTTTCAACATCCCATGGATCCTGGGGTTAGCAGTTTAGGGAGAGGCATTTAGCTGCGTTGGATACGAAGTTGTCCTTCTGTTAGCAGTTTTATATTTCGCAAAAGAGTGAGATTCAAGTT